>JANIIF010000010.1:1200000-1605746 GCA_024604135.1 Cladosporium velox
ATGATTCCATGCTTCTCAACCCGCACACATCCTGGACTCCGACCGAAGTATTCAAAAGCAGTATCAAGGGTAGGCATGACGACGCAAACTCGCTCATGAGCGATGCGCGCCATGCGCCGTCAAGCCATGCGCCACGCCCGGCCCAACAGTCAACAGCGCAGAAGCAGGACTCCTTCCGGTTCCTCGTCACCACCAACCCGACTCAGTTCAAGAACAAGGTGGTCATGCGGGAGAACAGAAAGCACGTCATGAACGATTTCCTGCGCAAGGAAAGGCGCAAGACTCCAGGAACACGAGATATCAGAGCAGAAGGACCAGCGGAGGTAGAGAAGCGCAGACGCACTGAGTCGGACGGCAGGAAGGCCAGGAAATCAAAATATCTTGCCGCGCCAGGCCGTGTGCTCGAGTCGGGTGTCCTGACGCCTCAGAGTTCGAACGATGGGGCGTCGAGCTCGCTGTTGTATGGCTCTGACACTGAAGGGACTGTGATGTCGCTCATCTCAAGAACGGCTTCGCGTCATTCACGGCACACACCGTCAACTATGGCGCTGATCCCTCGGTCTGTCGTTGACGATCTGGAAGAAGACGAGCATCCGATATGCAATTCCGGTGGCGATGAGAGGAACCTCCATCCCAGCTCTTGCAGCTGCAACTGGCCCGAACAAGAAGGTCAGAGCCTGAGTGTGCCGGATCTCTTCAGCGTTCTCGGATTCAAAGTGAGCCCCTACCACACCTGGCTACAATCAGCAAACACTGCTGTCGACCTGGAAAAGTTGAAATATGCTTGTGGCAGGCGGCTGCGTTCGTGCTCCATGGCAAAGCTGTGGTTGCCGAACCTCATCCGGGCGAGACATTCGTTCCTCAGCACAATTTGTATCTCCGCGGCGCACGACGAAGCAATGCAGAGGATTGTGTTTGGATCCGAAAGTCTAAGTCCGCGAGGATCGAAGAAAGCTGTGGTGTATGAGCGGTTGGCAGTGAAGAGCGAGGTGATTGCTATGATCAATGCGAGTCTCGACGATCCGGCCCAAAGGATCAGTGATGCGACTATAATCGCTGTCATGAATATCTTCAACAGCGAGATTATCGGCTGTGACGCGAGCGCCCTGAAAATCCATCAGAAGGGTCTTAACGAAATGATATCGATGCGTGGTGGACTGGACAAGTTGGGCGTAGTCGGTCACCTGGCACGCACTTTATGTGTTACGATGCTGATAGGTATGAAAGCACGACTCTTACAAGTGGTTGGGTATGGCATGCTAACGTCTCGCAGTATGTTCGGGCCTTGTTTCTTACCTTTTCCCAATCTTCCGAGGAGTATACACGTAATGAAGACTGACCTGAGGATTGCAGAACGCCGTACTTCAAGAGGATCCAGCCGATGACATATATCTGCACTACGCGTACTCGAGGGCAGCGCTGCCACCATCCAACGGCGCCCTATTTCCAGAGTCGCCAATCTATTGTGGAGATGGATTCGAGACCGTGACCAAGATCCTAGGACGTGGCTCTGACAGCTTGAGACTGCTTGAGCTGTTGCAGAAGATGACTTTCATGTTTCAAAATGAAGGAGAGTCGAAAGCTGCCGCTCTTGGATACTTCCACCGTCAGGTGGTTTCCTTCAAGAGCAAGCTTCGCACGAGCGAGCCATCGAGATCAGGCCACATCTACGAAGCGATTCGACTGACCGCCCGGATCTATGCCGATGCTCTCGTGAGCAACATGGAGTTCTCCCAAGCGAGCTCATTTTCGACGCAGAGGGACGACTCAGGAACCGAGCACTTTGGGAGTTCTGCCGCATTTGTCGAGATTGTTCATCACTTGATGCAAACAGATCTTGATCGGATGTGGGGTGGTCTCTCCGGTATCCTATTCTTCATCGTCATGGTTGCTGGAGCCTCGGCGAAGAAAGCTCAAGTCAAAGAACTCACCGAAGCGGCGGATCTGGTGAAAGAGAGGCAAGAGGACGAGGCACGTAGATGGCTGGCGGCTGTGGCAGTTCGGTGCTCGATCGTCCTGGGATTTGAGCACGGAGGTTCCCTGCTTGGCACTTTCAAGAACATGTTGTGTATCCAGGATAAGTTGAGTGGGAGAGGCAGGATTATGCGGCAGTTTGTGATTGGACCAGATAGGCGAGCCGCGCCTCAGCACGGATTTGGTGATTTTGCATGGGAGTTCCTTGCGGAGGACAGGTAAATGGGCCAGGGTCATTTCTCCTGTGGAGCATTCGACTCGTCTTCGTAAATTAAGACACTCATCTCTTAGCCTTACGCTTCTTAAACATGACAGGAGGAGGTGCTGTGATGGCACCCTCGTTCTCATCCTCCTGCTTAGTGACCTCTCCCACTGCGTCCGCAGTGGATCCTGAAGGCTCCGTCTTGATGTTGTCGCCTGTCTCTGTCTTGACTTCCGCCTGGCTTGCGGGTTCCTCGGTGACTGTTGGTTGTACTGGAGCCTTCACAACGCCACTCAACAGGGCATCCAGATCGTCATCCTGATCATCTTTCTGAGTGCCAGGGTAGCTCTTAAAAGTGTTGCCCCAAATCTTCTTCTTAGGCGCCGCCTCTTCGTCTCTCACGTCTTCGTCGTCTTCGGCCTTGCGCTTGTGCACTCCCTTGTTCAACGCGGCAGAAGCGGCGTCTTCCTCTTCTTTCTTGATGTCCGCAAGAGAGCGCGGCGCAGAGTCTACTACAGACGTCGCAACGGTCTGCCACCCGCCGACTCCCGTGATCTCGCGTTTGAGCTCTTCAGGTAGCTCCACACCGAGCGCAACCAGTTGCTCTGCATGAGCCTTCCTCTGTGCTGCTGCACTTAGTGTGGGAGGCGCTGGACCAGAAGATTTGCCTAAATTCTTAAGGCCTGATATGCCGGGCTTGCTGTCTGCTGTCGAGGCGTCTTTGCCACCCACGAGTCCATTCAGCCGCGCGACCTCGTCTTTTGCACGTTGCTGTTCGCGTTGCTCGCGTTCCTTGTTTTTGTGTAGGTTTCGTAGTGAGCGCTGGATGTTGTTCTGATGCTTGCCGGTCGATTCGTGGTTCTTGCGCTCTCCAGCAGTGTCTCGAACATAGATCTCGCAGAACTTGCACCAGTAACTAGGTGTTGATTTCCAGTATTCAGACATGATGTATGCGTAGTGTGTTGTGTTGTAGGGTAGTGGAGTATGAAGTACAATAAATGGAGAAGGAAGTGATTGCATGCGACGCCAAGCACGAGCTTCGCGCGTCTTTCCAGGGTCGCGCGTTGTTGGAGATGGAAGCTGTGCTACTTTCCTGCTCTACTTTGTCGCATCACCACTCAACCTCGCTCCACCACCTACAACGGAAATCTTCTGGTCACATCGGCAATAGCAACACCTCACGCATCCAAATCCCGGTCTGCTATGCTTGCGCGCCACGATGCGCTTCACTAAGCCAGTCTGGCTGTGCCATGGAGGGGAGAAGAAGGACCACGAGGTCTACAGTTGCCATGTCTCGCCTGATGGATCAAGGCTCGTGACTGCTGCAGGCGACGGCTATGTTCGAATCTGGTCAACAGAGGCCATCCTAAACGCCGCCAACCCAGCATACACCAAGCCGAAGCAGCTCGCAGCGCTGTCCTACCACTCCGGCACAATCCACAGCGTGCGATTTAGTCCCAACGGGAAATACTTGGCCTCTGGAGCAGACGACAAGATTGTCTGCGTGTACAATCTCGACCCAACCCCGTCTTCACATACGACGTTTGGAAGCAAAGAGTCGCCGCCTATAGAGAACTGGAGGATCTTCAGGAGGTTGATCGGACACGACAATGATGTGCAGGATCTGGGTTGGAGCTGCGATAGCTCCATTCTGGTTTCGGTCGGACTGGACAGCAAGGTAGTGGTTTGGTCAGGGAGCACATTCGAGAAGCTTAAGACGCTTTCTCAGCACCAGTCACATGTCAAGGGCATCACTTTCGATCCCTCCAACAAGTACTTTGCGACTGCTTCGGACGACAGGACAATCAAGATCTACCGCTTCACACCTCCCCCGCCGAATGCCACCGCCTACGATCAAACTTCAAATTTCACACTGGAACATTCTGTGACAGCGCCATTCGCAACGTCACCTCTCACCACATACTTCCGTCGATGCTCTTGGTCTCCGGATGGCGCCCATATCGCCGCAGCAAACGCGGTCAACGGCCCAGTCAGCTCTGTTGCAATTGTCAACCGTGGTCAATGGGACAGCGAGATCAACTTGATCGGACACGAAGGACCCGTCGAGGTGTGCGCTTTCTCTCCACGCCTCTTCCAGCGCGATCCGCCTGACGAATCTGCATCAAGCGGCCAACATCCCGTCACAGTCGTGGCGTGTGCGGGTCAGGATAGAACACTGAGCGTCTGGAACACAAGCTTCGCTCGTCCATTTGTGACCACTGCAGAACTGTGCGGAAAGCCAATCAGTGACCTGGCATGGAGTCCGGATGGCGAGACGCTGTACTTGACATCTCTCGATGGTTCAGTGGCGGCTGTTGTGTTCGATACCGGCGAGCTTGGCTACCCTGCGCCCCAATCAGACAACGACAAAGCACTTGCTAAGTATGGCGCTGGTCGCCGTGCAGGCATTGTCGAGAACGCAGATGCTTTGCGCTTAGAAGAGGGAAGCAGGGCGGGTGAGCTCAAGGGTGTACAAGGGCGCATGGGAGAGCTAATGGGAGATGAGCACTCTCAGACTCCTGCGTTGACAAATGGCGATACTCAAGTAAACGGCGCCGCTGCCAGTGTTGAGAAAGTTCCTACGCCAGCTGAGCCCACACCTGCACCCCCAAAGGACCCGCAGGCGGAGAAGATCGACAAACTCAAGCAACGTGTCACCATCACAAAAGATGGCAAGAAGCGTATTGCTCCGCTCCTTGTATCGTCAAATCAAGGTGAGGCCAATCTGCCTCGACCGCAGTTACAGGCCGCTGTAAGGCAGGGCGGCATCTCAGATGAGCCGGTGAAGATTCTGGATTTAAGCAAACCTTACGACGGTCTGCCTAAAGGTGGTCTTGCTAGCTTGCTACTGGGAAACAAGCGCAAGTTCGCCGAAGTGGAAGGCGATGATGAGAAGAGGGCCGAGAAGAGAGTCCATGCTGTACAGCAGAGTGGTGCGACACCTATCGTCAACAACACAGCCGATGGTCTCGTGGTTGCTGGATCTGCCGCCACGAAGAAAGTTACTGAACTTCCTGAAGTGCTGCGGCCGGCAGTGGTCAATCCGAGTTTGACCGTCAGCCAGATAAGACTTGCTGTGCCACTCGTTCGGAGCGTCATCGTGAGACCTCTCGATCCCTCAAAGACGAATGCTGAAGGAGACCAACCAAACGGCGCTGCGGATACTTCAGACGAGGCCTCAGTGTCATTTGAAGCTCGTAATGCGTCGGGAGTAGCACGCACTGGCCGTGTCCAGGACAGAGAACCTACACGCATTACAGTCTCCAAGCGCAGTCAGACCTTGTGGCAAGACTTCCTGCCCAGAGCAGCCTTGTTGGTCACTGGCAACCGCAATTTCTGGTGTGTAGCATGTGAGGATGGAAGCCTGCACGTCTGGACACCTGCCGGACGACGCTTACTCAACGCATCTGTTCTCGAAGCCCAGCCAATCATCCTCGACTGCCGTGGCTGGTGGCTACTAGCAGTAACGGCGGTCGGCCAGTGTTACGTATGGAACATCAAGACTATGAGTGCACCACACCCTCCCATCAGTCTTGCGCCTGTTCTAGACATGGCAAGTCAGACTCAGCAGGGCCACTTGACGGTCGCACCATCTCTCATGTTCGCTCGCCTCAACAGCCAAGGCAAGGTCATTGTAGCTATGAGCAATGGCGATGGCTTCAGTTACAACCCTTCCATGTTCGTTTGGCAGCGCTTGAGTGAGAGCTGGTGGGCAGTCGGCAGTCAATACTGGAACACAACCGACACCAGCGTCCCCGTCTCACGCCCCGTCAAGTCGTCCAAGTCTACCGAGACCTCATATCTGGACGACATCAATCCCGAAAACATCTCCGCCGGCATCATTCCCCTCCTCGAGCGCAACACAACATCACAAGCACTGGTCAAGGGCCGCGCATACTTCCTCCAACGTCTCGTAAAGCAGCTTCTTTCCGCGGAAGGCTTCGAGGGCTTCGAATCGGCCGTCTCCATCGGCCACCTCGAAAACCGCGTCGCTGCCGCATACACCCTAGGCGCCAAGGACGAGTTCAGAGTCTACCTGATCATGTACGCTAAGCGCATCGGCGCGGAGAATCTGAAAGCAAAGGTCGAAGAACTGTTACGCGGACTAATGGGCGGTATGTTCGCGGACGACGAAGACGACGGAGGGGAAGAAGAGGAGAGATCTGGGGTGGAGTGGGGCGAAGGCGACGAGATCGTCGGCTGGAAGAGGGAGGATTTATTGAAAGAAGTGGTGGTCGTGCTGGGCAAGCACAGGGACTTGCAGCGTGTTACCGTGCCGTATGCGAAGCTCTTGGGAGTTTTGGAGGATGCGGACACCGCGAGCAGCGACACGGCGATGAATGTGGACTGATTGCGGAATTATTGTATGTATGTGTTGGAGCGCGGCGTTCTTGGTGTTCTCGGTTGGTGGCGGGACAAGGGCAATCAATGGGAGATGGGGCTTCCTCCCAGGCAGTTGTGCTGCACCGACGGATTTTCTTTTTCTCCCAAGCTCATGTATGTATAATTGTAGTCGAGTTGGACTCTTGTTTACTACACTTGATTCCGGTTGCTCTTAGCGTTTCAGTCCGTCGCGAGATTGTTGATTTAGTCTCCTTGGTCGAAATCCTGCTCCTCACAAAAACAGAAAACAAAAAACGCGGGCGAGATGCTTTTGTTGTAGTAGTCTACTTGTGCTTCTTTCTCTAATTCGTGTACAACTCTAACCCCAAGGGTGTGTCGAGCTATTCGATCCTCCGAGCCCCCCCGATAACCGGGTTCTACTCTTTCGAGCCGACCGTGTAACACAGTGGGAAAAGAGATCCTCGGTAAGAAGTTGCGGAAACACAAATGTATGGATGCAAAAAGTCCAGCTCATGTGTGAGGTAAATCCCCTCCCTTCGCCTTCTGCGACTCTGCAACGTGGCCATTTCCACCGAAAAACAAGAGCCGTCACTCCATCGATCTCGTTTGATGGAAGTTGCAACCTGGAAAGTCTGTCCATGAACTTCGAGGGGGCGTTGCAATCGTGGGGTTTTAGAAATATGTTCATGAAAAGCGCCTCATTCCACAAAACGGAAAAGAGGGGTGAAATCAGGCTTCAAGAGTTCTCTTCTTCGCGCTCGCATCGTGATCTAACAGAATCTTCAGGCCCGTCTCGAAATTCGAGTAGATGGCCAAATGCGTCGGCGTCTTCCCGTGCGAGTCTTTCACACTCGTCAAGGCACCCCGATCTAGTAGCAGTCGGATAATTGCATCTTGCCGCTTCTGCACTGCGAGGTGCAATGCTGTGCTGCCGTCGCCGTCTCGCTCGTTGATATCGACGCCTGAATCGAGGAGCATCCGTACGACGCCCTCGTGGCCGCTGTCGATGGATATGTGGAGCAAAGGCTTGTTGTCGCCGCTTTCGGAAGGTGTGTGGTCTTGCGTTGGCGATGGGGTGTGTTTGCGAGACGAGGCTGGTGTGGGTGGGACGTTTGTTCCGGATCGGCTGGGGTGTGACGATGTTGCCCTTCGTTGGGGTTCTGGGTGTGGTCGAAGACCCGGCAGGATGCGGGAAGGCGTCGGATAGCTTTCGCTGGAAGCTATGGATGGCTTGGGTGTGGGAAAGGCTTCTTCGAGAGTATGACGAGGTCCGGGAGTAATTGAGGTGGGTGGATTCCAACCAAAAGTGTGATCACTCATAGAGTGCCCTCGAGAATGCCTTCCAAACAGTCCATCCAAGCCGAAGTTCTCGTCGACGGCACTATTGCCGTCGAGTCCAGCAAGCGAGATGTAAGAACCGTGTTGCAGAGTGTCAAAAGGCTGGTGGTACGAGGCGGGAGGAGTGGCTATGCTGCTGGCAGTTGTGAAGAAATTGCTCTCGTCGTCGGTGGCGAGGTTATATGGAGCGAGCAGAGCGTCGAACTCTGGGAAAGAACCATAGTCGAAATTGGAGCGAGGAGGCGGCGGAGGTGGTGCTGGAGGAGAAGCAGAGGTAGCAGCAGCAGTGAAGGCAGCAGTAGAAGTAGCTGGAGCACTACTAAAGGCGGTAGTAGAAGCAGCAGCGGCGGCAGCGGCAGCAGCCTCACGTTCCTTGATCTTTTTGTCTGCAAGAGATATGTGGTTAGAGAGGGCCTTGGCACAATGGATCGTGATTAAAGTGAGATTAGTTTAGTGGAAAGGGAGACGATGTATCGATGTCGATGAGCAGGTGGGGAAGGGGTTACTGACTTCGGAAACGACGCTGTGCCTCACGGTTCTGCTGGCGGCGGCGTTCGCAGAGGTCGTCTTCATGTGTGACGACTACTGTGGTGCTAGAGCGTGACATTGCAGCAGAAGCGGGGGCTGGGTCTGCGGCGTTGCATGAGGAGGAGGAGGTCGAGGGTTCTTCGACATCTGACATGACGGATGAATGCGTGTAGTCGAGATGCTCTTGACTATCCCTCTCTCTGCCACTTGTCTATTTTCCTTGGTAAGGGACAAGTGAGGACAAGGCTGATGAACCGCGGGCGGGTTTATAAAAGCCCTACCGCGAATCTTACGCCTCACATCGTGCTGAAAGGATGCGCAGGATTGCGACTGCCGCAGCTGAAGGAGTCGAGGGCTGCTGCGTAGAACAGCCTTCGGCCAGCTCTGGCTTCGACCTGCAGCGCTTGTGGCTGACTTAGCCGAGCAGGCATGCTGCAGCAGATGTTAGCTACTTTACCTGGCAAGGTAGGTGGGCGAACCATGCCATACACCGGTTCTGTGTTGCCTAGTAGTGGATATCACGGATACCACGTTCTACGGCCAGCTACTGCGCCTGGCTTCGCGTACAAGGTGTACTTAGTACTACTACTGCACCTTCCTACCGCTGCTACCGAACCTTACACGGCCCCGTTCAGCCTCGTTCAGCTCCGATTGCGTGCGCTTCAGCTTCCACTAAACCTCATATTACCACGATTGCTGCTGCTTCTCGCTTCTTCTCGCCTTGCTACTGCACTCTAACATATTTTGGCGGCAACTACCCCGTCCCGGCCGCTGCAGCCCGCCTCAACCGAATCCTTATCCGCCACTAGAAACATGCAGATCCACCTGTGCTATCTATTGTGTCATCTTCAAGCTTCACACCTGCTTCACTACTGCTACTTTTCCTCGCACATGTTGGAATCTCCACTCCAATGCTTACTAGATTAATTACCTACCATCTTTGCTCTGTGCTCTTTTACTTCCGACATTGTTGGAATGGGAGCCTGTTCAGGCGTCCAAGGCACGTGGGCCTGAGAAAGCAGGGGTTTACGTTCATTCAATTGCCGCAGGCTGTAAATCCGATATTGTAAACCACGAGGACTGTTTCATTCATATCATGCTTTCTAACCCATCTTTCTACTTCAACTTGACACCCATTTCACTCACTTCACCACAACACGCACGCCCTTGCTATCGTACGGCGGCTGCGGGGTCACCATGTCGTGATGGAAAGACACCGCTTCCGGACCTGTTTCGTACAACTCAAAACTAAACCGCCGGAACAACGTGGCTAGCGCGATGTAGATCTCGCAATACGCCATTGGCAGGCCCAGGCACGCGCGCGCTCCACGCCCAAAAGCGACGTTGTAGCGACTGAGCAGTTTTCCCGTCGGTGCCCGTGGTTCTCCCAGCCAGCGCTCTGGCTTGTACGTGAAACTATCCGGGAAAAGGTCCTCGTGGTGGTGCATGTGGTAGGCGTCCGAGGATACTCCTGTGCCCGGCGGCAAAGTGTACTGCTGGTATTGGAATGCCGAATAGCGTGATACGCGAGGCGAGCGTTGGACTATGCCGTAGCCGACGCGCAGGGCTGCCCGAAATAAAGATAGTGATTAGCCCCATCTCAATTATTCTCCTTCCTTGTTCGCTACTCGGGACTACTACTCACCTTCTTCAATGCAAGCCGTCAGGTAAGGCAACTGCGAGAGCTGTCCCCATTCAGGAATATCATCAGAATCAGGAATGGCTTCTTGGAGCTCAGCACGCAGCCTCTCAAGCACGTGAGGGTTAGCCAAGATGTGGTAAGAAGCAACGGTCAGAGCCCATCTGGTCGTCTCGAACCCAGCTCCGATCACCGACACCGCCTCGTTCTGCAGCCTGATCTCGGTGGCGTGAGCGGCCGGGATCTTCGAGTCCAGGATCTCCATGAATACGGTCTTGTGCGACACTTCCTTGACGTCGACGTTGCGACCGGTGAGGATTTCCCGGATCTGCTGCTCCATTTCCTGCGGTGCTGAGTCAGCTCACGCCACATATGACAATGATATACCACCACATCAACACCGAATGTATCGTCCCACTTACCAGACGGAAATCAATGATAGGTGCCATGATGGGCGCAAGAGCCTTGACAAGCTTGTCTGGAAGCAAATTCATCGTTGGAAGGAGCCACTCGAACTGCGTAGCCCAATGCGAAGTGTGGACCAAATTGCTCACTGCAATCGTAAAAGGCGACTCCCACTTCTCACTCTCGACGAGATGGTAGGACCGCGCGAACGCCAAGTTGGTGATGACATCTCCGGACAGGCAGCCGAACACATCGTTCAGCGTCAGCACTTTGGCCCTGCCGGCGTACTCGGTCGTCAGTCGGTGTGAGATTGTGTTGAGCAGCTCTTGCATGAATTTGCCGTGGCCGCGGATCTTGGCTGGGGTGAAAAATGGTGCCAGAGCGGTTCGGCGGATCTTGTGGTCTTCGGCGTTGGATGTCATGAATGTTGCGCGTGGCATGTTGAACCTGTTCTGGAAGGATACGAGCTTGTCGTAGGGCTGAGAGGGGGCGTAGATCGTCTCGTAGTATTCTGGGTCGTCGATGTGGACTTCGTTAGGGTTGATGCGAACGATTGGTCCTGTGGGAGTGCGATGTGGTTAGGCGTCTGTACGTCCTTGAGGTCATTCAGTTGCGTTTCTCCTCGATACGCACCATATTGTTCGTGCATCTTCTTGATGCGCTTAGTGAACATTCCACCGCCGTTCGGGACGAGCTCGTAGTAAGTCTCGTACCATTGAGTTACTCCCGCCAGCCATGGTCCAGGTACTTTGGCTAGAGGATGGAAGAAGGCTCGGTAGATTGCCAGACCAATGCTGTAGACTAATAGCCCTCCCGCGATAGTAGCAGCCACTACCCCGGCCGACGCAGACAATACAAGATCGCTAACAGCCATGGCGATGGAAAATGAATACCTCGATGGCTACTTGCTTCGAGTGAGGGAATGGAGTCTATTGATTGAAAGATAGGAACGTGCGTGGAGGCATTGTACGACCATGTTTGTATAGCTTGTGAAGAATCCTTACATGTACGTGATGGGGATAAGCATCCATCTCGAATCTGCTCACTGGTAATGACCATACTCTCAACCACTCGAGCGGGTATACTGAGCTGTTAATGCTTACTGACAAGACTTATGTGGTCATTCTGGTAGGATGAAGCAGAGCATAGCGCTTACCGTCGATACATACTTCCAAACGACAGTGATAGGTTCATGCAATGCGGAAGGCAACAAGCGAGAAGCAGGGTAGTGATACCATCCATGGCCATCTGCAGTCGACATTGCGTGCGCGCACCAACATTGAGCGTGCTCGAGCGGGCCTCGGCAAGGCGCAGAAATGCTTAACGAACATCACGGTGGGGATGGCAACATGAAACGGTCGTTAGCGCTTACTCGCACTAGCGGACGCCGGCAGGAACAAGGGGAATGCATGAGACCGATCGGGATTAGCGTGCGAGACCCTGGCATCCTGAGGCTCAAGAGCTTCCATCAAATGACGACAGATTATTGTGTCGTGCGGTGCTGGATTACAAACACTCGTCGCGTTGAACAAAGGCACGGCCTGATGCAAGGCAGTCGCAATTGCTCGCTTGCAAAGACATAAGTAAGGTCAAGTATCTTCCTGTCCAATCTCCTCGATATCCCATCAACACACTCCTCTCCAACGTTGCAACAAACAACAACGCCATCCTCAATCAACAAAGCGACCACATTGCCCTCTTCCTCCCCAAAACCAATCAGCTCACCAAGCTTACCTCACATACCCTCGCATTAACCATGACTTCCACCGTGCTCATCACCGGCGCCAACAAGGTAAGCGATCACAAGCCCGCGATGACACGCAAAGCCTAATCGTGCATCTGCAGGGCCTTGGCCGCGGCTTCGTCGAAAAGTACCTGTCCAGACCCAACACCACCGTCGTGGCCGCTGCTCGTAACCCCGATGGCCAAGACGCCAAAGATCTCGTCAACATCCCCAAGGCTGAGGGCGCCAAGCTCATCACAGTCAAGATCGACAGCACCTCCGAGACCGACGCAGCAAACGCCATCGCCTCCATCAAGGACCAAGGCGTCACTCATCTTGACGTGGTCATCGCCAATGCCGGTATCTTCAAGTCTGAGGCCTTCCTTGAGGTCTCCGTGGCCAAGACCTCCGACCTGATCGAGCACGTCGACGTCAACGTCAACGGCCCCATCAGGCTCTTCCAGGCTGTCTTGCCGCTGTTACAGGCTGCGAAGCAGCCCAAGTTCGCCGTCATCTCTTCTGGTGTCGCCACCATCTCTGGTGCTGAGCACATCCCGTGGGCCGTCAGCTCGTACGGCGCTTCCAAGGCCGCTCTCAACTTCATCCTCCGTCGCATTCACATCGAGAACAAGGATCTCATCGCCATCGCTTTCCACCCAGGGTATTATTTGCTTGCTCCCTCACATTGCATGGTCCACACCGCTGACACAGCATCGTATAGTGCGGTCAGGACCGAAGAGGGCAACAAGGCCGCTCAATTCTTCGGCTTCGAGGAGGCTTTCACCGATGTCCCTGACGCCGTCAACGGTGTCGTTGGCAAGGTAAGCCTACTCGTCTCTATTGAAACGATCAGAGGCTTTTGTATTGACTCGAGTGTTACAGATCGACGCCGCCACCCGCGAGGAGACTTCTGGCAAGTTCCTTGCCTTCGACGACACCCCTCTTGCCTGGTAGATCACGCAAGAGCTTACGACATGTTTGAAGCGAACCAAATGACGATGGTAGTGATGAAGTAGCATAGCATAGCCACAGACTTGTAATGCATCTGCTCTCAGAGCGATTTTCTACATTCAAAGCAAACTTCCCATCCGTTGTTTCGTGCGTCTGCTTTCGAGATGTCCGTTACCAGTACCCACTGTGAGCTCCAATGGTAAGAAGCGACGCTTTGTTAGCTACAAGACATGTCCACATGGCCGCATCGCTCTTTTGTGAGTATGCATGTACCACCATACTGCAGTTGGTCAGATCTTGTATGCGTAAGGTGGGATTGTGGAGGTTGGATCAACACCACATATATGTACCTGCATGCGTCTATATTATTTGTGCATATAAGTCTACAATGTACTTACGTAATGTACAAGTACTTCCAGTTGTGTCCATCCAAGTCCTCTCGACCGCTCTTGTTCGTAATGTGATGCGCTGCATTGATCTGAAATCATATTTTCCTACTCGTATATATGCATAAACTAGCGTGATACCAACCAGGATACGCGAGCGTCTTGCTTATCTACAAGCCGGATATCCACAGGGCAAATACCCAATCATCCAGTCCGGCAAAGCCTGGCATTGCCATCCTCTGCCCACGCTTCGCTGCCGACCGCGGTACGAGCATAGAGCAGCCCCTGCGGGTCATACTTCCGCTTAATCGCGAGAAGCTTGTCGTAGTTCAACCCATAGAAAGTCTCCTGCCAGTCGAGCTGATTGAAGTTCGCCTCGTTAAGGTACGTGCCCGACCCAGGTGTGAGGGCTTCCACAGTCGGGGCGATGTTGTACGTGAGGTGGTCTTCTCTGCCCTGGATCGTTGACTGCGATGCTTCCCAGTCCCAAGGCGAGTAGAACAGAGTGTGAATCAGAGCGTCGCGCCAAGCGGGGAGGACGGCGTTGTCGCCGGGCTTGTTGCCTGCTGTGGCATGGGAGGCGTTCATTGCGAGGCCGGCGGCGATCCAATTCGGGTCGGAGGTTATGTTTCGGTATGCTGCTATCACGCCGGAGTTGTTTTCGCGGATCACGGAGCGGGGGAAGAGCCGACTGCTCACGAGGTGCGATGTTTCCCAGATACCGGCTGGTAGTGGACCGTAGTAGCGGACGAAATGGTCGAAGTATGTGGAGTCGTCGGACGTGGTGAAGGTGTATGTGATATTGTGCTGGTTGAGGGAGGTTGTGAAGAACTCTAGCTTCTGCTTCAGCTGCGATTCGGAGAGTCCAGGCGCTGTGAAGATGCTGAGGAAGTTGGTATTGGTGATCTGGTAGAGAGCGACTGCTCCACTGTCGACGAGCGGTTCCAGCCCCCCTTGGAACTCCTCAATCGCGTCCCAGAAAGCCGAGACACCGGCGCTCGATGTGTTGAATGTGAGGGATCCGCCACTCGTAAGACCGTCTGTGTGAAGCTTGGCGGTCATGGAGACTACCACTCCAAACGTTCCACCTCCGCCACCAGACAGAGCCCAGTGCAAATCGCTGTGGTTCTGCGGACTGGTGACGATGTGCTCGCCTTTTGGGGTTACAACCTCCCACTCAAGCACATTGTCGGCGCCTAGCCCATACAAAGAGCTGAGAGCGCCGTGGCCACCACCTTGGGTATAACCGCCAGCGAGACCGACGGTAGGACAAGTCCCACCAGTGACTCTATATCCTGCTTCGTGGGCCGCTTCATATGCCTGGTAGGCCTGGACACCGGCTCCGAGTTTGATGGCGGGACCAGAGTATGATGGGCTGGTGTAGTTTTGAATCACTTCTGTTGAGTTGAGGAAGTGCGTCCAAAGTCCGAGACCACCTTTTCCAGTGCTCTTGCCGATGAAACTGTGGCAGCGCGTTAGAAGGGTTTAACTAGAATAGCTCAGCAACGACTTACTCGTGTCCGGTGTTCTTGATGACCACTCGCAGATTCTTCTTCCCTGCAAACTTGAGCGAGGCTTGCACGTCTGCCGCAGAGCTGAGGTTCACCGAGTAGGAGACGAGATTGCCCAATGTGCATGTCTGGTTGACGGGATGGAATGGATCGCAGGTGCCGTTCTGGAACCAGGGCTGATCGATTGACGAAGGGTCTTGCGAGCTGGAAAGTGGTCAGTTGCCGAACGCTGCAAGTCACTTGGAGCTTTGACATACTGGATCCATGGGAAGTCCCATTGCGATTTCAAATTCTCGCATGTTTCGGCATCGTAGAAATCGCCATGACAAGGTTGTGCCAATGGAGTAGTCGCAATGAGCCGCCCGTTGATGGTGGCATTGAATGCTTGCCAGGTGCGTACACTGGGCCAGGCTGCATCTCCGGGGAGAGCACGACAGGAGTGATATGTTATGCCATTGTTTTTGCGCGGAAGAGCGAGTGAGGTGCCCGCAAGGCCCAATGAGATCGTCGCGATGTAGTGGAAATGCATGCTGCTGTGGAATCCAATGACTACGATACCGCGCAAGAACTAAGGTGAGTAGTGTCCCGATCAGATGGTACCTACCTTTATCTACTGCAAGGGCAATATAAAGAACATTTCGATCTCGCAGCGAACCCATGCGCACACACATGACCGCCACGCGACGAACTCGCTTCTGCCTCTTCACATCTGCCGCTGGTCACGCAAACATGGGCCCACCCAGAACACGTTCAAGCTTACGCTTCCAGAGCCAGCTCGGAGTTCAGGCACGAAAGATTTGTCGGATCCTTCAAGATGCATGGCCACGCAGGTGCGGTTGGAGCAAGCATAGGGTTCCCCTACTAAGTGCTGACGACCCAGTATTATTATTCGGGCCGTTCAGCCGCAGGGGGTGATCTTCCTGAGGGATCCCGGTCACGGCCGCAGCCGAAGCACGCAATGGCTAATCTGACGACAGCTTATACACCAGTCTTATTAGCCATTGTTCCACGCAATAACTAATCTGACGACAGCTTAGATACTAGTTTCAGCTACTGTCCCAACAGCGCCTGCGTGTCTTGTCACGTACCACGCAATCACACACCTGCTTGAGTAAGCTTGCAGCAAGCAGACATGGCCCCCTTCGGGCCCTGTCGACGAGCTCTGCCTCCGTTCCCGCTCTCTGAATGGAATGGAGTGCACTGGCCGTAGTGGTACCACGAGCTTCGCGAGGCAGGCACACTTCCTCGACTCCCCTGTCGTTTCTAGACACTGTTCGTACTCGTGACGCTAGCCGAAAACCACACCACCACCGCCACCAAGGCATTCGACTCCACCGCCCGCCCGCCAACAATGGCCGAACCCAACGAGAAACATGTCCCCAATTTGAGCGTTCCTGCCACAGAGCCTTCTGAGCGCGATGAGGCGCTCATTGAATCTGGCAACAGCGATAAGTCCGATGCACAAGTCTATGCCAGTGGTATCGCCTTGGTGATAGTTCTGATCGCCGACCTGTTGGCCGTGTTTTTGGTAGCTATCACCGATTTTGCGGAATAATCCAAGTAAGCGAAGCGCTGATGGAACTCATGCAGGTTGCTCTGGACATGACAATTGTCACGACAGCAATTCCCAAAATCACCGATCAATTCCGAAGTCTCGAGCAAGTCGGCTGGTACGGTTCAGCCTTCTTCCTCACGCTCGCATGTTTCCAGTCATTCTGGGGCAAACTCTACACTTTTTTGCCGGTGAAGAGAGTATTCTTCATCTGCACTGCAATCTTCGAGATTGGCAGTGTTCTCTGTGGTGCGTGAAAAGCCTCATCATTGCATATGCTGTGGACGCCACTGACGCGACTTTAATCCAGGTGCTGCACAAAATAGCCCCATGTTGATTGTTGGGAGAGCTATTCAAGGATGGGGAGCAGCTGGAGTACTTGGAGGATGCTATGTGATCATATCACTGGTTGTCAGACCCAAGCTGAAGGCTGCTGCGACTGGAATGGTGGGTGTAGTCTTTGGCCTAGCTTCTGTTGCTGGACCGTTGATCGGAGGAGCTTTTACGGATTACGTCTCTTGGAGATGGTGGTAAGTTGGAGATGCATTCATCTTGGAAGAACTTTTTTTGACACGTCCGCAGCTTCTACATCAATCTCCCCATCGGAGGTGTTGCCTTGGCCATGATCCTGGCTTTCTTGCGCACGCCCAAGTCAATTCAAACAACAACAGTCAAAGACCTAATCCGCCGACTCGATCTGCCTGGACTGTGTTTGGTCCTTGGAAGTTTAATCTGCTTTCTCCTGGCCACCGAAACTGCGGGAGCCAAGAAAGCCTGGAACTCTTCTGTAGTCGTCGGTGAGTTGGTAGGGTTCATCCTGCTAGCAGTGGCGTTTGGCGTAGTGGAATACTATTCTGGAGAGCAGGCGGCTTTGGTGCCTCGCATTTTAGGTCAACGGATCATTCTGGTCAGCTCTGTTTACGTCTTCTTGTAAGTTTCGACCACAATTCGCGTGGAACGTAGCTAACCCTGTCGTAGCCAATCTGGCGCAAACTTCTTGTTCACCTGTAAGTTATTAATGATCGCGCGCTTTGCTGCGGGTATCTGACCAATTGCTTTAGATTACATCCCAATCTTCTTCCAATCCGTCGACGGAGTTTCTGCTGCTACAAGTGGCATCAGGAACCTCCCACTGATCGTTGGGTCCTGTAAGTTCACATTTATTCCCATGAGACCTACACCGTGCAAGGCTGACCAGAAGAAGCCGTTTTTGCCGCTATCAGTGGGGTTCTGATCGGCATCGTCGGCTACTATACTCCGTTCTTGGTGATTGGCAGCGCTATCTTCACCATCGGAGGTGCTCTGTTCTCGACTATGGGCTTCAACAGTAGTGCAGGACAATACATTGGCTTCCAGCTCCTTCTGGGTATTGGCCAAGGTATATGCATCCAGGTCCCGGTCATCACCGCACAGGCATTCTCTGCTCCTGAGGATATCCCCACTGCAACGTCCGCAGTCCTTTGTAAGTTGCTCAATTCGCACAGACACTCCAAATAGTTCGAACTAACAAACATCAGTCTTCCAAATGATGGGCGGCGCTGTGTTCGTGGCTGCCGGCCAGTGCGTTTACAACAATCGCCTGGTTCAAGGAGTTGTTCATGCATCGACAGCACTTGATCTCGCGACTGTGCTGGAAACAGGAGCGAGCGAACTCCGCAACGCTTTCGCCGGAGAAGCTTTGGATGTCGTGTTGAGCGCCTACCTTGACGGACTACAGGTCTGCTTCATCTTCGGTGCTGTGGTCTCCGGCGTAGCGATACTCATCAGTTTCTTTGCACCATTCCGCAGCATCAAGCAGGGCAGTCCTGTCGTTGCCGCCGTGGCTTAGCGGCGAGCGCGATCATGAGTTTCTCGCGGATACTGACAAAGTGCATTAGGTTGCGCTTGGTTTGACATCTCGGTGCGGGCTTAGAGACACGAACATAATTTACATGTATGCATTTTAGTATTCCCGAGACCGAATTTGAACATCACCATTCCGATATTGCATGCTGACTACTGGAGATATTCACGATGCAGAATAAGTTCCTCTTCTATCTGTATATCCTAGTCCCGGCAACCGATCGAGAAATTGAAAGATACTCTCGCCACTACAAGATCTCGGCCCTAATCGTCAAGTCCTCAATCAGATCGCAAATCTCTTCGCTTGCGTACTGCGGGATCTCGTGTCCACCATCGTGTTGGAAATCTCTGGCATTTGCACAAAGCTTCAGGAGATCAAGACCATGGGCCCTCCAAGAATCTGCTGCCCCGTAGATGTGCGCAGTGGGCAGAGCCAGGCGTACGGAATCGCAGCTTGGATGGAACATGTTATAGTATGGTCCACTTGCTTTCGGAAGCGCCTGTTCGCTGGAAGTTTCCGCGAGAGAGATACCACTGTCGGTACGCGGAAGCTCGACACGCGCGAGAGAAACACCACTGTCGGTACGTGGGAGGTGGACACTCTTTTGTGGTTTGCCTTCGTCCGATGAGCAGTTGCGCAGGAAGTAGGCGTCCGGGATCAGATGCTGCGGAACTCGCGTGGGCCGGGCGACGGGAAGGGCTTCGGTGTGTGGGACGTTGAAGTGTTCCCGGCAGTCGAGTCCATGGTCAAGGGTCTTTGCGAATGGAAGAGGAGAGCAGATGAAGATCGCCGCTTTCACTGGAGCTGCCCGACCTTCGAGTTGGGCGTGGAGAAGGTAACTGGCTGCAAGAGCTGCTCCCTACAACCTTTGCGTCAACGGGGCCTGAAAGGCATGTGTATACGAATGGCGTCGCAACTTACCTGACTGAATCCCATGATCATCTGATATGGTCCACGGGTTGCAATAATGTGAGAAAGAGCCTTGTGCGCAGAGGCCACATTTTCGCTCGATGGCGAGGTGTACCAGCAGCGATATGGGCCAGCATAATAGTCCGCAGCACCTGGTGAAGGGTCGCAGAAGAGCTCCGCATCGGCGAAATCAAATTCGTAATACGATGGTAAAAGAGAGCGATAATCTCCTGTAGGATGTTGTCAGTCAGACTCTCTGCGGAACAATACATTCTTTACCGACTTGTTTGCGCGGCGAACACCTCAGCGTTCACGCCCATGCCGTGGAGACATAGCACTTTGACTTGCATCGTGACTTGGATCACCGTACCAATATTGATTGCACGCAAGATTGAATCTTCAAGATCTACGGACGTGTACTATAAACGATGTAGTCCGTACTAGTAATCGATAAGGCATTGGAGAGTGTGTGACAGGCAGAAATATTGTCATGCAGGGTAATAGCCTTACGCTGAGACTCATTGCTTATCACCAGCTCGTCTTCAAGGCTTACATTCGAAGGCGTTCTCGAACTCGCGCTAAATAAGCACGCAACTATCTACTTTATGCTAGCTCCAGAATAAGCTTCAGCAGGGCTCAGCTTCCTTCAGCTTCAGCTTGCGAAACCGTTCCCGACACACCACAACGCTATCGCTCCAATCACAAAGATCGCAAGAAGTCGACCTGAATCTGCATCAGCTTCGGGAAGCTTTCTCCAGCAAGAATATCCATATGTCCTTTCTCGGGCTCCACATGTCTAAGCTTCGGTCCAGGGATCAGGTTGAAGATCTTTTCCTGCTCGGAAGCAAGACTGATCTGGTCGTTCTGCGGCGTCAGCATTAGCACCGAGGAAGACGAGATCTGCGAAAACAGCTCGAAAGGCGCCCAAGTCGAGATGTGGTAGTATGTTTGCAACGTTGTCAGGTTGCGATACGTGGGAGCGGTCTTTTCGGCACCCAAGATCAAGCCGAAGTCTTCTTTCGCTGTGCCGACGCCGAAGCCGGCTGGGTTCTCGCCTTCTTCTGTGAGCACGGGGAGGCCGAAAGGCTCGTTTCCTTCGAGTTGCGATTCGCGGTCTTTCTGCGCTTTAGCGAGGACTTTCGCTTTCTTACCGCCGAAACTGAAGTCTGTGAGCGGGCAGACGGAGATGACACCTTTAGCTCGCTTATCGACTGCCGCTGCGTTTGCTGCGACTACGGCACCGAAAGAGAATCCCCAGAAGGCCACGCGCTTGGGATCGACGGTGGGTTGGCGTTGCAGGAATGTCAAGGCGTCCGAAAGGTCTTCGATCTGTTTGTGAGGATTGGCTTCTTGTCTGGGCAGACCCTCGCTGCTGCCGAAACCACGCGGATCGAGAGTAAGAGCGGTGATTCCTGCCTGGGCGAATGCTTCCGCTACATCAGGCAGAAACATCTCTTTGACGCAAGCAAACTTTGGAGATTCGTTAGAGTAGAACTACGTGGATCACTTATCGTATCACGTACCCCGGGGAGCAGGAGAACTGCTGGCCCTTTCTGCCCTGCAGGGAACAGTCGACCGACTAACTTGATTCCATCGATCGTAGGAATCTGAACATCTTGTTGCGGGCCCGCGGTGACGGTCATGATTGTGATAGAGTCGAAGCAGTCGCGCGAGTTGTATCGTTCAAACGGCCGAAAGAGTAAAATTGTTGCTTTTGAACGCAGATCTATAGTACGAAGGACATAGCTTAGCTTCTCTGTATCAAATAGAGTACGATTGCACCGGTGTGTCAGCCGTGAGCATTGTCAGCATTTTACATTTGGCGCTTGTAATCTTCTCCATAGCTGGACAAGGGCTTGATTGAGGTTCCGTGTCGTGCATTCAGCTGATCAGCTGACGAAGGGTAATGCCCGCCAGGTGCGAGCGTAGCATAATGCTCCTTGGGTACCGAGTCAAGGGTTTAGACTCACAGGAGGTCGCACAATGACTTGCATTCTTCAGCTGCACTGTAGTGTGATGGTACGATTACGCTCCACCGAGAGATCGGCATTCGGAACAACTCGCAGGCGAGATTGCTATGCAAACGTGACGATGCTAATGCACCTAATGCTCCATACTGTAACATCTGTTGGATTGTGACATGAAGGTAGCTGATGGCGTTGATATTGTTGGTTGATAGCGTAAGTTTGGTCTGCATCGATTGCTCTTCATAAACAGCCAAAGGCAGTGGTTGTTGACTGCACTGAGCACCTTTCCTCACCTCGGTCACTACCTTCAATCTCATAATTCTCCTACACCTACAACCTAACAAACGCAATCATGGGCATCAACGACAGCGGCGTCCAGATTGGCTACGATGCTCCTTCGGCTGCGGCAGAGCCAAGTCCTTCACTTCCTAGCCAGAAGTCTGATACAAAACCCATCTATACGCAAGATCCGATCGCCGTGGTCGGACTAGCGAACCGCCTGCCAGGCCACAGCAACAACCCCACTAAGCTGTGGGAGTTTCTCCTCCGTGGGGGCGTCGCTAAGAACGACCCGCCATCGTCCAGGTTCGGCCTCACTGGCCATTACGATGGCTCACACAAACCACACACAATCAAAACTCCGGGTGCAATGTTCCTGGAAGATCATGATCCCGCGGACTTCGACCCGGCCTTCTTCAAGACCACAGTGGCGGATGCAATCTCAATGGATCCTCAGCAGAGAATGCTGCTCGAAGTAGTGTACGAGGCTCTTGAGAACGCTGGTATCAGCCTTTCACAGATCAATGGCGAAGCTTTCGGTTGCTTCGTTGGCTCATACGCTGTCGGTAAGATGTTGCTCTGGTGTAGTCGCTGTGTTTGCGTATGACTAACACATAAGCAGACTACCTGGACATGCAAATGCGTGATCCCGAAGATCGTGCCGAAGGCATCACCATCGGCGCAGGACGAGCGATTCTGAGCAACAGAATCAGTCATTTCCTCAACATCAAGGGTGCCAGGTACGACCATGAGCTTGAGATACGTGGATTGCTCCGCTAACAAATGGATAGTATGACGATCGACACCGCGTGCTCGGGTAGCTTGGTTTCGGTCGACGTCGCTTGCAGGTATATTCAGACGGGGCAAGTCGAAGGTGCCATCGTCGCCGGCGCCAACTTGTACATGAGCCCGGACCAGAACATGGACATGGGAGCCATGCGAACAGCGTCTTCAGCGTCCGGAAGATGCCACACATTCGACGCCAAGGCTGATGGTTACTGCAAGTCTGAGGCCATCAACTGTGTCGTTCTGAAACGTCTCGATGCAGCTTTGCGTGATGGTGATCCCATTCGAGCCGTCATCCGTGGCACAGCCACAAACTCTGACGGCTGGACGCCAGGTAAGTTCTGAAACCCTAACCCTGATTTCTGTAGACCCATCACTTGGAACACGACGCGTCCAGATCTCTGACCTCGTATGTCAACACAACAGGTATTGCCAGCCCTGCCGCTGAAGCCCAGGCTGTGGCGATTCGCGCTGCCTACGCAGCAGCAGGCATTCAAGACTTCCACGAAACCGGCTATCTGGAATGTCATGGCACCGGTACTCTCGCTGGTGACCCAGTCGAAGTCGCTGCTGCCGCATCTGTCCTCACCGTGGGCCGTACCGACTCCAATCCCTTGATCATCGGATCTATCAAGAGTAATATCGGTCATTCAGAACCTGCGGCTGGAGTGTCAGGTCTTATCAAGGCTATCCTCGCTGTTGAGAAGAACAGAATTCCGGGAAACCCAACTTTCATCGACCCCAACCCGAGAAGTAAGTCGCAGTATATTGTTGCTGTATATCCACTCCACTAACGAGTCCTCAAGTCGATTTCAAAGGTCTTCGCGTTGAAGCCTCACGCACGAGCCGAGGATGGCCCAATCCCAAGAAACGTATCGCCAGTGTCAATTCTTTCGGCTACGGCGGCTCTAATGCCCATGTGGTGCTCCAAGATGCGGAGTCGTATCTTGGAGACAAGGCTAAGACACATATCTCCTCTTTTGCGGAGAAAAGTGTTGCCAACCTATTCGATGACGACGAAGACGAAGAAGACGCCTCCAACAACACTGCTCTGGCCAGGCCGAATGTCTTTGTGTTCTCGGCAAACGACGAGGCCTCGCTCAAATCCTACTACAAGGCTTTGAGGCGCCACTTGATCGATCCTAGTGTCAAGATCAAGCCATCCGATCTTGCTTTCACATTGTCCGAGCGTCGCAGCCATCTGTTCTATCGTGGATTCGTAGTTGCGGACAAATTGGACTTCCAAGAAGATGCACTGGTTACAGGCAAACAGAGCAGCGCGCCTCCAAAGATTGGATTCATCTTCACTGGACAGGGTGCTCAGTGGCCGCAGATGGGCAAAGGGCTGATCGATGCCTATTCGGGAGCCCGACCGCTCTTGGCCACTCTGGACAAAGCCCTCCAGGCTCTTCCTGAGCCTCCATCTTGGTCAATCGTCGATGAGTTGTACGATCTTCGTACACCTGATCACCTTCGGCTTCCCGAGTTCTCGCAACCTCTGGTGACGGCCCTTCAGCTGGTGCTCATCTCTGCACTTTCAGAATGGGGAATATCACCAAGCAGCGTTGTTGGTCACTCGTCAGGCGAGATTGCCGGCGCTTATGCGGCAGGCTTTTTGACCGCCGAGGATGCCATCAAGATTGCATTTTTCCGTGGTCAGGCCGCAAAACAGCTCCAACAAGCCCAAACTGAAGCTGTTGGTATGCTTGCCGTCGGAATTGGCGCGGAGGAAGTCGTTCCCTACATCGGGGAGTTGTCTTCGACTGTGCAAATTGCTTGCTACAACAGTGCGAAGAGTGTGACCCTGTCCGGCAAAGCGTCGGATCTTGATATAGTCAAAGGAAGGCTACAAGCAGACTCGCATTTTGCAAGAGCACTCCAGGTCAATCTTGCCTACCACTCGACTTACATGACAGCAATCGGAGAAAGATACCAAGAGCTTGTGGAACGCAACACCGGTAAGCCCTTGCCTGGAAACCCCAACATCACCATGTATTCGTCCGTCACTGGCGGTAAGAATACCGACTTGAAGGATGCTCTGTACTGGCGGACCAACATGGTTTCACCAGTGCAGTTCAACGATGCTACCACGGAACTTCTCAAGGCGGAAAATCCGGCGACAGTCCTGATCGAACTGGGGCCTAGCGGAGCCTTGGCCGGACCTTTCTCACAGATCAAGAATGCATTGCCCGGTCAGGGAGCAGGGATTCAATACTTCGCGGCTGCAAAACGTGGCCCCGATTCTGTTCGCTCCCTCTTCGAAGTTGCAGGCCGTGTCTTCGCTGCGGGTGGTGAAGTGAACATCCGCAACGTCAATACTGATGAGAGACTTGTGGACTCTTCCAAACCTACTATCATCGTGGACCTGCCAAACTACTCGTGGAACCACTCCAAGCAGTACTGGCATGAGAGCGATGCTAGCAAAGAGTGGCGATACAGAAAATACGTTCACCATGATCTTCTCGGCTCAAAAGTACTTGGCACTCCATGGTCAGCACCTACATTCTCCAAGCTTCTTGATCTTAAAGACTTGCCCTGGCTGAAGGACCACAAGATGGGCAACGACATTGTCTTCCCGGCCGCTGGCTTCTGTGTTATGGCAATTGAAGCACTTTATCAGAGCACCCAGGCTTCTGCGCCCATTGACGGTATCGACAACGCAGACCAGCTGAACTATCGTCTCCGCAATGTTACATTTGACAATGCCCTTGTCCTTGAGGAAGGCAATCCGGCAAAGATCAAGACAACCTTGAGCCCAAGTACAACAGGATCTCACGGGCCATGGTACCACTTTACCATTGCGACTACCGCAGATGGAATTTCCAGGGAGCACAGCGCCGGTCTGATCCGCCTTGAGAAGGGGGAACCACCTGTAGTCACTGATCATACAGCTGAGCCCTTGGGACAGACAACTTCTGGCAAGCTCTGGTACAAAGCCATGGCTACCGCTGGGTACGGCTTTGGTCCTCTCTTCCAGAAGCATCTCGAAGTGGAGGCTACAAGCGGCCAGCGAGCAAGCCGATCGTTGGTTGATCTGACTGAGCCGGACTCTGCGTGGGGCAAGCAGTCGCCATACCCACTTCACCCTGCCGCGTTGGACGGAAGTTTCCAGACGGTCACACCTTCTCTGGTAGCAGGCGTCAGATCCAACATCAAGTCTGTGTTGATTCCAGCGATCATCGACGACTTGACAGTGTTCGCCAACACTTCGCACCCAGACCGGGGCATCTCGTACACGACTTCGGAATATGTTGGCAAAGGACGACAAGATGATGACAAGAACTACCTGTCAAATGCCACAGTGCATCACCCGGAAACCAAGAAAGTCATTGTGCAGCTCTCCGGCCTTCGCTACCACCGTCTGGACACTGGCTTCGATCCACTCGGGGCCCATACGCTCAGTCAGATTTCATGGAAACGTGATGTCACCTTCCTCTCCCCGCTGTCAATTCCACCGCCCCTGGCTACCAAGCCTAGCTTTGCCGCAGCTTCAAATGAGCTGCTTGATCTAATCGCTCATCGGAAGCCCGTCTTGAAGATCCTTGAGGTCAACCTTGACAGTGGCGACAGTGAGAGCCTGTGGTTCGGCAAGGGAGAAAGCGCTATCCGGGCGGCTTACCGTGATTACAAGTTCGCTTCGGCTGACGCTACCGCCATTGTGAATGCACAGGCCAAGTATGAGTCGTCTAGAGCGACTGACTTTGCTTTGCTTGACTTGACCAAGCCCTTGAATGAGGATCAGCATGGTGAGTATGATGCTGTCATCCTGAAAGGAAGAAGCCTTCCCCTCGAGACAGCAAGCCAGGTCCTGCAAAATGCGAAGTCGCTTCTTGCCATCGGTGGACATGTTGTCTTCCTCCAGGGCGCTTTGGCGCCCGACTCCACGGGAGGTCACCTTGCACCTTTGTTGGAAGCGGATCTCACCTCCACAATCGACAACGTTGGTCTGCGAAACCTCACTCAATACGTGTTTGAAGATGGTCAGCGCATCTCTGTCTCTACGCTAGACGAAGCATCATTCTCTACAGATACAACTCCCATTAAGCTTTTCAGCTTCGATGGTCCGACAAGTCTCAGTACAACTATCGTGGCGGCACTGAACCAGCTTGGCCACAGTATCTCCGTCTCTGATGGGCAGCGTCCGAGCCACAAAGAAACCGTGCTCGTTCTGGACGAACTCACTGAACCACTTCTCACGAGGATTCATGACAAGCAGTGGGACGTCCTCCAGACCCTTATCTCATCTCGTGCAAAGATTCTCTGGGTGACCCATGGATCTCAACTGGAGGTTACAAACCCGCAAGGTGCTTTGGTACATGGCTTGCTTCGCACCATTCGCTCTGAAGATCCTGGCTTGAGCCTTACGACACTCGATGTCGGCGATCCTGTTTCACCGCAGACAGTCACTGCTATCTCTGCACTGCTCAAGAACTTGGCTTCATCAGCAGTCAAGTCTCCCGTTGAGATCGAATATGCGGAACGAAATGGCGAGATCTACATCAGCAGAGTCAGCCCCGATGAGAAGGTCAATGCGTTCAAGAAGAACGAGTCTACGAACGGGCTTCTGCAAGAGGGCTCCTTGCGTGATCAAAAGACACTCGTCCGCTTGAGGGCGGAGCGTATTGGAACCCTGGAAGGTCTGGTGTTTGGTGAGACCGCCAGCGAGGAACTTCCTGTGGAGCCCAACCACGTGGAGGTCGACATCTTCGCGGCTGGTCTGAACTTTAAGGTAGCTATCATATTTGCTCATAACTCTTATTACATGAACTGACTGAGTGAACAGGACGTTGCGGTCACCATGGGTATCGTCCCTGAGAACGAGCATCTGCTTGGTCTCGAGGGAGCAGGTATCGTTCGACGTGTAGCTAGCGATGTTACGACATACAAACCCGGTGACCGTGTGGTGGTCTTCGAAAAAGGAACATTCGCCAACAGAATCCAAGTCACCACTGAACGTACGCACAAGATTCCGGACCATCTCTCGTATACGGATGCTGCGACCATCACCGGCGTGTACCTGACATCCCTCTACTCCTTGTTCAACCTGGCCAACTTGCAGAAGGGTGACTCAGTCCTGATCCATTCAGCTGCTGGCGGTATCGGTATCTCGGCAATCAAGCTGGCACAATACAAACAAGCCGAGATTTATGTCACCGTTGGAACAGAGGACAAGAGGCTCTTCCTCGAATCGGAGTTCGGCATCCCGCGCTCTAGGATGTTCTCGTCTCGCTCTACGACATTCGCCAAAGAGATATTGGCTGCTACTGGCGGCCGAGGAGTAGACGTCATTCTCAACTCTCTCACTGGCGAACTGTTGGATGAGACTTGGAGGATTTGTGCTGATGGCGGTACCATGGTGGAGATTGGCAAGCGCGATATTCTCGATCGCAAGCAGTTGGCCATGGAACCCTTTGACCGCAACTGCTCGTACCGCGCACTGGACTTCTCCCACAAACAGATCTCGGATACCCTGATTGCTGAGTATGAAGCCTGGCTTTCTTTTTACCACTGCAACGTTACTGATAGAATTACAGCTTGCTTTCCACAATCTTTGGTCTGTACGATCAAGGCCACGTCGAGCCAATACGCCCGATCAAAGAGTTCTCTTTTGCCGACATTCCCTCAGCCTTTGCCTACATGCGTGGAGGCAAGCACATTGGCAAGATTGTCATCACAAACGCCCCAGAAGACCAGGTGATTGTCCCTATTCGCCGGGCAGGGAAGCAAGTTGCTCTCCACCCCGAAGCGTCATACATCATCGTCGGAGGTCTCAAGGGTCTCTGTGGTAGTCTTGCCATTTCTTTGGCTCAGCGTGGTGCTAAGCACCTCATCGTGGTCTCCCGAAGTGGTGTGAATGACCAACGATCGCAGACCATTGTCAAAGATTGTGCTTCGTACGGTTGTAAAATTCACGAAGCTCGCGGAGACATTGCTAGCCTCGAAGATGTGAAAGCGGCCTTTGCCAGTGGCCCGTACCCAGTTCGTGGTGTCGTTCAGGGCGCAATGGTTCTCAGAGTATGTCATTCAAATTTCCAAGCAACGTGAAAGAAAGCTAATAAGATCTCAGGACAAGCCGTTTGAAGTCATGACCATTGACGACTACCACACTACTTTATCCAGCAAAGTCGACGGCACGCTCCATTTGCATAACGTCGCCAAGGACCTAGGCATCGAATTGGACTTTTTCACTCTGCTTTCCAGTATCTCCGGTGTTGTTGGGCAGAAGGGACAAGCCAACTACTCTGCCGCCAACGTCTTCATGGACTCGTTCGCAAACTACAGGAACGCGCTCGGACTACGAGCGAACTCCGTCAACCTTGGAGTGATTGAAGATGTGGGCTATGTTGCTGAGCAAGGCGGCATGACACAACATTTCGACGACAAGCAATGGACTGGTATCAATGAAACGGTTCTACGCAAGATTCTCGACTTCTCCATCCTCCAGCAAGTCAGTCCACTCAATGAGGACAGCCGCAGCCAGCTCATTACTGGTATACCAGTTCCACAGCCTGAGGACTCTGAGCTTGCACGCGACGCACGATTCAGTAGTCTGTTTATCCCACAGGACGAAAATTCTGCCGGTGCAAGTTCTACCAAGAGCGATATTGGAAGGGAAGTTCAAGCGTTCACCATGCTCCTCAAGTCTGGCGCGGAGAATGCAGCCTTGCTCCCGCCCGTGATTGACATTGTGAACAAGCAATTCACGAAGACACTCCGTCTGAGCGAGCCCATCGAGCCGGCGAAAGCATTGTCAGCCTACGGGCTTGACTCGCTCGCTTCTGTGGAGCTCAGAAACTGGGTCAGACTTGAGCTCAAGGCCGAGTTGACGACACTGGAGATCAATACTTCACCCTCGCTCATTACGTTGTGTGAGAAGATTGTTTCGAAGCTGAAGGCTTCTGGTTAGATTTATCTGGGGAATTGACTCGGACATCGGCGTCAATTGGTCTTGTTTGGTTATAGAGGTATATAGATGGTCTCGCACTGGTTCTCTCTTTCTCGCAATCAATCATCTTCATCCCATCGCTGCAAACGCAACTTTCCTACTTGATCCCTAAGAACTCAAAGACACTCAATCTACCAATCCATGCTTCTGATTGTACAACATCGCGATAAGCATCTTATTGTGCGTGGCTGGACAGAATACAATGCACGAAAGTAAGGCTCGGCGGCTTCTCGCTATAAACAATAAGCTGACGTAGGATTATGCGCTCGCAACGCCAACTACAGCGCAACTGCTATGGAACCCACAGCTATACTCAACACATTATCCATAAGCAAGAAATCACGCGAAAATACTAAATAGCACGTCAATGTTTAAGCGAGTCTCCCGCAAGCCAAAATAGCCGTGAACGATAAGAGACTCCCTCTTGTGTGTTCCTATCAAGCCTGCTTACACGTGGCGGTCGTGCAATGGCCTATAGCGAGCGCTCCACCTTTAGACGCGGCTCAATCGGTGTGGGAGGTAGGCGAGGCCTATCTGCATAGCTCGCTACCGCGATCCATACTTCTGTATCTTTTAGTAGAGACAAGACATCTTGTGAATCCTCCCGAAGCACGCCTCATGTGGCTCTGATGGCGTGTGGTGTTGAGCCGTAGTCTAGACCTGAGATGCATGTACATTAATATACTTACTACATGCTATCTCCAATGGCCATCACCATCAACCCGGATAGGCAACCATGTCGTCTCACCTACAGGCAGACGACGGTAACGTCGAGAAAAACAACAACATCGTCACGAGCACCGGCCCATTCGACAAAGAAGAAGTGTCTTCGGCCTCCGAACAATCTTTCGGCAAGCCACCATGGTGGGCGTACATCTGGGATTGGGAGCCTTGCCGTACCGCTGAAGAGCGTCGCTTCGTTCAAAAATTGGACATCCATCTCGTCACCATCTTGTCTCTCGGCTTCTTCATGAAATACCTCGACACGATCAACATCGGAAATGCATACGTCAGCGGCATGAGAGAAGATCTGGGAATGCTCGCGAAGCAGCTGAACGTCGTCGATGCGGCCTGGACCAGTGGATACGTCGTCGGACAGATCCCCTCGCAGATTCTGTTGACGAAGGTCCGCGCGAGCTGGTGGATCCCTTTCTGTCAGCTTGTCTGGACGACGTTGACTTTCTGCATGGCGGCTGTGAAGACTTCGGACCAAGTAGTCGCGTTGCGGTTCTTCATCGGATTGTTTGAGTCGACCTTCTATCCGGCTGCTATGATGATTTTGGGCTCATGGTATACGCCTAGCGAGTTGGGGAAGCGGAGCTGTATCTTTGTGAGTGACATTGCCGTCCATTCTGGAAACGAATCTTGCTGACATCGTCTAGTTTGCAGCCGGTGCTTCTGGAGGCATGTTCAGCGGTTATTTGCAAGCAGCGATATACAAAGGGCTTGAAGGCGCTCACGGACTCCGTGGCTGGCAATGGTTGTTCATCATGAACGGCGTCATCTCGGTCCCTATCGCTGTTGCAGGAATCTATGCGATCCCCGACCTGCCTGAGAACACTCGAGCGCCATGGCTTTCGAAGGATCAAATTGTGGTTGCGCAGCAGAGAATGGCAAGGGTCGGTCGCGCACCTCGCACCGGTCTTGGGTGGTCGACTCTCAAGCGTGTCTTTGGGCGCTGGCACGTCTACTTGCTGTCCCTGATGTACACCATCTTCATCTTGAGTGTGAGTGAAACAATACATCCATGATTATCTGCCGCCTGCTAACATTTTAAAATAGGTTCCTTCCAACAGCATCAATCCTATGGCGCTGTGGCTGAAATCCGAAGGCTACTCGACATACCTTGTCAACATCCTGCCAACGACTCAGCTAGCAGTGTGCATCGTTGCAGCAGTAACCTTCGCGATCTGGTCTGATTACATCCGCGGGCGTGCGCTCGTGTTGTGCGTCTGTGCAGGCTTTGGTCTGTTCTCCTCGATTGTTCTTGCCGTTTGGGATGTTCCAATCGGCTTGAAATGGTTCGCGTTCGAAGTGTATCGATTCAGCGCACCTTATGGGCCGCTTTCGTACACATGGGCTAAGTAAGATCTCTTTCCCATATGATGTGATGTGATCGACACTGACTGTGAATACAGTGAGATTACCGGCGGAGACGCCGAAGAGCGATCCATTGTGTTGGCGTTGATGGACGCTATAGCGTACTCGCAGAGCGCATGGGTGCCGTATCTGACTTATCCTGCGAATGCAGCGCCAAAGTTCCACAATGGGTACATCGCAAGTATTGCCTTCTTCGTGGCGCAGTTCGGAATTACTGGACTGGTTTGGTGGATGCATCAGAGAGATCTGCGCAAAGTTGGACGACCCGGTCAAGCCGGTGTCTAGACACGTCGACATGGACGGAGACTCAAAATTAGATAATTGTGGAAGAAATGGAGTTATAGTCGAGTTGGATGTTTGTTGCTATACACGATTTAGTATTGACCTGACTACTGTACCGTGGGAGGTCCCGAGACCTGCAGCTGCATTAGTCAATATCTCCGAGCCTACTTTCATGTCGTCTATATTATTCTGGGTCCTTTGGTACAGGCCCTCTGAAATAGGAGGAACGAAGTACACGATTTTGTACGCGAACAGTGTATAGGTCGCAATGTCTACTTTGATGGCCAATTTAAATTGCCATTATGTCATGGTATGGCCGTTCGCGCCGCCAAGCCTCCGAGTCAAATTGAAAGTTTTGCAGTGTCCCCCTCCTGAAGCTCATTCTCCTCCCTTCATCATCACACATATACCCCACTACCTACGGCAGGTCACGGTCGTCGCAAAGGACAAACTGTCTCTCACGCGCACCTCTCGCTCTCTCTTCTCTTCTCTATCCACCCTTGCCCCCAAAGCAGCAGCAGGCCCTGCACTCATCCTTGCATCTCGCGCCGCCTTTAACCGGTCCGAGTGGAACACCCGATCCTCGACTGTCACCACAGTCCAGCAGACGCGTTTCGCCAGCAACAAAGACAAGAAGAAAAGGAACATGCCTCCCAAGAAGGTCGTCGAGGAGAAGAAGGTCCTCCTGGGCCGCCCCGGCAACAATCTGAACGCGGGAATCGTATGTACGAACATGTACGTGCTGTGCACAACGTCCTCGGCACTTGTCGCTAACTAACACTCCGCAGGTCGGTCTCGCCAACGTAGGTAAATCGACGTTGTTCCAGGCCATTACCAAGTGCCACCTTGGTAACCCTGCCAACTTCCCCTACGCTACCATCAACCCCGAAGAGTCCCGTGTCATCGTCCCCGATGACCGCTTCGACTGGCTCTGCGAGCAGTACAAGCCCAAGTCCCAGGTCCCGGCTCACCTCACTGTCTACGACATCGCTGGTCTGACCCGTGGTGCCTCCACTGGTGCTGGTCTCGGTAACGCCTTCTTGTCTCACATTCGCGCCGTCGATGCCATCTTCCAGGTCGTCCGTTGCTTCGACGATGCCGAGATCATCCACGTCGAGGGTGATGTCGACCCCGTCCGTGATCTGGAAATTATCAGCGACGAGCTTCGCATCAAGGACATCGAGTTCGCTGAGAAGTCTCTCGAAAACTACAAGAAGCAGACCCGTCGCGGTGGCCAGTCTCTCGAGATGAAGAACCTCCTCATGGAGCAGGCCACTGTTGAGAAGGTCATTGAGCACCTCAAGGCCGGCAAGGACGTGCGCAAGGGCCACTGGGGTCCCAAGGAGGTACGTTTACAACCTTTTCTTCTACCATGCACTACTAGGATGAATCAGAGGTTTACCTCTTTAATCCCAGCTCTTCGAATTGGCACCTCACCTTTAACGCAGAGGTGCCGTGAGAGAACGTCGAAATCTGAGATTTGCATTACTATGCTCTTATACTGTTCGAAACCAATTTCAACGCAACGTGCTGACTTAGCTCCCTACAGGTCGAGACCATCAACCCCATGTTCCTCCTCACCGCCAAGCCCGTCGTCTACCTCGTGAACCTGAGCGAGCGCGACTACATCAGACAAAAGAACAAGTACCTTCCCAAGGTCGCCGCATGGATCAAGGAGCACGCCCCTGGTGACAGCATCCTTCCCATTTCCACCTCCTTTGAGGAGCGTCTTTCGCAGTTCGAGAACGACGAGGAGGTCGCGGAGGAATGCAAGAAGATTGGAGCCGTCTCTGCCCTGCCCAAGGTCATTGTCACCATGCGCAAGGTCCTCGACCTTGGATCCTTCTTCACTACTGGTCCCGATGAGGTCCGTATGTGGACCATCCGCAACGGTACTAAGGCACCCCAGGCCGCTGGTGTCATTCACGGTGATTTCGAGAAGACTTTCATTCAGGTCATCGTCTACAACTACAAGACGCTTAAGGAGCTTGGCACTGAGGCTGAGATCAAGGCCAAGGGTCAGATCATGACCAAGGGCAAGGACTACATCGTCGAGGACGGTGACATTGTCCTTTTCAAGGCTGGTGCCGCCAAGAGCTAGATTGCTCGTCTTTGATGTAACAAGACGTTTGATGTGATATGAAAAGTGGGAGCTGTGGAAAGCAGCTGGATTAAGATACCACCTCTTTTTTTTTGCTCCGGAGAGGATGAACAAAAATGAACTCTTCTGATGGATACCAATGACTTCTTCTACTCGTCTCACGTCGTTTTTTTGTTTTATGACCTTGCTTACTTGGTAAACTTTTCTCCTAATTCGTAGGTGCAAATTTTCGTAGGAAGCGAGTTTTCGAGAGTATAACGATTCATGCAACACGTAACACATTACTTCCTCTTTGACGTCTTGTATCGTATTTGTGTGCACGCTCACTAGCAGAGCCAGACGCTGGCCCTTTTTCCCTTTCATTCTTTCGACGTTGCATTTGATTGTTGACTAGATCAGAGCACTCGGCCTTGGTCAAGGCGTCCTGAACCCTTCGAAGTACTATATTTGGAAAAGACAGTCAGCAAGCCACTCATCTCCAGATGAGCACAGGAGTGATTACATACCTTCTTTCTGAAATCGTTCAAGTCGTTCGCGGTGCCACCAATGCCAGTGCGATGGGCTTCTTGCAGCTCGAGTCGCTGCACACCATAGGCTGCGAGAGCATCGACTGAAACTTCGTCGTCTCGTAGACGCCTGTACGTGAGCAGACGGCGGGACCCTGTTGACATCTAGTCAGCGCGCCACTTCAAGGGAATATTAGTGGATCTTGTGGAGATCTGCTTACATTTGTTGAAGTGCTGCTTGCTCTCCGCCACAAGCGCCAAAGCAGGATGCTGCGGAATCGCGTACTCTTCTGCTTCAGGTTCTTCTTCCTCCTTGGCCTGTTTCTCGAGCTCTTCCGGCGCGGCGTCCGGGTCTTCTTTGGCGCCGGCCACTGGCATCCACATGCACAGCCGCCCGCCGTCCACCAAACGCGTGGCACTGAAATCCAGAATATCGTCCAGCATGCGCACGAAACTGTACGGCTTCTTCGGCGGCACGTAGTCGTCTTGCAGATGTGCCGGCACGCCGTTGTCCAGGATGACTTCGTACTTCAGCCGCTCTTTGACGTGGCCGAGGACTTTGAGGCCTTCGCGCACGCCGTAGGGCGGGTCGCAGACGATGGCGTCGAGGATGCGGCCGTGCACCAGGGGCGTGTTTGTGAGGTCGGCGGTCACGCCGCCGAGGTAGAGGTCTGAGGTGCCGTACTGTTTGAAGTTGCTGGCGACGTTGCGGCCTTTTTTGCCGCGGATGCTGCGGCCGTCCAGGTCGCTGCCGAAGACTGCTGCGCCGAAGTGTGCGCACGAGACTGGGAAGGATCCGGTCCCCATGAAAGGGTCGTAGGCTAGTGTTCCGGGGGCTGATTGGGCCATGTTGGCGGTGACCAGCGACAACTCTGCGTCCATGGAAGTGGTGGCGATGTAGTGCCTCTTCTTGACATTGTACTTGTTCACCGCCCTCCGGCCGCCTTCGGCTACTTCCCTGCCGAAGTGCAGCAAGTGAGGTTTCGCCGCGTCGAGCTCGTAGTCTTCAAACACGATGAACTGGTTGTCGGGTTTCGACATGACGATCTTGCCTGTGAACTTCATGAAGCCGAACGACTCGATCAGCCGGCGCTTATCCTCATTCGAGTGCGTCCCGCGGAATGAGTCAAACTCGAAGCGAAAAGTGGCAGCCTGATACGCTGGCCAGATATGTTCGGTGCGAGTTCTGATATCCGCGTGCAGAGACTCGTAATCCACGCCGGTGCCCCATAGCTCGTAAATCTTCTGCACGAGAATCGACCGGGTCACGAGATCTTTTGCAGTCTGTGTTGGATCTTCGGCGTCGTCGAAAGCGACGATCGCGAATGGTGTCTAGGTTACAGTCATCAGAAATGAACCATGATGTAAATCTGTGTGGCGATGCAACAAGGACGGAAGTGCTGAGACAATTGGAAGTATCTTTCACCAACCTTGACTACTATCCAGCAATTCTTCCGTCCGAACTGTCAGGGAAGTTAACCTACGTGTTCTGAATATGATATCCAACGGATCTTGATGTTGAACAGCTCCGCTAGCGAATCGACTTCAGGCTTGCGGAAGGGTTCGTGCTGGTGCACGAACCGAATTAGGTACTCCATTCTGATTTCTTCGATACACAATGAGCGCTGTTCGGTTTGTATTTCTTTTCTCTTGAAAAAAAATATTCAAAGCTTTTGTTTTGTGAATGAGTCGCAGTCGTCTGGTTTAGCCATCGATATGTACTTTGCCAAATACAGAGTCACCAGAAAACGTTCAGCAAGGTTCGCTAGCGCGCTTTGGACGCCGCCAAGAGGTGGACTTTTAGAGGCTCAAATAACCTCACTATATCCTGATACACATTAACAGTCTATACAAGCATGTACTTTGGTAAATGTTTGTGAGATCCTGTAACTCTTATTGCTCGCTTATAGTAGCCTATTCGTTATGCAAGTTTGCTACATACTCCAACGCGAAACTCATCCGTCAAAGTCAAACTCTTCCCCCGTAAGATCCTCAAAAATATCCATAGCGACTTGCTGCTTGAGCTTCGCTTGCTTTAACTTCATCGTCGGCCGCCCAGCGCTGCCTGTGATGACTTTGTCAGGCTTTCTGAAACCGCCATTGCTTTGCTTTGCAACCTTTCTGTTCCCTGCTGAAGCCGACTCTTGTAGAGTTCGCGTCGTGCTGCTGCTCCTTCTCTTCCTTGTGTCGGTTGGGCTCTGCGGCGACGCGGGCGTAATCTTTGTCGGTGAACGTTTCTTTGCGCTGGCAGCTTCGGCCACGGCCACGGCTTGTTGAGACGCGTATGCAAAAGCGTGCATTTCATCCGCGGCCTTTGGCAAGTCGATACTCCACTTCCTTCGGTCCACGAGCGCCATGAACTTGGTCAACAGATCATTATTTCTCAGCGTCCGCTTGCTTCCAAAGACTACAAGCTTAGATCTCGCGCGCGTGAGCGCCACGTTGACTCTTCGCCAGTCTTTGAGCAGATCGCCGACGATGCCTGCCTCGTTCGAGCGCACCATCGAGAGGATAATGCACTCTTTGTCGCGACCCTGGAAGCGGTCGGCAGAATCGATCTCCACTTCTGCGCTAATGCCGGCGACTTTAAAGAGTTGTCTGAGCAGAGCTAGCTGAGAGCGATATAAAGTAATGACACCGATTTCTCGACCTGGTACGCCGCGAGCAAGTAGTGAGCTGACAGTCTGGGCAGTCAGTGCTGCCTCGATTGTGTTCGTGATGTTCTTGCCAGATGTGAGAGTCTCGAGAGCTGCAGGGCCGACAGGGTCTATGTTGGCGAATACGACTTTATGTTCAGGATCTGTGAGCCGGTTGAGGAAGCATTCCGGACCAGAGGACGCACAACCCAGTTGTTGTTGATGGAACACGCTGAGCCCGGATGGATTAGGAAGCGTCAGTGTGCGCTTAGCAACAGACTCATTGCCGCACTTGAGCTTGCCGCTGTAGATGAGCTCGTTTGACAAGCTCATGATCTCCTCGCACATTCTGTACTGGCGGCCAAGTGTAGCGACAGCCTCCGGGAAGCGCTCGCTCAATTGCTTGAACAGACTAATGTCGAGTCCGCCTTCTAGCGCAGCTCGGTTTTGTACCAGTGGCGGGAGTTGGAAGTGGTCACCCACCAGGACGAACTTCCTAGCATGCAACAACGGGCCGAGGGCGGTTGGCAATGTGATTTGTGAAGCTTCGTCCACAATGCACACGTCGAATGCGCGACGTTGGAAGAGTGCGTGGTTTGTGCCCATACACGTCGTGGCGACGATCTGGCATCCCATGTACGTCTGGTCGATTTCATCGATGGAGTGTCGAGGTGTTGCGGCAAGCTGACAGAAATTCTGCACCTCCGGATTAATCTTTGCTGGGACGCCCAGACGGAGTATACTACCCTCCGGTGCGACGTCACGAATCTTGAGCAAGATGTTGTCCACAGCCGTGTGCGTGAAAGATGTGAGAAGGATCGTCTTCTTCTCCGCAAGCAGCGCACGGATAACGTGAGCAATGGTGGTAGTTTTGCCTGTTCCAGGCATACCAAGAATCAGAGCGTAGTCTTGTGCGGCCAATACTTTGCTCACAGCAGCTTGCTGGTCGTCGTTCATCTGGCCCAGTTGCGATGGCTGCAGAGTTGGTAGACTTGAAGGTTGTGTGAATGTTGGCGGTGCGTCAAAGACAATCTGGTTGCGCAACTTGGTGTGAATCGGGTGAGACGACATGAGCATCACCAGCTTGTTCCGAATAAGAGCAAGGCCGTTCGAAAACTCGTCTTTGTCGAGCCTGTAGAGAGGCGGCGATGTATCAATGGGTGAAGCACTCGGCCTTTTGTCTGTACTCATGACTCCCTTGAACGCCTGGTTCCGCTCTGTGTCGAAGTTGCGTAGTCTCTGACGAGCGTCTCCAAGCCTCCGGTCGACCGCGACCGTGATATACTGCTTTGACGTAGCAATCACATATCCGTTGGCGAGAGCCCACTGCCCTTGTTCAGACGAGACCACGACGGGCTCTCCAACAGTAAGTTGGCTGCCTTCGGCGAAAGAAGCACCAGGCTTTGCTTGCGCACGGCTGAAGACATACGTGAAGCGGTTGATCTTGCCGCCACTCCCCTCAATGCCATCCACAATGCTTGACGCCACAGCAGCAGCCGTAGAGGTCAGATCTTGTGCAACGACCAGATTGCCGAAACAGCGGCCCGACTCCTCACGCTCTGCGGAAGCCATGGTCCAAAGCTCCTTGCGGAAACGACTCGACTCGCTCTCCTCAAAGGTGAGCAGCTTGTCCCACTTGCTGAACCACGTACGAAGCGCCTGCGCTTGCGTCTTGTTGCCAGCAGCGGAGTCAAGAAGATGACCTACAGCCTCATGCCAGATGAGACTATGGTTCTTCTTGCTATCATCGCTCATTCCCGCTGTCTCAGCGGAGCCATCTTCAGTGAGTGCATGATACGTGAAGCAGGATTGCTGCGCATAGCACCTACCACACTTGAAAGCATTGCGGAGAAGCACTGGAAGGCCGGATCGCTCGTATTCTTGCGAGTGTGACACTTCCTCGATCTCTCCCTCCTTAGCTGGATGTCGTGCTTTGTGGATGTAGCTAGCTAGCCTGTTCCGCTCTTGCACCATCTGGCGGATCTCATTGACTGGCGGAGCGATGCGGGTCATGTTCGAACTCTCGAGATAGTAGAGTATGCCCGCCTTGACAGCGACATCGTATCGATCAGACAGCAATAGAGTGTACAGAGCTGTTTGCGCGCGGTGCGCAGGTGATTGCGTCGTCCTGCCAGTCTTCACTTCAAATGGCGTGACGAGCTGTTTGAGTGGCTTCCTCGGGTCGTCGCGCAGGGTCGATTGAATTGTTGCATCAATGTTACCCTTCAGTCCGTATTGTGGCGACCAGACATGCTCCTCGATAGCAATGACTTTGCTGACGGACATCCAGACCTTTTCGCCATTTCTGTCGTCTACCAGGGAAGAACTTGACGGTTCGGGTGCAACGAAGACCTTAGCCCAAGCCGCGAGCTCGCCCATTTTGGCTTTGATCTCTTCATTGGCGAGCACGGTGTCCTGCATACCGAGCTCCCAAAGACCTTCCACGTGTGCTTGCACAGTCCGTTCGACTAGGTCAGCCAGGAACTGATCGTCCCATTGGTTTGAGCCTAGAGCTTGTTGGAAGATCTCATGCAAGATCTTACCATATATCATAGCTTTGCTTGTTTCACCGGTGGCTTTGATGCGATCCTGTAGGACTGCTTTACGAGTACAGTCGAATGAGTCCGCAACAGTAGTAGCCGATAGCATGTGATCGGGATGTACGACGAGGAAAGCGCTCGCCTCACTGTCATCCAGTTGGAGTTGTTGTGAGGAGAAGAATGCTTCATCCTTCATCTGGCCCGGGAGATATGATATGTGAATGAGATTGCCCTTCGCGATTGTAGTGTTCGCCCAAGATCCTCTCATTGTGATGGAGGCGTGTGAACTTGTGCGATCTTCCTTGACTACCAAAATCTGAGGAATGTTAGCATCTGTCATGTGGATCGGAGAGGGTCACACGCACTCTCTCCATGCCAGGCCGGCCGCGGGAATCTGTGTACTCCGCTTCGGCTATTTGCTGGACAACAAATCTTCGGTAATGCTGCCCAGGTAGTATCTTGTTCACGGCAGACGAGCTTGCACGTGATGTTGGCGAAGGCTGCAATGGACTGCGTCTTGTGGAATGAGATTGTCGTGATGAAGAAGGCTATACATTCATGAGCTATATACTCCATTATTTGGAAGACGGTCGACTTGCCCTGTACGCTTGAGTTGCCTGCAACTCCGCCTCAAGAAAACTGGTCTCGTCCAAATCGTCGCATGCAAATTCATCATCGTCAAAATCATCGTCAGCGAGCTCTATCAGCTCGCTAGCTATTTGCTGCTGCACTGGGGTTTGAATCGGTTGCGGCTGCTGTTGTGGAGGAGGATTGGGGTGCGCAGGGATATCATGCAAAGATCGATTTTGCAAGGGCTGCGACAACAACTCGTCCAAATCTTCGGTCGAGAACTCCATGTCATCGCCAAACTCATCCAGGTCCTCTGCCAGTGTCGGCATGTGCGGACGCATAGGTGCCGCTGGTGGCGCAGGTACAGACGCTTGTTTTGGGAGTGTGTCACTTGGTGTACGGCGAATCGAAGGTCGTCGGAAGGCAGGAAGCGGTGCCTTGCTTTGGAGATGCAATGGTGCAGGGATCGCATTATCCTGTCCATTGAAGGTGTTGACAGCCCGTGGCGTCTCATCTTTATCCTTGACCGGTATCTCGGCTGCAGCAGCTTGTAGCCGTGCTCCAAAGTGCGGACGAGCACTTGGCGGAGGCATGCGTCGGTGGAGTTGTGCATTGTTTACATCAGCCTTCAGATCGAATGGGCCGAGGTCGTCTTGTTGCTTTACAGTCTTACTAGCCGTGTCGGGCAGGGGATCAGAACTGGGCGGCTCGTCTCCAGTGAGTTCTAGTTCGGATTTCGCAAGCTTCTGTGTTGCCAAAGATTCTTGTATCTTCTCGACCATAGCTGCGACCTTGCTTCGGCCACCTGACTCTGCTGTACCGTTTTGCCACACGTCGACTTTCATGTTCGCGTTTGTTCGCCTCTTCTTAGTTTTACTGCTGGGCCAGTCATTGCCGGTACTTGCCCAGCGGCGCAGTCCAGATTTGACGGGTGTCTCGAGTGGACGTGGGGAGCCTCCAAAGGCTATGTTGATATCAGGTTTGCTGATCCCATAGCGTTGCCATAGGTCCGCTGCGGGATCCGCTTCCGGTGTTCGCTGCTCTGCGCTCCCAGCAAAGAATGCAGACGCCTCAGCTCGCTGTGATGATGTATTTGGACATGAAGGTGACGAAGACCTGGCTCTTTTACGCTTTCGATTTGGCGTGAGTTGTGTCGAGGAACTATTTGGTATCCAGCCGATGTGATCTTCAGGCGACTCTTCCCTTGGCTCAGGCTTTCTGGTGTCGTCCACGTTTCCAATGAGGTCCTCGAGCGACAGTCGCGCGCCCGGAGTCGATGGGAAAGTGTTTGCGTGGCACAGCTGTGGTGTCTTTGTCGAGTCCGCCATGTTCATCGACGTAGTGGTCTTATTTGGGTGGTGTGGGGCCGAGCTCGATGTATCATTGTGTAGTTTGGCAGTCCGGTCCACTGGTCGAGGGTGGCCTACTGATTCGCCATTCTCCTTGCCTTCGGTGTTCTCGATCGGCGCACTCGGTTGTCCAGCTACAAATTGAAATGCCTTGAGCTTTGCTTTTGCTTGCGACGTCGCGGGGACTGGAGGTTTAGGTGGCGCGGTGACGTTTGTGGTGTCGCCGAGGGTGGTTCTGTTTTGGTTTCTGTGCCAATTGCCGGGTCTCGGCTGGAGTAAGTCAGCACATTATCGCGAGTAGGATGATACATGTTTTATCGGCCCAGCTCCATACACAAGGCCGGCATAGTTGTGCGTAGGGCGTCAAATCGGCGCATGGAAGATTGTGGCAGGCTTACCTTGCGTCTCTGGTCCTGTTCGAAGAAGCCTGTAGTGCGCGAAGACATTGGCTCAGCGAGAAGCTAGCTGCGTCCAATGTTGACCGTCTGAGCGACCTGGTATCAATATCGCAACAAGCAAGTCCCGTCTTGAGTGGGATGAGATGGTGATGGGTGGTATTGCGTAAGTGAGGGCCGTTCACACGCGACGCGAAGGAAGACGCGTTGGAAAGTGCAAAGCCCAAGCGCTTGAAGGGTCGGGCTGAGCTTGACTGAACGCCGATCTCTTCGCGTCCTCACGCTGTCGAGACAGATCAAACATCTTCTGCCTCTCTCAATTATCACGACGAATACATACCTGATATTCATCTCAACCATCGAAATACACCTATCAACTCAATTGCGCATGTAACAGGCCTCAGTTCGTCACGTGTTCAGACGACATTTCCTTGCTCACTAGGTCACGCTAGCATCAACATCGCTGCCAAGGCACCCATTACTATGCTTCGCGCCTCTTCGCCGTCTTCGCCGGGCCATTGTGGTTTCCAGCATACTCACAAGCATGCATCCTACAAACGACATGATGGCCACAAGACTGCCTAGAGATCTGCACGGTTCCAAGACATAATACGGAACTCTTTGATACGAGACGTTTTGCCCCAGAATCCCCCGACAAACTCAACCCCCACCCCCTCATTTTTAATGACTATTCCAGACGACCCTCCGGTGGATCTGCACCTAAATACATACCAGGGCAGTCTTTCGTGAACGGTTAAATGCTGATCTTTCGGCTCCTCCACATTCTGACATAATATCCTAACCAGGGCTTGTGCTAACTCGTGACCGTCACTACTGGCAGATTTGACGTGCCGCTGAGAAACTCCGGTTCAAGGATCATTGGCCGGGCTTGGTATTGTATGCGCGATCTTATAAATCTTTGTGAGTGCTCGTTTGTTTGCATGTCAAGCAGGGCGAGTTTTCTTCACAGCCATGCATTCTTCAGCCTATTCCCTTGCTGGTGTACTGTCGGCTGCTTCGCTGGCAGTCGCTTCACCACTGCTCAAACGTAGCCTTGATCCGCAGGCATTGGCCGAGAAATATTTTGGCAACGACGCTCCCTGGTACCAGGATCGCGTACCATACTTTGAATGCTCCGACTCCGACATCCAAGATGTTTACTACTACCGGTGGAAGATCTTTAGAGCTCACCAGCGAGACTTGGGAGAGCGTGGTTACATCTCCACAGGTATGTTTGACTGTCGGCCATGCATTGCGACTTTAATTGACCTCCTCTTCAGAGTTTTTGGACGATGTCAGTTGGCAACTCGAGCCTTGGGCATCCCTAAACGATGCCACGGGTTTCCACATTGGCGAAGGACGATGGCTGCGTGACCGCCGCTTCAGTGATGACTACTTGAACCACATGTACAATGGTGGCAACGACAGACACTTCACGGACTACATGGCAGACAGCACATGGACCCGTTACCTTGTAGATGGCGACGAAGCGAGCATGGTCGGCCACCTCGACGCTATGATCAGCTTGTACGACAAGTGGAACGACCACTATGACACCAACAAGAGTCTATACTGGGTGGAGCCACTCGCCGACGCAACGGAGTACACGATTTCGAGCATCGACGCTTCAGGTGGTAAAGACGGCTTTGCGGGCGGCGAGGCCTTCCGACCGTCCATCAACTCGTACATGTGGGCCAACTTCCGTGCAATCGCCAACATTGCGAAGTTGGCTGGGAAAGCGGACACCAGCTCTTCCTACGTTGAACGGGCAGCCGGCTTGAAGAAACGCTTCCAAGACGACATCTGGAACGACACTTTGTCTCACTTCATCGATCGCCATTACGAGACCACAGAGTTTGTGGAGTACTGGGAGCCAATTCGTGGTCGCGAGCTCGTTGGACTCGTCCCCTGGATGTTCGAGATGCCCGATAATACCGACAAGTATAGCGCGGCGTGGTCACACTTATTGAAAACTGAGGAGCTGCGTGGCTCATCTGGCATGCGTACAGTCGAGCCTTCTTACGAGTACTACATGAAGCAATATCGATACGACGCTCCCACGGGACTGCGTGAATGCCAATGGAACGGGCCCGTTTGGCCCTACCAGACAACACAAGTCCTGCTTGGTCTTGCAAACTTGCTGAACAGCTACAACCAGACGGTCATCTCCAAAGACGACTACCTCCAAGAATTGCGAACTTACACCAAACTGCACTACAACAATGGCAAGCTCGATCTCGAAGAAGACTATGAGCCCGACAAGCCCGGTCCTATCGTCGGTCTCCCACGCTCACACCACTACTTCCACTCTGGCTACATCGATCTGATCATCTCTGGCCTGGTCGGCATCCGCCCTCAGGCCGATAACAGCATCGTCGTCAACCCAATGCTACCCAGCGACTCAGACATCTCATACTTCCGTCTACAGGACGTCTCCTACCACGGCCACACAGTTGCTGTCCAATGGGATGCCGATGGTAGCCATTACGGCCAAGGCGCCGGCCTCACGGTCGAAGTCGACGGAAAGAAAGTCGCTTCCGCGACTAGTCTTCAACAGCTCACTGCTGAAGTCTCGTCTGCTCCCGCTACAACGATCGACAGGTCTCGCATTGCGAAATCCGTGCATTTGAGTAACGCTGAATACCCCAAGGGCAGTGCATCCAGCGGCAACGATACGGCGAACATTGAGAATGCCATCGACGGCCGTGTCTGGTTCTTCCCTGAGCTCCCGAACGGCTGGAATTCCAATGCCGCTGAGGAGGAGTCGCAGCAGTGGTACGCTATCGACTTCGGCAGCTCTACGGCGCTGAGCAGCGCTGAGCTGGCGTTCTTCGTCGACGACGACGAGTATGCTTTGCCATCGAACTACGTCGTCTCTAGCTGGGTTGACGGACAGTGGAAGAAGATTGAAGGTGATGGTGAAGAGTTGGTGGCGAACGGCATCACCAATGTGAAGTGGGATGAGTTGAGCACTAGCAAGCTCCAGCTTTCTTTCACGCAGGCTGCGGGTAAGAAGACGCGACTTGCTGAGTTCAAGGCTTTCTAGATCATGCGTTGCAGGTCGATTCAGACTGGTAATGATATGGCATATATAATGTGACTACATTGAGTTGTCACAAATTTGTATTCGAACAATCATATCTCATTGGTACGCAAAGTCGCATTTGAACCCATGGCTTGAGGTCTCCGCGGACGGCCTGCTGAACCAACATACTTCCTTTCACACAGTCCTCTTTGATTAATCCCTCGCGAACATACATCTGCCTCGTTCTCTCAATATTCATGGTCCACTGTATCGATCGGAGTAACCATCTCTTTTTGGCTTCCGGCTCGGGCGAATGGTGCCCGATGCCTCGATCTCCACCCTCCCCGCTTGTCGGCATTCTTCACTTTAACCACAATCGGATAGCCTCGCATCTATTAATGCACAGTGACAACTTTCTCTTTAAACTTGGTCACAGCCGATCGATTGTTACATGCTACTCTGTAAGTTTTATAGCTCCCTCGGGTAAGCGTCCTCACACGTCACGGGTATCACAAAAACGAACATCGAACCCTCGGGATGTGGAGTGGCGTTTGCGGATACATCACTAGGATATACTGTACTGTGTATGATGTTCGTGGAAGGGAGCATGTGGAATATATAAGGTAGGGCATTGAGCCATGAAGGATTGGGAGTAGAGACAACGAATTCCACAATGTTTGCCTCACGCTCTTCTGTTTTGGCTTGGGCCTCGCTGGCCGTCAGCATTCCTCTTGCTAGTGCGGCGAATGCTACTTTTTATCCTAAGATCAACTTGACCGATACTTCTGGCACTCTTATACAGGCACATGGAGGGGCTATCTTGCGCAGTGCCAGCTCTGATGATACGAACTGGTACTGGTTTGGCGAAGACAAGACGGGGTTGACCAACAGTGGCAGGTAAGTGTACCATTAGACTGAAGATGATTCAGCCATTGACAATAGTCTTCCAGTTTCATTGGCGTGAACTGCTATAAGAGCAGCGACTTCGTTGCCTGGGAGCGTGTCGGCCATGTCCTGTCCCCTCAAGCAGGCACCAACATCTCAGACAGCAGGATCGTTGAGAGGCCGAAGGTCATCTACAATGACAAGAACTCCGAGTATGTCATGTGGTTCCACGCCGACAGCTCCAACTACGGTGCTGCCCAGGTAGGCGTAGCTACCAGCAAGACTGTAGACGGCGACTACTCATGGCGTGGCAACTACAAGCCATTCGGCAACGACAGCAGAGACATGACAGTCTGGAAAGACCCCGACAACGGAGCTGCGTACTTGATTTACGCCACCAACAACAACGCAGACTTCTCCATCGCAAGCCTGGACGACGACTACTACTTCCCCAACGCGAGCTTGTACACTTTCCCGGGTAAATACTGGGAGGCTCCGGGCGTCTTCAAGATCGACGGTGTCTTTTACCTCATATTCTCTAAGCAAGATGGCTGGACACCGACGGACAACTTCTACATGACATCAACTTCCATGGCTGGTCCGTGGAGCGAGGCCACTCTGCTCGCGCCTGAGGGTTCTTACGCGTACTTGACGCAAAATGCTTATGATATCGTCATCGAAGGCTCAGAGCAGACCACCTACCTGTACTACGGCGACCACTGGAGCGGCACCCAGCTTGGTTCATCTACCTACTCTTTCCACCCAGCTCCTCACGATGGCACCACATTGTCTCTGCACAACACCGGCGCATGGACACTTGACCTCGAAACCGGAAAATGGGACGACCTGCCCTTCGACAGCATCATCGCAGCCGACTCTACCACTTCGAAGGATACTCTCATCGCTTGCGAAGACGGCTGCACCGGCGGCGTCGCCGCGAACATGACTTCCGGCACTTCGTTCTCGTTCAAGTATTCTGGAAGCGCGGGCGCCAAAGTCCTGGGCATTGAATACGTGTACAATGGACCTAAGAACAGGTTCTTGCACTTGGCGGCCACGGTCAACGGTGCTGCTGCGGAGGGGAATGCTTTGGCGGAGACTTCTAGGGGCACGACGTTTGCGCAGGAGGTTCCTTTCCCGGTAAAGCTTGCGAGCGGAGATGAGGTTGAGTTCAAGCTTTTGGACTGGGATGGTAATGCGTTCTTGATTGATGGTGTTAAGGTTTACGAGGATTTGCGATGAAGGGCTGGAGCGAATGAGAGGTTTCTGAAACAATAGTTTGAGGATTTACATGCAATTATGAATGCTATGGCTAATTAAACCTCTCCATGTCTCGATCGATGATCAATCTCTGATGTTTGTCTTCCAGAGATTGGAACTGATGGCAGCGTTCGAAAGGATATCTCACCGCCCCAGCTCTCTAAGGCGCAGCTCCAGTGGGCATGGCAGTACCATTCATTGTTCCGTTAGGACCGTTACCACCCATATCTCCACCACCACCGACAAAGGTAGAGTCGGCATTGACATGTCCACCATCCGCATCTATATACGCAGCCACAGAGTAATATTCATCGTCCACATAATTCGCAGAAGTGTTGACGCCAATCTGAATCCAAGCAAAGATACCATCTGTAACGTCGGCACCCAAGTAAATGTACTGCGGGAAAGGGTCGTAGTAAGTGTCGGCCTGGACGATGTCCCACATATCTTCATCGTTGCTCGTGACGGCTTGGGTGTTGGTGTTGTAGGGGGAGGTTGCTTCGACTGCTGCGCGTATGTCCTCGTCCCAGAAGAGTTGGCCGATGTGGGTGATGTTGTTGTCTGCATTGATGGTCTGGTTGTTGAAGACTGTGTAATTCATGTGGGCTAGCAGGTGAGTGTGGGTGGCTCGGCCATCCTGGAGAGTATTAGTGGAGGTGCCGACAGCGCTGTGACAGTGGACTAACATAATGGCCAGGGAAGATCGTGTCGAATTTGACTACGCCGTCGGCATCGGTGAATTGAATTCCACTGCGAAAATGGTCAGCACAATGAATAATGCATGCTGAGATCAAATACGGGTAATGCTTACCGTAGATAGGTCGAGTTGTAGCCACCTGAAGCATAGTTACCACTGGTGCTGATGCCAGAGTATACGCCAGTCGCGTTTGCGTTCCAGATGTCCACGGCCACATCGGGCACGGGCTCGCAGGTCTCGATGTCGATGTACTGGACCTCCAAATGAACGTCGACACCGTCGCAGTACAACGCTTCTTTGACGTTCTGGCGAATAACCTCGCCTGTTACGTAGTAGGGCCCATCCGTGACCTCCGGGGTCAAGACACAGCTTGTGTTTGCGCCGAAGAGGATGTCGGTAGAGGTATCGTAGCCGTAATAATCAAGGCCAGTCATGTTATGATTCTCTGCATTACTGTCAGACCAATTCAAATGTACTGATGGGTCTAAACTTACTCGTCTCGAATTCCTGCAGAGTCGCGAGGTCTCTTCGATACTTCTGGGGCTTGGCCTCAAGACCTCTCTTCTGTCTGAGTTTGTCGAGCTGATCTGCTCGCCTGGCAACGCTACGTTCCATCAGAGCCTTGTGATTGGCATTCTGAGCGCACCCGTCAAGAGAGCGACGAGTGTTTCTCGCCAGTACCTCACGCTGACGGACTGAGCGCTCAATGGCTTCATGGTCGTGGTGTTCACCAGGATGAGCAGCAGAGAAGCCTAGAAGGGTCGCGGCGATGAGACCGTTGGTGAGCTTGGAAAAGACCATGATTGTGGGGACGGTTTATGAGGGCTTGTGAGAGAAGGGAGCTGTAGAATGGATGATTGATGAATCTGCAAGATACTTGGATGATAGCTGGCTTCATATACCATGCAGCGGAGGATAGTGTACGCGCAACACTTTTTGCAGTCATTGCCGATGCATTCGTAAGTTGCGGAAAGGCCATTCGGCCAGGCTGTGTTCCAATAGCCAGTTCAGACTGCGTCGTACGTACGTCCTAGCGTTCAGTCCACTAAGAAAACACAAAAGAGGGCCGTGCTACCGATTCTGACGCGATGCTTATCCAGTGCATCGCAATTGGAGCAACCTATAGAGTGCCACGTAGGGCAAGGCCGCGTGGTACCTAGTATGTTCAGGTGTAGTTCCGACCGTGGACAGACTTAGTGAAGATATACCCTACCTGGCCGGGTACAAGCCGAAACTCTGGCGTAGGGCAGCATACGCGGCTACAGTCCTTGCGCTCAAGTTTCTGTACGGGCTCTCAATGTCAACGGCAAAAGTATAAGTTTTCAAGGCAGATGGTACTAGCACTCTAGATTTTGAGATACAAAAGCGACGTAGACAGTATCTCAACGGCTAGCATGCTCTCTAAATCGCCTAAAGCCTACGACGACAGTATAGAGGGATGTCAATAACCTGCGAGGAGTAAGTGAAAGCAAGGGAAGGATGATGAGCCTCAGCGTCGACGCAAACATCGACCGCTGTGGACGAGGCGCAGCATGGCGCTCAGGCTGTGTGGCTGAAATGCAAGCGTGACGAAGTCGACTCGTCTCGAGACCATTCGCCTCCGAGACATGGCCGATGTTTTCAATGCTTCACGGCCGCAATACCGTCAGACACCTTCTCCTCCTCGTCCTACACCGCCTTGTAAAGCATCTCAGACATCTATTATTTCAGCACGATGCCATAATATCCTGCTATTGAGTATAAATGGTCGAGGGAATAGCCTAATCAAACCTTCCACACCCCAACTCTCCGATGCGACGCCGGTGCTCGTAAACAAAACGTGGTCGCATTCGAAAGTCTCAGTCTCTCAACCACCGGAATCAGTAAGTTGCTGAAATCAGGGATCTAGTATATCAGCAATGGATTTGGAGATCACATATCTTTCGTATATACTACAAATAAGTTTTATTATACAGTAAGAACGAGACTTGAGATGCATACGGTCTCACGTGTTTTCCATTCAAGGGTTAGAGTTAGTGTTACATCACGGGGGTTTATCGGTGAAGTTCGCGCTCTCCCGGCGTGGCCTACGGTATGGAGTTGCAAACGGTTCTACACTTGTTCCAGACAGTGCCGGAAGTTGGCAGATGCATTTACGACGGGCAAAGATATCGTGACCATGTAACTTTTGGACAGTACCCTTGTTCCTGAATCCTACAACCGTTTCCTCAAGATTATACATCTATCCAACACCCGCTCTCCTCGAAGTTCAACCGCCGTTCGAAGGCCGGGTCTTGGTGCCGACAGAGTTTGCATCACAGTCAATCAGCTCTTCTGTATACTGACCATCACACGCCCAGCGACGCTGGGCATGTCTCGCCAAGGTCAGGCGACGATACTGTATTCTCTTTCTTTATTTTTTTTTTTGGAAGAAATATGTATAAAAGCTGATTGGCTAATGCTTATAATTATACACGACCCCCTCGCGGGTGATCGGATCGGCCTCCATCCGTGCTTCCGGTGGCGGGCCCTTAGCAACATCCTCTATTACCTTTTAAGGTCCCGGATTTGAAACGCGCACGTAAACTCCGTTTACCGTTTACCAAGTTCCCCATCGTGACTTTGCACATTTTCAGTAATTTCCCCGATCGAATGTACGCACCTCCGACGATGCTGTCAAACACCGGCTTCAGGAGGTGAATCTATGTTTGGCATATCGCTGGGTTACTGGATACTATAACAGACAGTCGCGTTGTGAGCTGAAGCTCGAAGCTCGATCGGGTCTCTTTTGCTCTTTCGTTCGATCGCGACCGGCTCATTATTGCTCTGGACTTATTGGTGTATCAACCACATTCGGCAAACACCTTGCTCTATACTAGTACGAGCGATCTCTCACGATTGCTCGGATCGAATACTGGTGCATGTCGACCTGCAGCCACTCTCTACTCGATCGACAACCATCATCCACTATGACCTCCACAACCACAACCAGAGAAGACTCAGCGCGAGTCACACGCGCTCGACTACGAGACCTACAACATGAAATCTCACTATTCACCAACCAATCCTCCTCCGGATCTGGGTCTGGCGCAAGCAACAGGAGCGGGAACGAAGCGAAGAAGCTCGACAACAGCGATTGGTTGGAAGTACTTGAATCGAGAATCACCCATTTGGAGAGTGTGGTCGCGAAGATCTGCCACCAAGCGCATGATTGCAGCGTGTATGCGAAGGCGGAGAATATCGAGCGGTGGTTGTCGACGATGATGGGTGCACATACGCCGAAATCAGAGAAGTCAATGTCGGGGAATCGATGAATTGGATGAGGACTGGGTGTTCATGAGTTATGACTTTACGGCCTAATGAGGGGATTGCGTGTAAGAAATATGAACGATCTTTTGTTTGAGATTCAATACAATCATGCTTTTCTACCAAAGGTTTACTTCCTCAGCTTGCACTCCTTGGTGACCGACACGCCCTCGTCCGACTCCGAAGTCGCGGTCAGCCAGACCTTGCCCTGCTTCACCGCATCGCTTTCTGCACCAACAGCAACTGTGACAGTCACAGTCTCGCCCTCTTCGGCTGTAGCCAGAGCATTGGGCAGCTCGGCCGTCCAACCATCGCCCTCAACCTCAGTGCTGAGTCTGTAAATATCAGAGCGGAAGTACTCAGGAGCGCTCTTCTTTCCCTTGGCGTTGTTCTTGAGATCGAATGTGCAAGTCGCAACGAACTTGTCATCCTTTCCTGAGCCGCTGACTTGGTTGAGCTTGCCCTTGTTCAGCTTCACAGAACGCTCGGTCTCGTTCGCGGCGTCTAGGGAACGGACACCGACTGTGTAGCTCAAAACGCCATCCGCATCGCGCGAAGGGCTGATGATGTAGAAGTGCAGGCTGTTCGCTTCGTCGACGTACTCGTACTCACTGCCGGATCTTGTACCAGCGTGGAAGAGCGCATCTGCGAGCTGTCTGTAATCTCCGACTGTAATGTACTTCGCCGTTCCGTTAGCACGGTAGAAGTCGATAAGGCGGATGTCCTGAGGATTGGCGTCGATCGTCCACTGGAACGGAGCTCTGCTGTCGCTGTCCTTAGTCTTGCTGATCATCACGCCATGATCGGGTTGGAAGGAGTCCGATCCCATGCGGTCGACAACTTCGAGGTCGTAGTTGTTGAATCCGCCACCATCGCAAAGAGGCTCGATGGTCTGGTTGCAGGCAGGGGAGAGATCGTCACCGATCACGACGTGGACACCCATCAGGCCCTTGCCGTCTTCAGGGTGGATGACTCTGGCAGTGATTTCGGCTACCAGGAGTCCATGCTCAGAGAGCTCTTCTTTAGAGGTCCTGAGGACGCTGGCGTTATTCACGAGGCTGATGCGCATCTTGTCGCCCATTGTATGCAGGGAGCCAAGAGATCCGCCCTGGAGCGATGGAATCTAAGTATTGTCTGTTAGCGATCTTCGCCTCAGACGCACCACTTGACCTGATCACGGATATGACTTACCTGCCAGCGAGTGTGAGGACCTCCAGGTCCGTTGAAGCTACCGCGCGACATCATGGACCAAGGACCAGTGTACGCTCTGACTTGCTGTGTAGCGTACGGGTTGTTGTAGTTGTCTCCGATACCGAGAAGATGTGTCAGTTCGTGGGCATAAGTTCCCAAGCCGGAGCTCTCTCCCTGGGTGGAAGATCCACTGCCAGCATTGGGCCAGATAGTAGAGGCGCTAGCCCAAGACGACCAAGGTACGTAGCGTGTGTGAGCCCAGTTCGGCAGGCTGCTGTTGCCAGGCGGACCAAAAGAGTCGGGTACATCGTCTTGGCTTTCGAAAAGCATCTCGCCGAACTCCTGCCAGGTCGAAGACTCATCTTGACCCGCGGACAGAATGAAGACGAGTTCGAACGCATCGGCAGTCTCATTGCCTACATCCGCGCGCCAGGCTCCGAGAGCGTCTGTTCGGAGATCGACAGAGCATGTGCCGGGCACCGGACAGGCATCCTCGTTGAAGCCGCCATCCTCATCGTCCACACCGTACTGGTAAGAGTTGCTGGGCATGCGGTACGCGCCGAACGCAGTGAGATCCACGCCGAAGCGTCCGCCTGAGTCCTCCATCCAGTACTCGTGCAGAGTGTGGTTGCGGTTGAGGTCGTGTGGCTTGTTGAGAAGATCCCGGTAGAAGGCGGGCACATCGTCTCTCTTCAAGCTGTTGGCAGCTGCTTGAGGGTTGGTGAAAACCGTGCTGTTCTCCGCCATGGTGATGACGAAGTCGTGATCTGGGTAGTCCACGGCCACCAGAGCGATGTTGAAGTTGCGTTCATAGCCTTTGCGTGTGGGATCATACCAGGGCCGTCCAGGCGGGCGAACATAGTCATCCCATGTCACTATAGTTGTTGCTTCAGCATTCAAGTCCAACAACACACCTTGTGATATGCCTTACTGTCATCTGGATTCACCCAATTTTGAGGGTCAAGCACCGCGAACGGATCGCTAGACTTCGAGCCATCCTCCACAGGCAGCGCATGAACAACCGCCGCTCCCGCAGACAACGCTGCCAACACGGTTGGAGCAGTTTTGACCATTTCCAATTCAGACGATTTGTACAGGAAAGAGCCAGCAAGAGGTTGCTGTTGCTTGTTGAGAATATTTATCCGACCATGTGACCGCTACATCATCACATACATTAGCAGTCGCCGCAGCAATATGGATATCGGCATGCGGCTAGGGACAGGTACATGCCTCATCAAGCGTAGAGGTTCTTGGAAGGTCTTGGCTCGATGTGACCTGCTTGATCGAGAAGCTTATCATGTCTATCATGGCTGAGCACAGGCCTTTCAATAGCATGTTCGGCTAGAGTACCGAGGATCCACTCGGAAGGTGGGCACTTCAATGTTGCAAATTGAACTTGAGATTGATGCTCGTTGAACAATGAATGTGTTTTGATGTTTACATGTAGCATGAAGTTCAGGTAAAAGGAGACAACATGAACTCAAATGTGTGCATTGAACCTCGAACTTAGACCGTAAACAATGACGCAGGTATTGCCGAGGTCACGTGGAACAGCACTGACTGAGGTGCAGCTATCCAACTTGTTTCCCAATTTGTACCTCCGAGGTAGTAGTATGGTATCATCGTCTTGCGGCTCTTTGTGGCGGGCTAACCACGGAGAGTCATTACTACTGCAACGGACTCCCTAGTCCTCCGCAGCTTCTAGATTATGACAACGTCTGAATCACGATATTGTAAGATGAACGAGTGTTATAGGCAGATTGTGAGTTTACGTATCCTTGAAGTAGATTGACACTTATGATGATAGTCAAAAATAGTAAATCGAAGTGAGTATATGTAGGCTAAAATCGAGGATCCGATTCCTATCACGTGACGTCTGCTATCAATATACACAAAAGGGTTAGAGTTAGGCTGAGCTAGGATGAGTTCTATCTTGAATATCACTGCATGTACATGATAATTTATATATTTAAAGTATCGGATTAAAAGCCTATAATACGCCTGTTGTCCTATGTAACTTTTACGTCAATATCATAAAGGGTTATAGAGCTGGTCAAAACCTGCGTGATAAATTCTGAAGTTCGGAGAAGCATCTTCCATCCCATTATCGATTTCGCCCGCTCCAACGAGAGTTCACCGTACTTGGTCGGGAAACCTGATAGCAACCCAACCCAAATATCAGTGTCCACATGGTTGACTGGACTCACAACACAGCTGTTGGTAAGATCGAAGCGAAGGTACGAAGTATTTGAACAGTCTAGGAAAAAGTGGCAAGTGCAAAGGTATTGCGAATAAACAATCATATTCTCCATTAAAACGTCTCCATTATTTACGTTGCTTAGTAGCTTTTGGGGTATATTCATATCTCTAAGATGAAGCGGCAATGCGCTCCTCGTCCTTGAGGGCAGCACCGCGTCCCTTGTACTTGGTCTTGCCAATCATGTTGAGCTCATCCTCACGAGCGTCAAGAGATCTCCAGGTGAACCAGAAGCCAATACCACCAGCGGCAGCAAGGATGGCGACGATGGCGTAGTTCCACACGAGAAGAGGGTCGGCGGACAAGGGGACGAGGGCCTGGCCGAGAGCTGCGGAGAAGGCGGTCTGGAGGAGATTGACACCCATGACGAGGCCACGCATGTTCTCAGGAGCCTTGCTGAAGGCGTACTCGAGACCTGTGATCGAGGCGAAGATCTCAGAGATGGCGATCAAGCAGTAGGGGACGGCCTGAACCCAGACGTTGATGGGGGCCTTGCACAAAGCGTCTCCGGCGACGTGGTTGCCAGGGCAAGGAGAAAGCTTGTAGATGTAGTACTGCATGACAGTCGATGAGATCATAGCGGCGCTGGCGATAAAGAAACCCCATGTGATACGCTTGAGAGGAGTGAAGCGGATGTTGGCCTTGCGGAGAGCGGGGTAGATGAAGTAGTCGACAATGGGGATGAAAATGACCAGAGTGATGGGGTTCAAGTTGTTGATCAAATCGTTGGGAACGCCACCAAGCTGCATGGTAGCGGACATGGAAGTGAGGTTGTCGGTCATCTGGTTGTATGCGAGCCAGTACAGAGGAAGCCAGAAGAAGACCTTGCAAGCGTTGAAACCACGGGCGACCTGGTCGACCCAGACATCATCAATGTCGGCCATCCATGCGGGAGCAGCGTTGCCAAGAACGCTGGGCTTCACGGAGTGCCAGAAGTCATCGCGGGTCATGTTCCTGTAGGTTTGAGCAGGGTTGACCGACCACGAACCCTTGCTAGCCAGGCTGAGGAGGTTGAAGGCCTTGGAGGTGACGGATCCAGTGGGAGGGCTGAGCCTGTAGAACTTCTTGCAGCCGATCAAGACGAGTGGTGCCAAGAAGAACAAGAAGGTCGGGAGAGCGAATGACAGCCAGAAACCGATGTACTTCTCGACGTAAACCATGCCGATACCACCAGCGAGCGATCCCAAGTTGATCATCATGTAGAAGTACAAGAAGACACGAGAGATAGTGACTTGAGGATCCTGGATAACACGCTCGCCGGACTTGGTGGTGATGACTTTGGGGCGCCTTTGCCTGATCTGCTCAGCGAGGAGAGGGGAGACGTTCGATTTGAAACCACCAACACCGATACCGAAGATGACGAGACCGACAGCGAAGCAGCCCATGGCACCGGAGGGGTTGTCCATGACAGAGGGGATTGAAGAGACGATGAGCAGGACGTGACCGACGATGGCGAAAGCGATGGAGATCTGGATGGTCTTGAAGCGACCAAGGTAGGTGTCGGCGATGTAACCACCCAGAAGAGGCATAAGGTAAGCCCAGAACTGGTTGAAACGGACAAGACCGGTGGAAGCTTGCTGGCCCTGGCCGAGACCACCAGCCTGGTCACAGGCCTCCCAGCTGCCCATCACGTCGAAGCACTCCTGGGTCATGTTGACGGCACCAGTGCGGGAGCCGTAAGGACGCGGCTGCTGGATGAAGTTGACGAAGATGGCGGTTGTACCGTAGTAGGAGAAACGCTCACAGAACTCGACAGCTGTGATACTCATCGCCTGCCAGGTGATCTTGCCGCCGACACGACGGAGGGTGGTGAGCTCCTCTGCAGTGGGCTCGACGCCATCAACGCCGTCATCCTCCTCTTCTTCGACGATGCTGCTGTCCGCCCTGGTGGTAGCGAACAGGTGCTTCTCGTCGACAACGCTGGGGCGTCTGGCCTCAGCCATTGCGGCGAGGTCTGCGTCCATGTTTGATCCGGCCATATTGGCTGTAAGGTGCTCAAAAGCAACCAAGTGAAATGAAAAGGGTGGAAAAGGCGTGGATGGATAGACAAGATCGACCAGCAGACAGCGTCCTGGCGAAGTCTTGAATAGATATACTTGCCACGGCCTCCACGCTTGAATAAGGTTATCTTGCAGGGAAGCACCGGACTAGCCGTGCGGCGCTGGTGCGTGATAGAGCACGCGAGCGATCAATCATGTGCACTCGCTGTATCTACAGGCAATCCTCCGCCGCGCCCGTATTACCCTGGCGGCGGGCGAGGACAGCCAGTCAAGCGGCAGATAATGTAACAGTAACATGGCAAACACGCTCAAGTGAGTGCAAAGCTCCGAACCAGACGAAAAGGCCAAGAGGCGGCGCAATCTTGAAGCGGCTTGGGTCGCAGCACGCAAGCCCAGGCATTGCTTGACCCATGGGGGGCGTGTCGTGCGTGTGGCGGAGAGGAGTGTGAAGGCGGCTGCCAAGGGGCGGCGGTGCTTGGCGCCATGGCCTGCCAGCGCAAATGTGGAAGGAGAACCACACAGCTCAGTCCATCCAGCAGATGAGAGGGCTCGGTAGGCCAACCGAACCTTTTCTCGAACTCTGGACCGCGGGGCCGCCGCTCATTTAGGCCAAAGCCGATATCTACAGTGCAGATGAATGTGTTGGTGACCAAATTCGCCCACAGATAACCGCCCGGCGCAAGATGCAATTGGCAGGTTGGAGGGTATTATGGGGCTTGGTATAGCTACGGCACGTGGATGTGGAGGCCCAGAACTCTATCGCGTCGAGATATGTCCGTTCGAAGAAGCAGAAGCAGAAGGTGATCTAGAAGGTTTCTTCCCCAATACCTGGGTCGCGCCCCACCGGATTTGCCCCCGGGTTTGATTGTTCCGCATGACTGGCGATTGTGTTCTCTATTCATCGTGCATGATAAGGACTTTGTCAAGAATGCGTACTGGAAGACAACATGATCATCATGATGTTGCAAGAATGGTATTGATATTTAGAATTTGCTTTTTAGGAGCCCGCCGACGCCGCCGAGTGTGAAAATCCTTCTTATCTGCCACAAGACATCGCTAGCCCAGGATCATTTCCACACTCCCGCTGTCGAAGCCTCCTTGCATGGCTTCGTCGCCCTTAAGCGCCGCTAGCTCCTCGTCGCTGACTTGGGTGGCTGGCTTCTGCCAAACCGCCCTCCATGTGCCATGTACTGCCACTTGATACTTCTTGCCATCTGTCGGGATCCAAGGAGAAGACAAGTTGAGCTCGCGCTCTGCGGATGACTTGGGCGCGATCTCCACGAGTGCATCTCGCGGCGGCGGCATCTTGCGGTTTATCTTCATGCCCGGGGATGGGATGTCGGCGTCCGTTTCGGCGTCTTTGAGGGCCAAGACGCCCGTGTTGGCTGCTGTTGGGTCAAACGGAGTATCCCATGTCAGAAAAGATATGGTGTGCTCGGGATCGGTGTTGCGAATCGTGCAAGCAATTGTCTTGTTCTCCGGCCCGGGGGTCAGTTGCACCTGTAGTGAATCCGCGGAAGCCATCTTAGGAGACGTGGGGCTCAGGTTGCCAAACGGAAATGGTGGAGTGGAGGAAGGATGATGGATGTGAGTTGCTGTCACTGCGATGGAGCATAGAAGCGCAGCGAATGAAACACGTGTCGCCATTTGTGGGCGGGTATGCTTAGCTGGTAGGCTTGTTTGCTCACTTGCACAACGATAGAATGAGTGTTGGGGCCAGCAATGGTGTACTGCAATAGCCTTGACACTGTGCGGCTTCGCAGACGACTATATAGATAGACTCCAGGGAGGCATTTGACATTTTAAAGCGCATCATAGGGGTCAAGGCGTGGCAGGAATGTATAACAGCGTACAAGTAACACCCAGCCGTTGCCCAGCTAACATCAGAGTCTGCTCGGGGGAACTGATCATCGAGGTCTGCAGTGGCAGGGCGACTTCGATGATATTCGATCGCTGCACGGGTGGCAGGATGGCAAGACTCTGGCGAGCCTGATGATGCTGTTTTCATCATATATGCGATCTGTACGCGGTTGTACAGATGATGTCGCCTGCTCGCGAAAGCGAGGCGGGACACCAGGGACGCATCCTCCCGGCGGACCTTGTATTGACAACACTCGTGTTCCACATTCAGCATAGTGACGCCCCTCTGCCTTGCATATTATACAGGAGAGCAATAATGTTCCGAGGCCCCTCATTTGAGCCTCATTTGAGGCCACTTTGCTCGCCTTCACTACTCATATGCGGCGCCCACTAGAGCGTAGGCGCGCAGCCTCGCCTGTATATCCATGGTTGCCTGCCGGTATGCGAAAACACGCTCTCGTAATGAATTTCTGGGCACTACAAGCGAGCCCTGATCTCGACTACCATCGCAGTAAGACTCATGTCTCAGGTGTGGCCGGCCAGACTCCTCAACTCGCTTGCAATATGGCGGGCCGATTTGTCGCCTACGATACTGTCATACTATAATCACATCAGCATCTCATCCGAAGTTGGCCAAGCAGTTCTATATTCCTCTACTTCCTCTTCTCTCGTAATGGATTCCACTCAAGTCAATCACGACATTGTGGTGTAGGCTCGGCATTCCAAGCGCAAAGGCCACTTCCTCGCACCGTGCGTCCCCGCCGTTTCCCAAGTCTCATCTCCCAACCCCAGCAACCACCAAACTCCCATCCCCACCGCGATGCGAGAGTCGAGAGACGAACGCGTGGAGGACCTGGGTCTGCGATGTTGCCGTGTCTTCCAACGTCTAGCACAGTCCATGAACGAGAATAGATACGTTGCTGACCGAATGCAGAAATAGCGCGGAGGCACAACCCAAGTACAACAAGCGAGCGAAACCTCGTGTGGACGCTTGGCCCAGGACAGCCCTACACGCAAGGAATACTGCTGGGGTTGTGCGATCTTACAACAGTATCCGCAAAGCGACAACTCGGCTACCTTGGTTTGTTCGTCTGAACAAGGCATGCGAATCTGCATGATATCGCACTGCCGACGCGGCGATGCTTCACCGACTTGCTATATGTTCGCGCTGGTGACGGTGGCCCCATCGCAGCTGAGACACGTTCGCATACTTCATCCAGCCTCAAGAATTGTCGATATCGCAGACATGCCGATTTGCACGTCGTGAACGCATGTACGGACGTTTGTATTCCGTCATTATCAGGCCATCGAACAGTGAACATGACGAGTGTCTTGATGACAACCATGAACTACACCGATATATCTTCGACTCCATGAACTCGCCGTACTGGGATGGTTTGGCCGCATAATACAATACAACATGTTTCACCTTGGATTGCGCAGCCATTGTCGGCTTTACTAATTACCTGCCATGGCGCCTATACAAGCGCCCAAAATGTATGAACTATCAAAAACTAGTAGAGAGTCTAGATAGATTTGCAATGCATCTCGACCATGGCCAGGCGCTGTCTACTTGTTGCCGCGATCGCACCGATCCGCCCGGGCAATGTCTCAGATCCTGTGCCATTTGGTTTCACTTCACCACCACGACCCCAGGTTCTACCGTGCGAACGCATACTCGATGGCGCCCTGTTCTGACCGCCACAACCGTATACACGATGCCACTGCAGTGTAAAGCGCCTGAGCTTTTCATTCTTTTTTTAATCGAAGAGGCTGTCAGGAGAAACAATGCTGGGTATGAAGATGTGGTTCAAGACAAACTATGTCATTCTCGGCATCTCTCTGCCAGCCTTTGCAGAAGAATAGATAAGTCCTAATTCCTGCATCTTCAATAGATTCTCATCACCAATCCAAGCAGCTCACAATCCTCAAGCAAGTCTTCCAACTCCGACCGCATCTATTCACTTCGAACACTTCTTGGAAGATCCACATCTCCATATCATGAAGCTCTCTATCGCCTCCATTGCCCTGTTGGCTGCTTCAACCAGTGCTGCTGCTGTCGACTTCTGGGGCAACGGACCTCGAACCGCACCTATCTTCGTCACATTGTCCCGAGTTAGCGGCACTAAAGTCCGCGCCGCAGTCACAAACCGCGATGATGTCGAGTACAACCTTTTCGTGAGAGGCACATTCCTGGACGAGGTGCCAATCAACAAGTTCCATGTCCGCAACAAATCATCAAATGCGAAGTTCGCCGGCATCTTCCAACGCCTCTCATACGACAACCCTTCTCCAGATTCATTCAGAGCTATCCATGCTGGCGAGACACTTGCAATCGAAGTCGAGCTTGCCGAGCTGTATGACCTGGACGTTGATGGACCTTACGACATCTCAACCGCCGGAAGGATCTACTACGCCGAAGCCAACTCGACTGAACTGACCGGCAAGGCCATGACCTTCAACAGCAACAGGCTGTCGTTCAAGGTCGATTCATTCCAGGCAAAGATGCATTCGAAGGCTGTAGACAAAATCGCCAAGCGTACCGAGCTACAAACCGACTGCACAGACAACAAGCTCGATGCCATTCAGACTGCTCTCAGCAACTGTCAGATGCTTGCCGAGAATGCCGCCGCCGATGCGTCCTCGAACGAAACTAGCAGGTTCAACGAGTACTTCAAGACAACCGACGAGTCAACCCGTAACACCGTCGTCGAGCGTCTCGAAGCTGTCGCAGCAGACTGCAACACTACCGCAAGCGGCCCGACTCGCACATACTGCACCGACGTCTACAGCGGCTGCGCTTCCAATGTTCTCGCTTACACCCTGCCTGCGTACAACTACATCGCCTACTGCCCTCTATTCTTCGACAACCTTCCTGCCCTGACCGACACCTGCCACAACCAGGACCAAGCTACCACTGTGCTTCACGAGGAGACCCACGCTCCTGACGTCTACGCACCCGGCACCCTTGACAACGCTTATGGTTACGATGCCGCGATGGACCTCAGCACAGATGCTGCCGTCAACAATGCTGACACATACGCGCTCTATGCCAATGGTATGTTCCCATCCTTCTTTCAAACTCTAAACATCAAGTACTAACAATCACCTCCAGCTGTTTACTCCGACTGTTAATAGGCACAATGGTAGTGTTGCTACCTTTGCTCATGTTGCACGACACTCTTTACGACAAGCATTGTTCGGCGTTTTAGGGTATTGCATAGATACACTTTGGATGTGATCGGACGGCGCAGCATTTGGCTGTTTCGTTATTCGTTAAGAAGGGATGTTTAGTCTTGCGCGGCTTTGATACCACTCTGTATATATTTACTTCAATTCGCTCTATCACGAAACTTCTTATCATGGGATGTCGTACAATTGTTTAGGACGCGAGTCGCATAGAAGCGGAACACTTTTTAGCTCGCGCATCATTTTGACGATGCGGTAATATCATGGTAAATATTTCCGAAAACCACTGACTCGTGCCTGATCGACAATAGGGAGACCCTGACAATGGCGTATCTTTATCGTAGTCGTGATTGGTGCCTCTTTCCTAGCTCTAGTATTTAGAGTTCAAGCCCACACCGCCATATGTAAACTTACGTACCTATCTTCCTTGCCCCCTTCTACCTCCTATTTCCATCACCATCATCGATCAACCAATACTCGATAGCAATATGACACAAGCTACATCAAACATCAGCTGCTGCTGTTTTGCAAGATCGATCGATCTATATAGATGTCGCATCGGTGATCTCTCAATTCAAGTCCGCGTAACCTGAAAACCACGCTGGGAATTTTGAGACAGAACACGTGCATTCACGGACCAAGGCAACGGCAGAACGTTGATGGAAATGTCTGCGAAGCAAGTCGCACGGCCAGTGTTCGTGCACGACTGAATGAGTTCTGTTCTAGAGCTTTGGATATCACTGTCAGATGCAAGCAGAATTGTTAAGTGGCAAGATGGCGAGCAATGCCGAAATCCATGTCAGATAATCTGGTGGGCGTGGGGGTAGGCCTGGCAGGACACCATCACGTTCACCAAGTTAAGTGGACGATTCTACCATGATGGTAGGTGATTGCGGCGAAGGGTGCAAGAGAGATGGTGTATCTCTAGGGCATCCGACCAGTCTGATGACCAGATGGTCGACCACAGCTGGAGATGTACATCGCGAAAACCGTTGAGAAGCCCACCACGAACCCGGACTATCAGCATCGTGCAGCATCATCCGCATGTCGCGATCCAATAGTTACATTTCATGCTTTTTCGCCTGATCACTTGGTAATTGCAATTTGCAAGTCACGCATGTATAGCCAGTCAGGCGCGGCGTCTGGGCCTTACGGGTGGTATCAAGCTTCCTGTTCCGTGCAGAACTCCATCCTCGGCTCGCTGCTTGATACTCAATACCCTAGTATCGCTACTGTACCGAGATGTTAGCCTCTAAGCTTCAGAGGTTCGTGATTGAGATGTAATTAATGCAGGTCCACACTGAGCAAAGGGCAATACGGCGTTCTGTTAAGGGGCGACTCGTGAAGACGGATTGACCGCAATTGGTGTTGCTTGTGATTGCAGAATACACACTAAGGAAGGCAGTCGCAGTAGCGCTTGCATACATCTGGTAGGGTCTTCCAATCACAAGACGTCGTCACCGGGATAGATAGTACCCGCATTGATAGCACGATTTGACCGTCTTGGCAGTAGGTCGACCTGCTAGATAAGGATGGAGGATCGTGCGAGCCGCACGAGACACGGCCCTTGTGTGGCGTGCCTGACCCACCCGCAAACTACATCCTTCTCGGCCTTCTTCTTTCGTCTATACACTACTGCACGATACTTGCGACTAACATAGCCCTTTGACGATCGTCTAGATGCCCTGCACACCCTGCACGAGAACAGCGCGGTCGCCGTGCCTGGCTAATATCGCGCCTTGTGATCGCCACCCAATCATCCAGAGTGGTCGCGGATGCTGGCGTGTCTTAGAAATCCCCGACCAGGTTGGCGATAGGGAGAGACATTGAGCACGGCCTTGAAGATGCGCTGGGGTGTTCTCGTGCTATGAACATCCGTATAGGCGGTGGTTGAAGCGATCTTATAAAGGTTGGTAGGTCTTCCCTGTGTTTCTTTTGGCAAGCTACTCGTCGTTGTTTCATCTTACTATATTCTATCATTATGGGTGGCGCATTCAAATTCTTGTCGCTCGCTACGGCGTTGCTCTCGCCGGTCATCCAGGCTTTGAATGTGCCAGAGGCGCCTAAGGTGCCTGGTGCGTACATTGTTGAGTTTGCAGACAATGGTGTAAGTCTCATCGCAAATACATGGCTTATACCAGAGACTAATCCCACGTAGGCTTCGTCCAGACTCTACAGCAAGCTCGACAGTGCTGGAAAGAAGTACAAGCACCGCATGGAGTTGAACTACGCCCTGTTCAAGGGTGCATCGTTCAAGCTTGATGACCTCGCTACCGAAGATGAGCTGGCCAAGCAAATTGCCGAGATGCCTGAAATCAAGCAGATTTGGCCTGTCCGCGAATACCCCATTCCCAATGATAAGGTTGTTTGGACTGGTAACAGCAATACCGCTGTACCGGAAGCATCGAACTCTGGCATCAACAAGCGCCAGGCTTCCGATAACACCACATTCTCACCCCATGTCATGACCCAGGTCGACCTTCTCCGCGCTGATGGTGTCAGGGGTGCTGGTATCAAGGTCGCTGTCATCGACACTGGCATCGACTACGACCACCCAGCTCTGGGAGGTTGCTTTGGAGAAGGCTGCCTTGTCAGCTATGGTACCGATCTTGTTGGCGACGCTTACATTGGTGGCGCCACTCCTGGCGTCCCCGACCTGGACCCAGATGATTGCGCTGGACACGGTACTCACGTTGCTGGTATCATCGCTGCTCAGAACAATGCCTATGGATTCACAGGTGCTGCGCCCGATGTCACTCTTGGTGCCTACCGTGTTTTCGGCTGCACAGGAAGCGCTGGCAATGACGTTCTCATCGCTGCTTTCAACCAGGCCTACGAAGATGGCTCTGATATCATTACCGCGTCGATTGGTGGCGCTTCTGGTTGGACCGAAGACCCCTGGGCTGTCGCTGTCTCTCGTATTGTCGATGCAGGCACGCCTTGCACAGTCTCTGCTGGCAATTCGGGCGACCAGGGTCAGTTCTACGCCTCCACCGCTGCTGAAGGTAAGGGCGTCGCCTCCATCGCTTCCGTCGACAACACGCAGGCGCCTGCTATCCTGCTCAACGCCAGCTACAACGTCGGCAACCTCACCACCGCTTCGTTCGGCTGGACTGCAGGCTCTCCATCTAACTGGGGTAATGTTTCCCTGCCTCTCTGGAGTGTGAATTACAACACCAGCGACCCGGCCAACGCTTGCTCTCCTCTTCCCGATGACACACCCGATCTCTCCGGAAAACTTGTCCTGATCAGACGTGGATCATGCACTTTCGTGCAGAAGGTCCAAAACGTGGTCGATAAGGGTGCCAAGTACGTCATGTTCTACAACAACGCTGCTGGCGCTACTGCTGTCACTGCCGACGTTGAAGGCCTTGTCGCTGTGGGAATGACCACTGCACAAACTGGTGCTCAATGGATCGCCCTTCTATCCAATGGCACCGATGTCACCGTCAACATTGTCGACCCCGACTCTGCATCTCAATACCCCAGCTCCACTACCAACACTGCCACTGGAGGCTTCCTGTCTACTTACACGTCTTGGGGACCTACCTACGAGCTTGACTTCTACCCTCAGTTCTCTGCTCCTGGCGGTCTGATCCTTTCCACCTACCCGCTTGAGCTTGGTGGATATGCCGTGCTGTCTGGTACTTCCATGGCTTGCCCTCTTGCTGCTGCAGTCTACGCTCTGGTCTCAGAGGTCAGGGGTACCCTTGACCCGGCCACTCTTGAGGCTGTCATTGCTTCTACCGCCAACCCTAACCTGTTCCACAACGGTGTTGCTGCATCTCCCTTCCTTGCCCCTACCACCCAGCAAGGTGCCGGTCTTATCCAGGCTTACGATGCTGCCCACGCTACTACCTTCCTCAGCGTCGGTAGCATCAGCTTCAATGATACCGAGAACTTCCTCGAGAGTGCCGAGTTCACCATCCGCAACACCGGCGATGACGAAGTCACCTTCTCGCTCTCTCACGTCCCTGCTGGCACCGCTTACACTCTTGAAAGCGACAGCATCTACCCTGCCGTCTTCCCCAACGAGTTTACAAGCCAGGTCGCTTCCATTGAGTTTGCTGAGAAGGAGGTCACCGTTCCTGGCAATGGCGAGGCCACCGTTTCGCTTACCCTAACCCCACCCACCGGTCTCACCACCGCTCGTCTCCCTGTCTATAACGGCTACATCGCTCTTAACGGCTCCGATAGCAGCTCGCTCTCTCTTCCCTACCTCGGTGTTGCCGGCAGCATGCGTGAGGCCACAGTCCTCGATGCCCGCAGCACCTACCTCACCAGCGACGTTGACACGAATTACGTGCCTGTTGCAGCCAACACCACCTTCACCATCCCTCGCAGCAACTCTACCGGAACTGGCAAGGTCGTCTACCCTGCTGTCGCCATCAGCCTCGCTCTCGGCTCGCCTCTCATCCAAGTTGAGGTCCGCGCTGCCGGCAGCAACTCAACTCTAGGCAACATCTTCGGTTTCCCGTCGCCCTACAACCCCCGTGGCGCCACCGTCTCCCGCTGGAATGGTCTCCTTGAGAGCGGCAGACGTGTCCCTGCTGGCTCTTACCAACTTGTGACCCGCGCTCTGCACATCTACGGCGACGCTGACGATGAGTCCGAGTACGACGTCGCGACCACTGTGCCGTTCAACCTCCGCTACGCTTGATTTGGTCATTCTTTCTCTCGCGCAGCATTAGCATTGCATTAGAAGGAGTTTGGGATTTCTCTTCTAGATATATCTACATTTTGGCGGATACCGGGCGGGATGCCTTGGATTTGGAGCGTAGCATTGTATGATCATGATTATAATGAAGATTACATCGGAACTGAGCACAAAGCCAAATTCACATATCAAAACTCATGCGTGGCAAGGCTGTGTTTAAACGTTGCCATCTCATGGGGCGCTCACGGTCGCAAACACTACTGCTGAGAGGCCAGTCCAAAGGTTTGAGTAGCCCTGCAGTGCTGACGCCACTACCTTCAAGCATAGGCTTGCGGACACAATGTCCTACCGCTGAGAAGGTACTGCACCGCCATCAAGCATAGGTTTGCGAACACAACTTTTTGCCGCTGAGATGCTGCAACTCTCTCAGTAATTTGGACGCCACTGTCGTCAACCATAGGCGTCCATGCACAAACTGTCTACCGCTGAGACGCTCAACTTTTCTCAGTACTCTTGATGCGACTATTATCGACTTATAGCCATCCAGCTGCAACTTCCTACCACTGAGACGCGGCGACTACCTCAGCATCCTCGATCCCGCCGTCGTCAAATGTAGGTGTTCACATGCAAACGTCTACCGCTGAGAAACAAGGGTCGATGCTGCTACCTCATCACAAAGATACAACTCCTACATGTACAGGGATATAGTGCTGAAAAGGAAGTTGAACAGAGCAAAGATCCCCGCTAGACTTGCGATTAACGCTACCTGTCCAATGTCAGCCATAATTCTCATATCAGTGGAGTCCTTCTTGTTCAGCGCATCGTACCTTCATCTCATCATTCCAAGCAGATCGTTGCGTAGCCTGGTTCCAGATGATAATCATAAGCCCGATGATGAAAAGCAGGATGCTGATATTCAAAAGCATAACGGGAAGTTGCCATAAATATAACTGACTCTTGCTAGCAGTGTGCGGATCCGCCTTGTTTCTCAAAAGTCTCTGCAATGACTCTAGTCCGTCCTTACTCCGTCCTAAGCGGAACAAAGTAATGGTCTGCTGAGAGCCTACGGAAACAGCCGCGAGAGACAAGATGAGGGCGGTATAGAATGCCGCGTAGACAGTCCATGGCGCCGTACTTGTCATGACTGGCCATGAAAAGGCAGCACTGTCGACGGCCGCTATCAGAGCTGCCTGCGGATTTCACCATCAGCCCTAAACGAGAAAAAAAAAAGCTTCCAATCTCAAAGGCTTGAACGGTTGATAACATACGGTCACGTTCACGACCTGGAGCTCCGAGATCTTGGCATCCCACCAGTCTCTTGCCGAAGGCTGTGTCAAATCGGCTCTCACAAAATTCTGCGTGGCCTCTGAAGAGACCGACCATGGAAATGGCATGACGATGACGATGTGGTACCTTACCAAAGAATGAAAGGCTCAACGGCAGGCGTGGAAAATAGAGCGAGACTCTGTTCAAGTCGTGCTGTCAGGGCAAGGGCTATGCTAAAAGTAGATGTCGGGAGCATACAGCAAAGCCGAACATATCACACCACGTGGGGTGCTGCATCAGCTGAGCAAGCAGACCAATCTCGACAGAAGTCTAGAGTCTCCACGGAGGCTCTTATAGAAATTACTATGATACAGCATCAGTTCACGACTTCGATCAGAGCTAGCAAGGATTCAGAGATTCAAGGCATTCTAAGCATCGAGAATCACACAGAGTCGTAGTCTAAATTAGCTGTAGCGAGTAGCCGGATAAGTCTGCCTAAGCACGTTATCTGAACGAAGAATCTGACCGGTGAAGGAGATAAGTCAGCTACCTCGTCGGCGCACGCCTAGGGGACACATGTCCACTTTCAGTGCGCGATCGCATTCCTTATACATCCTATCGTTTGATGAGTCTCCAACTCTTCCAGTCTCTTACTCAGTAGACCAAGAGTGATCCTTGGCTTAGTCTGAGAACGCCGCAAAAATCTATCTCTCGTTTCTGTCCATCTACGTACCACTCTGTGTAAATTCTCGCATCAGCAACAAATCTTATCCCAAACCCTTTCTCGCAATATGTCCCACAGCCTCGCTGACGGTGGACGTAGGCTAAGGCCTCCGCGACAACGCAAGGGATTCATTGTTGAATCTCGGGCTGATCTGTAAGCCAGTACTCCCAGTTTTTGTCCAATTCTCTAGTCTCATATAGCGTAGTTGGCGACGACTTGAAAGCATGCTGCGCCATGCGTATTATGACAATATCATACCACCTCGGGTAAGAACTAAGCCACTCTTCACATCTAATTTTCTAATGAGTTGGCGAATAACTCAGTATGATAAAGTCTTATGGTGCGTCTATTCTACCTATCACACCCCATTTTCCATCACTTAATGATTGGATCACAGCCTAGCCTACACGTTGAACGTTAGAGGAGGCTCCAACGGCTTGAGCGGCCCAGAGGCCTTGGCCAGAGGTTTTAAATCCTTTCTCAAAAGATATATCGAAGATACAACACAACGTTTGAGCGTCCGGCCTGGTGCAGGGTTTCTGCAAAACTTCATTGAAGTCTCTACTCACTTTTCGACGATGACAGGGATTCTCAGCGATGTTTTCATACATTACAGTGAGGAAACAACTACCGTGCCCTACTTGCAGTTATTCATGACAAGCTGGGCAACGGACCTGAATCCCAAATTTCAGAAAAGAGTCAGGTTCGCAGCGTGGATGTTGCTGAAGACCCAACCTCAAGCAAAGGTACTGGAACATCCGCTTGTTCGCGACATTGCCATCTCTATGTGCAACTCAGTACCGATCTCAAGTACACACCTCCGACCCGTGTTCCTCGCCACACGCCAGCTGCACAGCCATATTTCCAGTCCTCGGAGATTAGCGCAAATTCGCCACTGGGGTCTTGTTGTGGGAGAGACGCGGCAGAGACAGACTCTGTACGAGGTTGAGAAGCCTAGATCGGGCATTGCTATTCCGCAACGCAAGTCCTTCACAACAATGGACTTCCATGGGAAAGCTTCTCATGGATGGACGCTGACCCGGAATCCAATTGGCTATACGTCGCTCGGTGACAGTGCTATAGATCGTTATAGTAAGTAAATGACACGCCACTCCAATATTTGGCCGCACGAGCTCATTGTTTGTAGCACGGAGATTCGGAGTCATGTATAGATTGCTGCATGACAACTGTCAAACATTCTGCCTGAGATTGCTCGAATGCATTCGAACGCCGATGGGATTGTGCGACATTTTCGAAGGGCTCGAGTGCATCCCTCAAGAAATGAGCAACGAGATACTACTCCAACGATGCGAAGAGTTCAGTCCAACGCTGACTGCGGGCGATGTAAGCGTCGTAGCATCACTGGAGCGGATGCCTCTTTGCATCGGTACTATTGTTCGTCTGTCGGCCCAACTTGTCCCTGTGGTACTTGTGGCATTTTTCATGCGCTCTACAATGGCGATCCTGGTTTCACTGGTCATCGTGTGTTTTTACGCCGAGTGCAGCCGCAACGCGCCTGTAAAGCCCCTCTCTCGGTTCATATGGAGGCCGCCACAACAGGACAAGCTATTTCTTACTGTCTATCGCCAGCTCTACCCTGATGAAGAGTCAACAGCGGAAATATGCGTTGCCGCAGATCCGCCGAATTCACAAAGCAAAGTGACTCTTGCCCGTGGACCACGGCGAGAACATTCCCGGGAAGGGTCAGAGACCTGAAGCAGCTACCGATCGACAGCTTGTCAGTGCTGATGAGCTCCACCACTGTCCAGCAAGCCACACTGGGCAACGACCAAGCAGCGATCTCAGCCGATTTGACATCCGCAAGTGCAGAACAAGCTGGTCAAGCTCCTCAAGGTCTAGTCTTACCATCCTGCCATCGCCGACTGGTGTAGCAGCGATCGATCGGTTGTCTTAGAAGCCGCCTTATCATCGCAGAACCTCCAATAGGTTCCCTCGTATAGATCATCGATGCCAACTAGGATGGATATTACCCAGACGCCCATCTCGACATGTTCCCACCAGATATAGTCGATGTGAGCTCCCAGCTACATACACAGTGTCGGATCCATGAACCACAAACACCACCCTCACGGCCCTCATCACTACCCATTCTGTTCGACAGAGCAAGCAAGCCATCTCAGCAAACCGCGACCCTCCTAGCAACTCAAGAAACTCCATCCACCACAGAATGGCGACATCCATCCTCCTCGCCCTCCTCCTCCTCCAAAGCTCCATCGCAGCAACAGCGCTAGCACTACCCATCCCCTACACCTTCTCTCCCCAACAACCCATCCAAACCTCCCTCATCAGCCCTCCAAGCGCCCCTCCTCCTCTCCCCTCAACATCAGCCGTAGAAGCACTAGACACCACGCCAGTATTCCCCGAAGCCAACGACTCCGACCATGACGCCGACGACCTCCCACACATCGTCTGGAGAATCCCGGGCCCAGGCGGGAAACCAATATTGTCCCCCGTGACCGTCTGCCGGTTCGAGGCTGGCGTCCTCAACCCGTTCGATTGCGAAATGGTGGATGACGACGTACCGGCGTTTACTGGCAGGCCGGCCGCCGAATGCGCCTACCTTGAAAAGCTCGGTATGCACTGATTTTGGAGGGCCGTGCGCTCGTGGACTGGCTGGTATTTGCGCTCTAGCTGGAGTCAGGATGGAGGCAGAGCGAGATGGTGCTAGGCAGGGAGGCTCAAAAACATGGTCTTCTTGTGGTGGTAGTAATCAGGCAGGGGCTCCGACATGCTGGATGTGGATTCTGAATGCTTCTTCCGAGCGCGAGCCCCACCGCTTTCACTGAACAACCATAGGAATACAAGCACTTGTAGTTAGTCGGTAACTTCGTTGCATTGGGCGCCGTAGCGCATGTACCTGACCTCGAAAGCGAAAAACATAACACCTCGCGAAAAAACACCTCCAAGCTTCGTAGAAAACGCCCATCGCAGCTTGTCGTACGCCGCGGCCATACCATGCGTGCTCTTTGCAAGAGTCACCTCGTGCGGAAGTGGTGAGAAGAACACATGCGGACCTCCCATGGTGCGAAAAACGCGTCCCCTTTCGCGTTTCTGAAAAAAAAAAAACACCCTTCCCGCATCGAAATCCCATCCAAAAGAAAAAATAACGTGAACTCCCTGTGCGCCCTGAGGGATAGTAATAATGTGGTGTCGTGCCGGATCTTGCGGTGGAATAAAGTTTGCGTTCGTAGCTGCATGCAATGTAGCGATAAAAAGGCGAGAATTAATTCATCACGCTTGCCAAATCCATGGTTCGCTTTGTGGTATTGTCTGAGTCCTTTTTCAGCCAAGGAAGAGTTCCTCTTGTGATCGTTGGGGATGTGTTGTTCCGCGCATCCACTGGCGAAATTTGGTGAAGAGTTTCAGGCGACTGGTTCGAAACCTCGCGCAGTTTGCTCGGAAGTTTGTGAGGCAAATCGCCTGAAATTGGCTTCTTGCCCTCTGCTGCCATGATGTTCCCTTTGCTGCTGGAAAAGCTGGATTTGAGGGATGCACCCATTTTGATGGGCGCAGTTTTGGCGGCCTTTCCTTTGGCAGGACGGCCTGGCTTGCCAGCGGTCGCCTTCTTGGGCGCAGCCTTGGTCTTCTTTGCTGCGCCTTTTTGCGGTTTGCCCTTGGTCTTGCTTTGCAGTGTGTCGAAGGCTGATAATGCCGGTGTTGAGCTCTTCTGTGATTTCGAAGGCGTGAGCAAGCCGCTCTCTGCAACAACGATATTGTCGCCATCTGTGGCTTGCTCGATCGTTGGAACCACTGAAGGTCTCCGGCTCGTCAGCGGGCTGAAGTCAGGACTGCGTACAGGTGCGCGCTGGTGACGCGGTGTAGTGGGGCTCTCAATAGGTGGCCTGAAGCTGTTGTTGATGTGGCCCTCCGGAAGCGGGCTCTCTTCCAGATGCGAGGGCAGAGCCTTGCGCGGCAGTACCACAGACGCAGTCTTCTCCTTTGCGCGCTGAATCACTTCCTCGTCACTAATATTGTCGAGTTCCGCAGCATTTGTAGGATCGTCCCATCTGCGCATAGCAGCATGACTGGCAACAGCGTCAGATTTTCCACGAACGATAAGATCCCAGCACTCCGAGTATTGAGGTCCGCTTGGTGGCGGGTCATTATTGATCCAGATCGTCATGCCATCCTTGCGATTCCTCACAACGCCACACATTTCGCGAACAATGCGCTGCACGCCTGGAATTTTGAGCGTGGTGCCCACAACAATCACAGCGTCCGGCCTGCGTCTCAGATCCTCGCTTGCCACCTTTCCAATTGCCTCGTCATCAGGGTTGTGTTCGTTGTAAAGGACCATGCGCGGTCGCAATCTGCCAATTCCGTGGCTACGCTTTCCTTCAATATTCGTCCGAATCTCATTCACTTCTTCGCAGTTCTTGCAAATAGGTGCGATAGGACCATCAAACAAATCCGCGTCGAAATCGCTCAAAACGCTACATTTGTTGCAAACCATTTTGTCCAGACCGCCGTGCACCTGCACGGTTTTGGGCCATTTTCCATTTTCGTCTTTCGTGAGGGGAATGCGCGTCTGTAAAGGCTCCAATGCGGTGTCAATTCCATCGACGTTCTGTGAGTAAAGGCGGAGCAAGCGGCCTTCCTGCGCGAGCGTGGCCAGCATGTGGTGAAAAGTTGTGGGCTTGGCGTCTTTGGTCATGCGCGACATCTCGCTGACCATAGTGTGGAAGGATGATGTGGAATTCGCGTCTCTGTAGACTGAGGCATCGAACAGATCTTTGCCGGAGCCCTTTAGTCCGTGTTGGCTTTTTAAGCTCTTGAATAAACCGGTGGATGAGCGGAAATCGGGGACTGTGGTCATGTCAGCTTGCGCGATTTACGCGGTGGTTGTCAATTGAACGTACTGCCCGCTGCGACCGAGATGCCGGCACCGGCTACGACGACAATCTTCTGGCACTTGTGCAGGGTGCGCAACATGTCGTCGAATTGCGGTTTCTCGTCGGGTTTGACTTTCTCATGGCGCAGATCCAGCGAGCGGGTGGTGCGCTCCTTGGGTCCGACGCGTCGTCGCTTGGCGGGTGGAGGGCCGTCCTTGTCGGAGAGCATTGAGGAGTCGACAGCGTCTGGTGCAGGCGAGCCGCTCTGTGAGTTTTCCTGAGAAGGTGGAGGCGTAGGCAGGCTAGGATCGAGGCGCGACCGCGAGCGTGGTTTGGTGTACATGGTGCGAACGGCGTCGGAGAGTTCGATTTGGGGCGGTGGTGAGGGGCTGCGGCGGCCGACGGAGCTCAATGGAGAACTGGCACGAGAGTCGAAGGAGCTTGCGCACTCGGAGAGCGCGCTGCTATTGTCGGAATCCATTGCGCGGGAAGGTGCAGGTGCAGCAGAGGAGGAGGAAGGTGAGGTCTGGGTGCAGCGCCGAGCGAGGGAAGGCGCACGGGAAGCGACAGGGAGTGCGCTGGATCAGTGCTGCATGCTTGAGGGAGGGAGTGTATTATATTGTTAGCTGGCACAGAGTCGAATGTCACGCGACGGTGCGCGTGGTGGTCGTTGGGCGGGCGGTGGGCGGTGGGTGGTGATGTAGCGACTTGGTCCTTCAAACTCGAGCGGAGAATGAGCGCAAGCATGAAAGCGAGCGAAAGCCCGGGCCTTGGGGAGTGATGCTGTTCTGCGTGGAGACAGACGCCAGACACGGGCCCTTCCGGCTTTTGTTGATTGCGGGTCCTGGACAGCAAAACAAACGGCTAGAGGTAATGATTCTCCCGCAATAATCAGCCAACCACCACAGACAAAGCCGCTCTTCGACGTTTATACACCGACAATTGCTTGCAATCAACACATTTAAAAAATAAATAGAAAGAGCACTCAAAATCAGCGTTCCCGTGTAAAGGAAGCAATAGCCGTGCATCTCGCAGCACCACATCTGCAACCCACGCGCGCCATCGCTGCCCGTCCCGCACCGTCAGCCGCAGCGATTTTTACTTTTGGACGTGGGGACCCCTGCATGTGGTGCTGATCTGCTCGCATCTCACTGTTGCTGCTGCTGTTACTGATATGTGCTCGTGAGCCAACACAGGCCAGACCGTTTGCCTGCCTGCCTTTGTGCGGCGCAGATATCTTTCGTTCTTCCTTTCATTCACGCCACAGCACCCATCATGGACAACTCAGGAGTTGACACTTCCATGCACGACATCCACGATGCCGATGTCCAGGACCAAGGCATGATGGATTCCATGGACGATCTGTTTGGCGACGCAAACGACGCAATGAACAATGTCAACCTTTCTCTCCCCGCCGTCACTCTGCCTCCACCACCTGCGCTGATCAAGCGAGTTGCGGAATTACAGTCATCCGGCGCATGCGCGTGAGTCGCCTGTTAGTCAGTCAGCAATATTCAATAGCAATCAATATTAATTCAAGGTAGGAAGCTCGCTTGGTCCAACACAGGCAGTCTTGCACGCATCTCTCCCGACGGCCAGAAAGTCACATTTTGCGTGTTTGTTGAGGATCCAAAGACCGGTGCCTGGGCGCCTGGCAAGGAGTCGCCTCATCCCATTCTTGCGCCAGAAGGCGCGCACTTCGTACACGTCCAGTTTAGCTCCCTCGGACATGACCTTATCGTCTTCGATGATGTAGGACTGGCGCATATGTTCATCGCGCCCACCGGACTAGGTAGGATGCACGTGAGCATCACTGACTTTGGCTTGGACCGCACCGGGCGCAACAGCAACGACGCCGTCGTCGGTACTCATTGGCTCTCTGTTTGGCCTGCAGAGTTCAAGGTCAGTAATCTTGCTTTAATGTGACGCTGCTTAATTTGCTGACTGACGTGGCAGACCCCATATATTGGGTCCGCCAGGAAATTGAACGGCTCGTGGTCAATACAGATCAAGAATCGAGACCCTAGTGCTCCCAGAGTACACAATCCCATTGATGGCAAAGGTGCTCTTTTCTACATCTCACGTAACAATGTTCTCACCATGGTTTATCAGCAAGAAAGTGGAAGGTGGTATGCCGTCCACAAGGATCTGGATCACATGGGACTGGCTGGAGAGCTAGTATCACATGCCTCTTTCTGCGAGTACGGGCATCAGCTACTGCTGGTTTCACATGACGAAGCAAAGCGATTCCGCATGCTAGCTATCACCATCGAATGGAACCCATCTCAACAAGCCCGACCCAACGGTCAGCCATCGGTCAGGGTGAATCCCTCACTGGATGTCACGCACATTGCTGGGCTTGATCACGTGGCAGCTCAACATGCCGATGCCACACAACTCACAGGCCTGACGCTGCTGGCTGCTTCTCCGGATATCACGGCTGATCAACAGCTTCCATCTCTGCCGACAATTGTCGCCACCTTCACACATGCGGCCCTTCCGTCAAGTACAACACAACATCTGGTCGAACGATTCACCACCATCTCCAGATGGCAGCTCGAAACAGTCTCCCCGACGATGCACGAAAGCTACAGTAATCTCAAACAAAATGCTGGTGTGACACCTGCACAACCATCATATCAGTCTTTGCAGCGGCTACCGGATCAGATTGCGATGAAGCTGGTACTCTCTCTGAAACCTACATCCTTCGGTACACTACTAGCGTTCATCATGAGTGATGGAAGCGTGGAGTTCCGGGATCGCAACACGTTCAATCTCATCGAACCATCAATGGATACTACTGTAGCCTCCAGTCTACCACAGTCTGGTTTTGAGCATACATCGGGCTTCCATTGCATAGATGCCGTTGTATCTCACGACGCGGCAGCCATGGCATACGTTCAGCCTGACGGCAAGATGGAGGGCAAAGTCATGGTTTTCAGGCACGGATGGCAGCATGGCGAAAACGACGGTATCATCGATGGCAATGGCTTGGTAGAAGCAGCCGTGATGAGCATTGCCAGACAACACATGTTGCTGACATGGTACAGTGCAGCTACCGCGGAGACGCTGTCACTGCTTCCGAGAGATCTGAGTCCCGCCTCGTATGAGCTTTTCTTCCAACAACTGGCCAGGTTGACACCCAGGACGTACGACACATTCTCCATGGACGAAGCCAAACGCCAGATGAACGTGCTTCGAGATCCTCATCTGCCGCGATCACTATCCGCGCAGCTTGTGTTGGGTACCAGGCCACCTTCACAATCACCTACACTGCCTGCACAACTTGCCTGGGCTGTCTTGAATCTAAAACACGTCACGGTATCGCTGATGACCACCATCGGACGTGCAGAAGTAACACCCGGACTCGGAGCAGACGTCGTTCACAGCTTACACGGTGCAGTACGATGGTCGGTCGATGTATTCATCTCCATCCTGGAGGCATTACTCACCGTCGAACGGAAGACCAGTCAAGGTGTTCCCGCCGCTGAAGCAGTCCAAGCCTACGTCACCGAGACCAAGAGTCCAGCAATCCATCTACTGCTATGCAGCTACCCACGCACTTTCTTGCGATACTTGGGCATCTACCTAGGTCGCTACTTCAAACTCCAAGGCTCGAAGATCAGCAACTCGCGAGCATTGCAAGAAAAGGCGCAAATGTTGGAGCTCGCACGTCTAGGCGAAACCCTACCCTACAAACTGAACACGATCCACGACCTCGTCACAGACACCGAGAAGAGCATCATGGAATCCTACACCCGCACCAACACCTCCGAGCGCTCCCGCGGCGAAATCGAACTCAGCATGATCACCGAGTGCGCCGTGCCCACACAGCTCCACGAAGCTCTCAACAACCTCATGTCCACCACCCTCCCCAAAATCACGCCCGAATTGGACATCGGCAAGCTGTTCTTCTGGGATACGACGTGGCTGGCATTGACGCCCAGAGGAGGCGAGGAGCCGCGTTACGACACGCTCAAGAAAACGCCGCTGCGAGAGGGAGTCAAGCTGCGCCGCTGCCGACGATGCAATAGCGCGATGGAGGATGTCGCTGCTACGATGGAGATGAATCGCGATTTGCCGCCTTGGCTGCAGGCTGCGCAGCGGCAGTGCGTGTGTACTTGTGCTTGGTATCTTCCTTGAGATATGCGTTGGGAAGGAAACACAGGAAAGATCTTGGAAACCATGTACCCATTAGCACCATACACAGGAACAATCAGGAATACTCAATAAACCAATCTTTTCAAAAAGAGTCTTCATCATTCCTTGTCCATTTCATTCATCATGTGTATTCATACAATTTCCAATTCCCATCCAGCATATCCTCGTGTCATCTTCTCGATCTTACTGCTTACTGCTTGCTCTGAGCACCCTCCTTCTCCATCCCCTCACACCCCGCCGCCTTGCCCGCCAACTCCTCGACCTTGCCGTACCCATCGCGCTGCGCGTCGCGCTGCTCGCTCGCGGCTTTCATCGCGTCGATACCGTCGGCTTTGTCGGTTTCTGCTGAGACGTTCCAGGTTTCGGAGCCGGTTACTGCGCCGATGGCGGACTGTAGGGAGGGTTGTTAGTATGTGAGGAGATTGTGAATGGATGAGAGGGAGGAAAGGGGAACAGGACGTACCTCTGCGGCGCCCTTGACGTATTGAGCGTGGCCGCCGATGAGGGAGGGTTGTTGTTGTTGTTGTTGGTCGGAGGACATGATGTGTGTGCTTGTGGGTTTGAAGTGGTGGTGAGGGTTTGGTTTGATGGGTGATTTGGTTTTGAGAGATTTGGTTGTTGTTTGGGAGGAGGAGATGTAGGCGTTGTGGTGCTGGTTGGTTGGTTGTAAATATGCCTTTCGAGATGGACATGGACATTCGCCTTCACATGCCGACGATGATGCTGGTGGTGATGTCATGCTGATTCGATCGATCATCGTGGGGACGCAGCGTGCACATGTACTTAGGGTTGGGGGTTTGGAGATGAATTGGTTTGGATCACATGGATTCTTTTGGCATTCTTGATCAATAAAGAACTTAACAAATGGAAGTGCAGTCATCGTCTCGATGGCGCACATCAGGCTCTGTAATAATCTTCTTAGGGAATTCCAACACAAGAGCTAACGAGACAAGGAACGCTCTCAGGGGAAAGAAAGAGAAGTCGACGTGCTGCCGTGTCAGCCAGTACCGTACAACTTGGGCACTGGACCTCTGCCGATGGGAACGATGTGTTCAGCCTTGGAGTTATAGGCAGGTTTCGCAATCGATATTGTGTTCTGATCGAGGTGGTTGTACGTGTATGCGGAGCGAAAGAATGGGTCCCCAAGGAGGGTTTCAAGATCGTGACGAGCCGTGCTGGGCCGGATATTGACCACACAGATGTTGCTCGCATTGGCCTCTGGAATACCGTAGACCTCCAAAGCTGCCGTGGTGTTGGGGTAGACATCGTCAAGTGGGGCTACCATCTCGCGAAGTGGGATATCGACCTGCACGCTCCTTGCAGTCTCATCGGCAAAGGTGAAATCCAGTGAAACATCAGCGTCGATATCATCGCAAGATATCAACATCTTCGTGGCATAGCTCGATGTCTTTCTGGTAGCAGATATCTGCTGCCAGCTGTTGAAGATACTCGGAACCCAGTCAGCCGCAACGACGATGCCCTTCGATCCGGTATCCACATGCACTGCATCTCGACCCTTCGCCGGCCTGTAGGTCTGCTGCGCCGTGCCATTGAGACGAGTCGTCATCTTCACAAGTCGGAGTGTTTGTGTGACATGTCGGTCCGGAAGGCTCTCGTTGGCATGGAGCTTCGTGTGCAGTGTTACCAGCGGACCCGTGAACCTGGCAGTATCCACTCCACCGAAGAGAACGCTGGGGCCTCTCGCATTATCTTCGTCCAAAAAAAGACTGTAAGAACTCGAACCAATGCAGCCAGCAGATGCCATAGCCTCGCTGATTGTGGGCTGGACAGAGCCTGGGCCCGTGCAACCTCCCTTCAAGCATCTGCTCCTACCCATCGCAGCGTTGAGGCCAAGGATACCGGTCGTGGAGCCGTCGTGTTGGATAGACGCACTCGCCACACTCGCAGCGGCAAACGAGAAGTTCGCTACCTTACAGTCGCCGACGGCCAGGGTGTCCAGAAAATAACTGCCCGTGACAGTCGACTGGTCGACATACCTGATGGAGAATGGCGGACTCTCATCGGTCTGGCAAGTGGTGGACTTGCTTTGGTCAACTGGTAGCAGCGTCAGTAAATTGTATCATATCCGAGACTCCAAATGAACTCACAAGATCCTCCAGGGCATCCAGACCGAAGGCAATCGGATAATCCGGCGGATGGCACCCACAGATCACTGCTGCCAGTGTCCAGTAGCACCTCTACATCTTGCGGTGGGGTTCCCAGTGAGAGCTGAGTGAACCACTGGCCAGACGAAAAGCGCTCATTGTAGGTGACTGGGTGTTTCAGGACCGAAGAGCTGGTGTTCAATGGTTTGCGGTACGCCGGCACGCGCACAGTGTTGAGGGTTTCGCATGTCGTGGAGCCAAGAAGGGTCAAGGCGAGAAGGACCACGGAGAGCATGGTCACGGCAAGAATGTAATTCCACTGATACTCAGCCGGTGTAATGATATTTCTCTGGAAGGGGTATGGTGGTGATGATTGATAGAGCTCAAATGATTCATGCGGATGGGTTCATGGCGATCAAATTATATTTCAGGAAACAGCACCTGCGTGTCTCCATGGTGACACTCAGCTCTCTTTGCTCTTGCCATTGCACGCGACTTTATTGCCATATCTCAATGGTGGTCATGGGCGTTTTTCAATCTGAGTACTGTGATATTAGCACACTAGACACTAGATCACGAAGTAAGCTCGAGAGGTATCTCAATGGTATCACATAGCAGGGTATCTTCATGTTCTTATGCCTGCTGATAATAGCCTTTGTGTGAGAGGAGATCACGCGAGGAAGGAGTTTGTTGCACTCAAGTCCACTGGATTTTCCCAACCCCTAACCCTTTCATTCGACGGAAGCGACTCCGGATTTGGTGACGTCCACCACATTGCCACCGCTGAGATGCCTGAACATATGAACTGCCTCATTCAAGACAATGATAACGAAATACCAGTGACATGTAAAGCGATTGGTGTCTTACTACATGATGGTCATTCCAGTCATGCCAAACTTGAATACCGACCAACAGACAACGGTAGAAGCCTTTTCACAAAATCGGACTAGCCCCCGAGCATGTCGAGGTCTTACCTCCAACCACAAGAAATGAAAGTAAGGCGACTCCAGCCTCCGAGGGCGAGCATGCAAGGCATAAGCAGGCGATCGCTTTTATCACACGATCGAATCAGTCGAACAACGTTGAGAGAATTATCGAAGAGATCGAATGCCATCGATCTGCAGAACACCCCCACCAGGCTGATATAGAGGGGTCATGACACAACATCGAACAGAAGAGAAAGGCCCAGTGACGAGCGAGACTCGACACACAGACACCTCGTGAGCAATTCGCACCCAAGTTCATCATAACTGCGAGCTGCGAAGAGAGGCCGCATTGGAAAGTGGAGTAAACTCATTTCATCGCGTTTGGGTGCTGGTGACGCTCAGTTACATCATCATGTACATTTATTGCAGGTGTACCATTTAATAGACGCGCGACCAGCTCTCTAACACTTTGCTTTACTCACATCAATCACTCACGACATTCTACGCCTCTTACGACCTTCCAAACCTTTCAACCAAACGCCCCAAAACCACATATCAAGATGCCCCGCTCCATGGCCCCCCCTCCTTCTGGTGAATTCAGCATCACCCTCCAGAAGCCTTTCTCTGGTAAGTTTCATTGAATCTCGAATTGCCCAACAAGTAGCTAACATACCTCAAGGCTCTCCCACACACACCGTCGAGGTCATTGGCGAGCCCAACCGCCCTGCCGTCATCCGCTCTTCCCAGTACGAGGGCTCCGTCAAGTCCACCGAGAAGACCGGCTCCGTCCCCAAGGACGATGTCGTCGAGCTCATGACCCTCGTCAACCAGCTCCGTGGCTTCCCCTCCCACGACTCCAAGGACGTCTACGGCCTTGACGTCTACTTCGAGCTCAACACCTTCGAGATCCAGTGGGCCAACAAGGACGACGACCCCTCCGCTGGCGTTGTCTCTGAGATCGCCCAGGAGCAGAAGCAGACTTTCAAGGACGTCGTTGACTCCTTCGAGGCTCTTGCCCGCACTTTCGCCAAGCAAGACTCTGCCATCTAGATCATCGCATGACCGGATGGATATCAATGCCTGTGGATGTCATGATGGATCTTATACCATGGAAAGAAAAAGCACAGGATGTTGCTACGACGTTTTATGTAATGCCCGCTAGATAAGAGCCGCAAGGCCACTTGACGGGATGGCTGAAACAATGCCACGAATGACAACCTTCATGTCCAAAGAACTTCTCGTCCACTATATGTGATTGTGAACAATGTATTGCTCTTGTGATTTAAGGAGCACGAGAGATCATACCATCGAAATGATATTGTAGAATATGCATTCCGCATGCAAACTGCTACTTGGAGTCAGATTGATCAATCTTTTTCCATTGTATCTGCTGCTCGCGTGTCTAGTCCAATTCTTTCCCGGGTTGATGTCAACGGAACACTAGTTAACATCACCGGATCATGGTTACTTTGGAAGGAATCTAGAGTTTATGAAGGAATGCTCAGCTACAATATTGCTGAACATCGCAAGTTGATAAGCGCTCAGTACGCGCGAAGAACAGTCGAGAATAAATTACTGTCACACGACGCGTTACTCTATAAGATTGGAAACAAACTTTATCAGCACATACGACCATAGGTCAGTGAAAACTGGGCATCCCGTCCGCTCTACCATACATAAGCACTGAACCGGGCGACTAGTACTAGAGTGGGTGACCATCTGGGAATCCCGCCTGTTGTATGTTTTTGCCATTGTTTTGCATCCCTCGAGATCAGGACTCTTCGCTAAAGGATGCCTGAATAACAGTATCGTTCTTCGGTGTCATTTTTTCCGTTCTCACAAATCCTTCGGCGGCCTCGTCCCAATCGTCGCAAGATCGCCATTGATCGTCTTCATGATCTTTCCCAACCCTCCGTGATCGTAATCTTTCTGATTCCATTGATCTTTGTGGTACTTGACTCGCTCGCTTGGGCCTTCACCGTCTTCTTCGACGGCACGCGCAAGCGTCAGAGTGACGAAGTGGTTGACGTCGAAGGTCTTGGGCGATAATTTCGGTGTCCACGCGCGCTTCATCTTGAACACGATAGCTCCGGGCTTCTCGATTGTGCTCTCCGGGATCGGTGTGGAGGACACCACTTCGATAGCGGTGGTGGTGGTGGACTTCATGACTGCTGGGATGCCCCACCACTGGCCTGCGACTTTGTAGCGGGTGTCGCAATCTGGGTAGGATTTGTTAGCTTGTTTGTAGTTTGATGATCCTGGATGAATCTGCAAAACTTACAAGACGCAATGTCATCATATACCGACTTCTTTGCGTACACCCTGATGTCCTGACCACCCGTGGCTGCATCGTCGTTCTTTCCCGAGCCAGAGTAGAGTCTGACTATCGAATCGAGAATGTGTTGGCGCTCCGGCTCGAGCTTGATGGAATTTGCGGGATTCGGCTCATAGTCTTCGTTTGTTGGTGCGTTGGTCGCTTCCGCAGGCCTGTTGTCGTGCGCGGGTTGTTCTTCTTTCTGACGTTCACGGAGCTCGTAGGTCTGAGGGACGGACGGGTCAAGTGGCTGCTCAGCCGTTTGGCGAAGTTCTAAGGCTGAAGGCATGATTGCTATTGTAAGTAATAGTGATGGAATACATCTTGAGTCTGTTGGATGCGGGATTATTTTTATTGTGGTTTGGTACGCATCTGTTTACAGTGTCGTCATATCGATGTCGATGACTTCAAGTTGAGGATCGGCGTGAAATCCGACATGTCAAATGCCGATCATTCTTCGTTTCCTGTGCTGAGACCTACAATTCTTCTTCTGAGGCTACAACCGTGTTTACTACCAAATAACTCGCATTTGGCTGGAGCAGAAGCAGATATATCACAGCAGGTAATGAAACGCATCTTGAGTACAAGTAGTGCTGGCGATGTAGCTGGAAAGATAAGTAAATCCATGCTCCATGACTTTCGTGTCATCATTTTATTTTATTGCAGACTATACTGCAGACACCGACACCCTATCGCATCTCAAGCAACATAGCAGTAGGCTCTTCTAACAGCCCCTTAACCTTCTCCGCGCATCTCGCACACTCTGCTCCATCAACAACACGGTGATCCGCACTCCAGCTCAACACAAGCTCCTCCCTCCTGACGAGTTGATCGTTCTCATCGAAAGCCGGCACGACTTTGCTACGTCCAACACCGAGGATCGCAACTTGCGGTTCGCTGATGATAGGTGCCACCACGCCGCCGCCGACAGACCCGATGTTGGAGATTGTGAAGCTCGCGCCGCTAAAGTCTCCGGGTGCAAGCTTGCCGTTACGTGCCTTTTCGGAGAGAGCTTTTAATTGCTGCGCGATCTGTGCGATGCTGAGGTTCTGCACGTCGCGGATGACAGGCACGAGCAGACCGGAGGGTGTGTCGACTGCCACGCCGAAGTTGTGCGAGCTGCGGTAGGTGAGTGACGGCTTCTTGGGATCCGAAGTGTCTAGGGCAGAGTTGAGGAGTGGATGTTGCTGGAGTGCCAGACTGGTGGCTTTGATGATGAAGGGGAGGTGGGTGAGCTTCTCGGTCGTCTTCAAAGCATTGAGCTTCTTGCGTGTGGTTGTGACCGAGGTCATGTCGGCGCTACAGCTGTAGAGGAAGTGTGGAATGCTCAAAGACTTGGTCATGACCTTGAACATCTGTGTTTGCACAGGCGTTAGAGGCAGCTTTTGGTCTTGGGTTGCTGTGCTGGGCGTCGATGTGCTTGCGGGCGTGCTTGTAGATGCTGCCGACGACGGTTCGACTTCTGGTTGCTGTTGTGTCTTTTGTGAGACGAAGCGATGTACGTCCTCCTTTGTGACCCTGCCATCTCGTCCGGTGCCTTCGACATCCGTGATGTTGACATTCAACTCCTTCATCAAGTGCCGCACAGCAGGAGTAGCCAGTGAGCTGAAATCATCCTTCCCGTTGCCATTCCTGCGTCGCTCTGCTGGTCTTGACTCGGTCTCGTGTGATGCTGTGTTTGCTTTGGTATTCTCGCCCTTATCCGCGCTAGTCTCCGCCTCCCCCAGCTTCTCCGCCTCAGCCTCCGCCTCGTCTCCATCCATATCGATATCGACCAGCGGCCTGCCAGTGACGGCCATGTCGTCCGGCTCGTAGTACAGCTTCTTTATCACGCCGTCGAACGGGCTTGTGATCTCCACGCTCGCCTTGTCAGACTGCACCTCGCACAGTTTGTCGAAGTGTTCGACGCGTGCGCCGGGTTGCACGAACCATTGGATGAGCTGACATTCAGTGATACCCTCGCCAATGTCGGCGAGGAGGAATGGTTTCACTACGTCGAGGCGAGAGGAACGGTGGAAAGCGCGTCTGCGAATGGGCGTGTGGAGGGCTTGTCGCGAGAGCAGGCGGCCTATTCTAGGAGTTTGCAGAGACATTGTTGATAGTATTGTGTAGTCTTTTCTGTAAGAGAAAGAAAGACGAGGAGCAATGGCGGCTACATTTGTTCCTACGGGCGGAATGCTTGTCCTGTTTACTATGTGGTGTCTACGTTTTGTCTGGTAAGCCGAAGTGCCAGGACGGCTGGGGGCGGCTCTGACGCTTATTCAAACCCACCCCTGCTATCAACTGCCGAGGTGCAGGCTGCGAGTTAGCATTGCTGCATTACTGCTAAGCCGAGAATGATAATCGTACCTAAGCGGTCTTGTCGTAGGCACAGCGGCTGACGGAAGAATATTGGAACGAGGAAAAAAATGGAAGTGATTTGATACGTCTCTACTTTATTGGTGACGAAGCTTCTTACCTATTCTGCTGCAACTATACCATCACTTCACATAACAGTACAAACTGTATCACGTGAGTGCTATAAGCTTCTGATACAAGCTGTCCTACCACCTGTCTACGACCATTGTAGCGGACACATTATCTCTAGACGCGTGTCGCTTCGAGCCCACAGTCTCAAATAGAATCATTGCATGGCAAATATCTCCATGTCTGCGTCGAGGAAGCCATGCAATCTTCACCGGGCATAACAAGCAGCTGTATAAGTGCATTTTGTAGCACATATCGGCATATGCTCAATCCTCCAGAGCGAGCGTGGCCGACATTGGTGAGAAAGTACTCATCGCCATCTTCTCAAGTCGTGAGCAGATCTAGGTCGAGCATATTACCCAGGCTCTAGAGCATCTCCCGAAACTCATAAAAAGCTCCCTTGCTATTGCCAGCAAGCGCAATTAGGCAAAAGAACGTCATCTTTCTCCAGCCCATCAATCTTCCCAAATACTCTTCTTGGCCTTCTCCAGTTCATCCTTCTTCTTCTGTTCCTCTGCCTTGGCCGCATCTCGCCTTTTCTTCTCCTGCACTTTCATGGCTTGATCATATTTCCTCTCCTCTTCAGTCCGTCTGGGCGCTCGCTGTCCCAGTCCAGCCGCGATCAGTCTCGCAGCTGTTGATGTGGTCTTCTCAGGTCGCTTGTCCGGGTCCGCTGTGGTGCGTGGGGAGGCCTGACTGCGAGCAGCGCTGCCGCCAGTGCGTGTGTCGTCTGATGAACCGCTCATGCCGAAGGGTGGTAATGTTTGGTAGGGCGAGTCGAACGCCGAAGTTTTGGTCCTGACGGTCGGAGATGCTGGCGTTGGCGGAGGCGGGCTGGGCGTCGAGATCGGGATTGCGTTAGGCGCTGAAGCGGGATTTGTTGTGGCCGAGCCTTCGTCTTCCCACGAGTCGGCGACAATTGTGGTGTTTGTGAGGACCTTGGGCGTTTTATGAGATTCAGGTGAGATGGCGAGCTTGTCGAGGGACGACTGCAACGCGGAGGCCGATGTGGAGGTCATGTTTGTGGGGCTATGTTGGATATGGAAGAACCGTTTTATGCAACAATGCAGGATGTATGGATTTGGTACACGAACGAAAGTGGCACGAACAGACCTATCTCTTCTTTAGTAGCAGAATATGACAGGCAGTGCGTAAGGAGTACGCGTGCAACATATTTATAGCAGATGGTCGAGACCGATTCTGAAACTCAAGACGGCAAGGATGTTGTGTCGGAACTGAACCGATTGGGAAAAGGGCAGGCGTGGGGAGGGGATTGCGACTGTGGCTTTGCGACGTCATCAAAGAATACCATGCTGGCAAGGGAATATCCTTGTGAGTCTCCATAAGTACCAATGCCAGCATTGATGCTGAATTGAATTGCTACCTGGGTACTCAGAAAGAGATCCATTTCACATGTCTTTGCCAACATTCTCCCATGCATTTAGCGGACAATCTTCGAAGACATTGGAAGATGGTAAGGCTGAAAGCAAGAGAGGGTCATTGCAGAACCCGAAGTCGGCGAACGGACGATCGCTAGAGTTATTCCCGAGGCCCAAGACACGCCCGTTGATCTGGTCAACACAAGATATATAACAAATAATCTAGCCACCAGGCGCGTGTACTGGTCCTGTCCTCTCTTCTTCGATCTACGCCCTACAGGCTCGTCATGGCTGCATTGCGAGGAAACACAGCACTGACTGCTGCTACGCGAGCTACTGTACATCGTCATTCATCCCGGTCTTTCTCCTCGTACCGGGCACTTCGATCCTATGACGATACTGTTCAGAATCTAAGGATTGGTAAACATACTCGTGTGATATATCAGGTATTCGAGATCATAGTGCCGTTTGCCAACCGTACCAAGTCTGACAGGCTTATGAACAGGGATTTACTGGACGAGTCGCTACCGGAAATGCTAAGGACAGCTTGGAGTACGGTACCAATATCGTAGGCGGCGTAACGCCAGGCAAAGAAGGTAGGCCCGCCATTGAGATGAGTATATCTGTGTCCATAGCTGACAATGACGACCACAGGCGAACACCTCGGTCTTCCTCTACTGCCCGACCTAAGGAAAGCAAAAGAGCAGCTCAAGCCTGATGCTACTGCTGTCTTCGTTGCAGCACCGCACTGTGGCAAAGCTATCGAAGATGCCATTGAAGCAGAGATCCCATTGATTGTTGCAGTGGCTGAACACATACCTTTACATGATATCCTTAGGGTAGGTTCACATCTCTTCACAAAAGCACCCGCCAATCGCTAATTTCAACCAGGTAATGAGCATATTGAAAACACAGTCCAAGTCGCGCCTTGTAGGCGCTAATGCTCCTGGTATCATTGCACCTATTGGCAATTGTCGAATCGGTTTCCAGCCGCTGCCCACATTCGCCCCCGGTCATGTTGGAATCGCCGCAAAGTCAGGCACTCTGTCTTATGAAGCAGTAGCATCGGTCACGCGAGCCGGTCTTGGCCAAAGTCTGTGTATCGGTATGGGTGGTGACATCGTCGCTGGTACCAATCTTGTAGACTCCCTCAAAGTCTTCGAACAGGATCCAGAAACCGAAGGTATCATCCTTATCGGCGAATTGGGTGGACGCGCCGAGATCGACGCTGCGGAATGGATCAAGGAGTACAGAAAGAGGGAGAAGAACCCAAAGCCGATTGCTGCCATCTTGGGTGGTATTCAAGCCCCGCCTGGAAGGATCATGGGTCACGCTGGTGCTTGGACTGGTAGGGGCGAACAGGGTGCGACGGAAAAGCCCAAGATCTTGCAAGATGTCGGTGTCACGATGGTCGACCACCCGGAGAACTTTGGAAAGGTGATGAAAGAATTGCTGAGCAAATCTGGCCGAGATCCAAAGAAAATCATACAAGATGCTGCGAACCAGAAGAGAGGCTATCACACTTCGACAAGACGGCCTCTGGCAGATATGCAACGGCAAGCAAGGCAGGTTATGCAGCAGAAGCGTGGGCTTGTTCTCAAATCTGAGCAAGCGCCTGAGGTCCTGAAGCCGTACCTTTCTCCTATCGAAGGTCTCAGCATTACACAAGATGATGCTCCGAAGACGGGATTCTACATCTCTGTGACGATCGATCGCACCTCGCGCGAACCTGCTCTCGCCACAGCTCCAACATCCGACCTCTCCCAGCTGCGTCACCGTCTGAAGCGATTCCCGTATTCCTACCTTGAAGGCCCTACCCAGGATACAATCAAAGCCGCTATCGCCCATGCCCAACTAGACGCGGCTCCTCCAGCTGCCCTGGCACACACAGCCGCGCTCCTCAGCGCTCTAAGTAAAATGTTCGCAGAGAAAGAAGCCGTCACGCTCGGCGCTGTAGCCTCGATCTCGCAGAACGGAGACCTGCTTCTGCACGGCCCAAGCATACACCTTCAGTTCGACGACTCAGCCTTCAAATCCGCCAAACGCCAACAAGACATCTCAGCTCTCCGTCAACCCGCAACCGAAGACCCAGACGAAGTCGAAGCCGAATCAGACGGTATCGTTTACGTGCGCCTTCACCCCGACAACCCAGCCGCCAACATCGGCACTTTGGTCAACGGCGCAGGCCTAGCAATGAATACCGTCGATGCGCTACATCTGCACTCAGGCCTAGCATGTAACTTCCTCGACACGGGCGGCAAAGCGACATCTGAGACTGTGAAGAAGTCTTTCGAGCTGATCCTTCGCGATCCGCGCGTGAAAGTCATCTTTGTCAACATCTTCGGTGGCTTGACGGATGGAGGCATGATCGCTGAAGGCGTCTTACTTGCTTTCAAGGAAGTCGATATGAGGGGCATTCCTGTTGTCGTCAGAATCAGAGGTACCAACGAAGAGATTGGGCAGAAGATCATTGCCGAGAGCGGTTTGGGACTGGAGGCATTCGATGGGTTTGCGGAAGCGGCGGAGAGGGTTGTTGAGATCGCGAACGGCAGGTCTTGATCGCTGCACTGGTGCGTGAACGAAGGATACAACCAATTTCACGGTTTATGTTCAGACTCCGTACCGGCCTCTCAGCGGCAAGGGGAGCAGTGCGGACTTTGAAGTTAGACCACGAGAGCTTCTCATGTCTGAGATACTGTGCTGACTTGGATCCTTTGTTCTGCCGTGAGGTTCATCAATTCACACTTCATTTCCCGGTGGTTTACACCTCACTTCCAATATTCACGTATATAATAATATCGTGTGGAAATCGACCATGATAATCGCTTCAATAGCCGATTGGCTCAATGGTAGAGCGTCCGCCTCCTATCCAAGGGATTAGCGGAAGGCTGTGGGTTCGAGTCCCATGTTGGTTGATTCACTGCCCTCACACGGGGAGTCACATCAAAGCTCGAGGTTAAAGTCCTTGTTGGTACCACATTCTTTTGCTTTTGCTTTTTGGTTAGTCAAACTAATGAAATGCTCATTTTTTTCCTGCTCAGATGATGAGACAGAACACGGTAACAATCATGATATGAAACGACCGATCTCGACATCAAGAAAGATCAAATTTTTCGAACAAGTACCATAAGCTGTATTGGACGTGGCCGTGCTAAGTCTAAGAAGGAAATACATTCATTACGATTGATTCCCTGAACGATCGACAAACCTGAAACGAAAATGAACACTATATGTAAACCAGTACTCAACTACCTCGAAGTACACAACGAGAAAGAGCCTGCTTTTCGCCCAGGACGCTCTGCTGGAGTCGTCGGAAAGTTCGATTCTCAAAAGAAAAAGAAGAGACAGGAAGTATGAAAAGAATCGCACATTGTCAAGCCTAGCCTCCCACACAGACCGTCATCGTAATGACAGGCCAGCCCCAGAATCTCTTCTCTCAAGACCGTGAACCTCATGCATCGCGTTATAACAATGGAAACCCCACCAATCCTCCTTGATTGAGCTTTGTCCCGTGCATCCGAAAACGCCAACGCTCGTTTTGATCAACAAAATACTAAAAGGGAATAAAAGGAGGAAAGTATTCGACTCCAAGAACAATATCTCCTTCGCTCACAACACATCCACTCTCGATCACCCTTGCTGCTGCCCCTTAGGTTGCATCATGGCCTGGTGCATCGCTTGCGTTGTGGTGATCATGCCCTGGATGTCTTCCATGCCGTCTCGTTCAAGCGAGTCCATGAGCTCTTGCTGCTGCACTTCTGTCAGGCCGTTGTTCCAGGCGTTGCCATCCAGCTCCCAAATTTCCTGCATGTATTGGTCTGCCACTGGCTGAGGGTCGAACGCGCCTGGCGCAGGGTAGGGATACGTTGGCTCCAGGAATGTGGTGGTGCTATTGTTGGTGTTTGAGCCGATATATGCGGGGAAGGCTTGTTGGGGTTGGTTGTGTTGGGGTATCTGGGGGTATAAGTGTGCTTGTTGCTGCTGCTGCTGCTGGTCGGGATTGACGTAGGCGTTTTGCTGCCAGGTGTAGTCGGGCATGAAGTTGGGGAGGTGGGTCCATTGGTTTGGCGGGTCGTAGGTCGGTTGAGGGGGTGTCATGATATTTGGAGGAGGTGCCATGCTTCCACTGGCGTTTTGTGCATAGTTGTTGTAGTTGTAGTTGTCGTTGACGTTGTTGTTGTTTGTGAAGTATTGATCTGCGCCAGGCTGTGCTTGTGCATTTTGTTGTGGGACAGGAGGGCTTCTCACGACAGGTGGTGTCGCGCCGCTCGAGTAAGGCACTGGCGGCGCTTGCTCCACACTTCTCCTAGATTGCTGGTTAATGTAGCCGAATGGCGCTCCGTTATTACCAGGAGGTGTAGCAACCGAACTACTAGCTACTGTTGCCGGACTTGTCATGTTCGAGGAGGATGAATTTGGGTCGTTCACAGCAGGTGAGGCTGCATCCGAGGGCGTGGCTGCGGAAATGGGGATGTCGCCGTCTTTCTCGTAGACCTTGAGGACCGCCTCGATCAGGTTTTGATACAGCTGCACCGCTGATGCAACACCAGGCCATCGCTCTGAAGCAAGCTTGATTGCGTCCATTGCGCATTTCATATGCTTGTCCACGCTCTCCCGGCTGTGCTTGCGTCTGACCTCGACGTAGCTCAATGACCACAGCATCGTGTTCATAGCCATGAATATAGCTTGTGTGAAAATCCATGTGAGATCCACGCTCTTCTTGTCGATCTGCTCTTTCTGTATGTAGATGTTGAACCGGCAAGCTTCGAAACATTTGAGCGCGGCTTGAAGCGATGGTCGGGGCACCTGCGGAGATGGCCGATAGAGGAACGCAAGCATAGTGTTGTATCGCACCGTAAACCAACGCGTGTCGAATCCTGCACCCTCGTCCTTGTTTGGAGACGAGGTCCTCCACACTTCGAGCTTCGCGTCCATCTGCTGGAACCAGGGGTCGCTGTCGTCCCTGGGTTCAGGTCGTTTGCTGCGGTACAATTTCCTTCGAATCTCGAGCTGCAACAACCGCATCTTGAAGAAGTGTATAGTAATCCACTTTTTCAGTGTCGGTGCAGCGGCCGGGTCGATGCCGTCTCTCGTGATGTATTTGTCTTCGCAAGTTTCGAACCAGCCGACGTCGAAATGCTCTTGGTCTGTGGCGAGGATCGCAGGCCGACCAAGCGCATGAGACAAGCCGAATTCCATGACAATGATACACCAGAATAGCCTTCTTCGCATGTCGATTTCCAGAGGATCCGCGGGGTTTCCATCTCGTCCTCTTGTGATGGTCTTCTCTTCGTGGAGACCTAAGGCTTGCGCCAGCCGTACAGCGATGCCGACTACATAATAGATGGCAGTTCTTGTCGGCGTCAGGAGTGAATATTCGGCCATCAAAGCGAAGCATTGGAGAGTACTAAGGTCCATGGGTCGCACGCAGGGTTCCAAATATTTCAGCGCCGCAAGGTAAAAGCTGTCTGCCAGGCCGGCGTACTGTGTGTCCATTTTCTGCAAGCTGATTGCGATGACCATGCGCGCGACGAAGTTCTGGTAGGGTGTCGACTGTATCTCCTCGTTGTAGACTGCGTCAATGTCGGCCTCGAGAGTGGGCTCATGCAACGCCGGGTACATGGGCTGCACCTTGAGGATGTAGAGATCGACCAGAATCTTTGCGAGTCCTCTGTTTGGCAAGTCGGGTGCCGCGACATTGCTCGTCACTGGGTATACCTTTGAAGTGGGCTTCGCTTGTTCCTGGCTGTAGAGTTCCTTGATCTGCTGCGCACGCACATCCGGCACAATCTCCCTGATACTCTTCGAGTCCGTGAACTGCTTCGCTAATTGCATGACCAGCCGCGTTGTTGTGATACCCGACGACGCTCCCAAGTATTTCGGTTCCGTCGCATCTTGCATGCGCACCGTCGCGGCGCGCATCATGGCCTCTGGATCGTCCGCCGTGTCGCCGCTCTCCTCCCGCTCCAGCTCTTCCTCAAGCTCCTTAACCTTGTGCTGGAGATAGATGACATAGTTTCGATTTAGCACTCGGCCTTTGCTGGAGTCGTAGTATTCGCATATTGAGCCTGTCCGTTCGCAAGGACCGCACTTGGGCAGACTCGGATCGCATCTTGTTTTACGCTTTGAGCCGTCAGCCTGTGCCGTACATACGAAAGAGGTACTTGGAAACTTACTACTCTACATCGTGTGCATGCGGTGAGGGTGTGCGCGACGGTGGTGCTCGAGCTGCCGGCTTCGTTGACGCCCTCCTTCCTGAGGCTCGTTCGACCGGCCATGCCGTGAGTTTGAGTAGAATGGTTTGGCGGCGGTTTGCGTGCTGGCATGTGGGCGGTTAGACTAGGGTATTCACCACGGCCTAGACAAGGGCCGCGACCAGGGCCTCTGTCAGCTCTTGTGTGTGCCGAATGCCCAAGCGAAGGCGTCTATGCGGCTGAGCACAGCGTTGATGCCACGATCGAGCTATAGAGCGCGCCAGCGTGGTAAGACATGCACAGAGTGGGGTGTGGGTGTCACGATATGGTGGCTATGTGCGTGCAGAGGGACACAGACGCCACCGCGAAAAGGAAAGGCAAACTACACTTTGCCATCCAGACGCCTCTTTTCACCGGTCAGGAACACGGTACTCGGGTCTACCTGCTGTCGAGCTTGTGATGCATGGAAGAAAGACCGACAGCAGAGCAGCTGGCAGGTGTCGAGGGCTAGACCTCAGCAAACCTTGGGCCGCACTAACAGCGGCAGCCATCGGGGGGAGACAAGAATGGTTCAGCATTCGGATGATGGGGGGTGAGGTGCCGCTCTGCCGAGGCAGACAACGGTGCTGAAACAATGATTGCTTGTGGCAATAATGATGATGGTGACAGGCTGTGGTGAGGGGGTGCTGTGTCTTTTATCGTGCAGCACCGTAAGACCTTGTCCCATCTGCATGGCCTTATAGACCAGACGAAAAGCGTTTCCTGCCACCAAGAGAGAGCTAAAGATATACGGTTGTCGGAAACGGAAGTGTCAACCCCCACCAAATGCGACCGGACTATCAAAAAGCATATTGGATGATTAGCCTGTTAGCTCAGCCATACTGCGCCTTATCGCGCGGTGCGTTGTTGTGCGTGCTTCTTGTCATCGCTTGCAGAGCAGAGCTGCGCTGCGCTTGCCACACAGCCAGCCAGCAGCCGCAGCGCGAATACACACCTCTCATTCATCCGTCCTCGCACAGACAACCCATCCATCGCCTCACCACCACGCGACACAGGCCACCTGCAGTCTAGCTCTGCATGTGCATTGGACAGCATCCTCCAACCCACGCTCTATGACCGCAAGCCTCTGCTCAGGCTCTTTTACGGCCCAATACCCACGAAGGCACGCCCGGTCGGTTCCACAGGGCTGAGGCTGAGAGCTGACCATCGCAGCGGCAGGGAAAATACAGGTAGGCAACCCCCCTAGATCTTCCCGCTTGTTCATCTACACGCCCTGCAATCGCCGTGGGTGGTCGCTTGGCTGGTCGTGCTGTGAGCTGTAACCTCCAAACGCCTGCCAGCTGAGTCGCCGAAACGCCTTTTGAGTCTGACTTTCCACCTCGTGGAGCAAACTCCAATCCTCTTCGCACATTCATCCCGTCCTTCTGCTAGCTCACACACGTGACAATACGCTTACCATGCCGGGCGTAGACGATATCGATGGTGTGGACCTGATGCCGCTAGAGACGCCGGTTCTGAAGGTCTCCCGGCCAGTGGCAGCATGCTCGAGATGCAGGACTGCAAAGATCAAGTGTGATGGCAAGCTACCAGTAAGTCAAACAGCGATCCTCTTGAATGATACGCCTGGATATTGATTTTTTCTTCCAAGGCATGCACATCATGCGAGAGAAATGGCCGGGCAGACGAATGTACGAGCACAAACGATCAATTCGCTAGGGGTAAGGAGCGCAGCTATGTATCGACTTTGGAGACTCGCATCGACAAGCTCCAAGCCAAACTGGAAGATGTCCGTCGCAGGAAGCCTTCGGTTGTGTCAATACCCGATGACGATATGGCGACTGTTGTTCCTTCAAGGCGGCCTTCCTACGAACCTCGAGTACCTTCTGGACCACCAACACCGACCACGAGTAAGGCACAACGACGGGAGGAGGCTTCAGCAATTGATGAGCTTGTGTCAGGCTTTGGCTTCCTCTCCGTGAACGCCACTGCTCGAGATTTCTATGGTTTCACTTCTGCAATGTCGTATGCGCGCTTGATCCTTTCGGCTTGCACCAAGGATCCCCTTCCCCAAGGAACCAACAAAGCTCTACCACCGCACAATGTAACTGCTCAGCTTGTGCAACACTACTTTGACAACTTCTTCCAACTCATACCAGTTTTCGACAAAGCAAGCTTTTACGCTTCCATAGACAATGTCTATCGGGGACAGCAAGGACAGGCTGAAGCCATCGACCACTGGATGTTGCGAATGGTACTGGCTATTGCGAGTGCGACACTCTCCGAGCGTAGTGGCGACCATCATTACTTCGAGGGCATTGGCCACGTCTGTGCGGCTCTTGAGCACGCCGAAAGCGTCTTGCACCCAGGGTCAATTACTAGTGTCCAGGCCCTGGTTTTGCTTGTCGAATATGCTATGCTCGATCCTCATCATTTCGATTCTTGGAGTTTGATTGGCGCCGCCTCTCGTGCGATGATAGATCTTGGACTCCACCAGGATCCTCCCAAGGGCACCGCTATGTCAAAACACAAACTGGAACTGCGGCGAAGAGTTTTCTGGTGCGTCTATTGCTTTGACCGATCAACTTCTCTTGTCCAAACGAGGGCATTCTCTTTCTCCGACCACAGTGCCAAGGTCAAAGTACCCTTTGCCCGGCAGTCGGCCTCACAGCCTCAGTCCCCAGCACCTCAGGAAGCCAACGCTAGGCCCTGGATGGATTCACACCAACATACGCTTGACTTGATCGCGCTACGCCGTCTTCAGAGCACATGGTACTCGGACCTTTTCCAGTCGGGACGAGAAAAGTGGAACGATCCGGAGCCATACATCTGGAAAGCATGCGACGAAATGAAAACATGGTTCGAGAACATCTCAGCTTCAGCTTCGCCGAACATGCTCGCGTTCTTCGAGTTGGACATGTTATACTCTTACGTATATGTTCTTTCGCCCTCACCCAGAGTACCAGTCATCACGCCTTTCGCCCAAACTTTGATTTTCGAGTATTGCATTCGATTTGCAGATCTGATGCTACAGCGGATCAGCCAGCCGAGAAACTCGGCGCCAACAACATTCTACGATGCTATGAGGGTGTACATGACCGGCCGTCAGTTCCTTGATGTGTTGCAGTCTAACACGGAAGGCTTGCTGAGCGGTGTGATACCACCACGCCCTGATGTCAAAGCACACGGTCGACCGCCTCCACCGCTTCCCCCCATCAACATTCCTCCAGGAGACAACGCTCAGCACTTCAACACTGCTCGAAGCATCAACTGTATAAGGCAGATTTCCGACTGTCTTTCTCGCTTTGGTGTCCGGTGGGGTTACATGAGGTAAGAAAAAGTTTTTCCATCCATGAAAGCATACATACTTACCTGTCTCTGCAGCTGGAACCAGCGTTATCAGACCGAGACTTCAGAGTTACTCGATGAGCTTACTGGGCGCCTCCGAGAACTCGAAGTAATGGCCGGCACTAGGCGCCCAAGCGTGTGGCAAACCAATTCATCGAGCTCGATTGGTAGCAACAACAGTGGTAGTGCATATGGTTCGCCAAACAACAGCGTGGTCGGCCAGCCCATGTATCAGTCTCCGCCAGCTATTCAGGGCTACGGAGATGCATCGAACGCGACCAACTACGTCGCTTCGGGTCCATCCCGTGCATACAACTCCTCGCCGCAGTACCAACCCCAAGATCAGAATGCCTATCAACGGCGGGGTTCGACCATGCAGCCGAACTTTGCCAGGCGGCAATCAACTGTACCGATGTCAGCACCTCAACAGTTCAACTATAACGCTGCGCCATCCATGCAGCCACCGGTCTTCAACATGAACCCGCAATCACAATTCGGTGCCTGGGGTGGCTATGGTGGACCTTCTCGGCCTGATACATTGGACGAAGAAAACGCTGTACCGCCCAACGCCGCTCCGTGAAACATTTGCTTGTAGTGATGGTTTTGCTGAAATAAGTTCTCTGTAGCAGCAACCTCCTGCAGCCGCATCGACCTACGGACCCCCAGCAGACGACACAAATACAGCAACTCAGAGCGACTTTACTCTCCCTGGCGCTAGCTTTCGAGCAAGAAGCATACTGCCTTTCGAATTCGACGGCCAAGGTCAACGTCGACCTTCTATGCAAGAAGCAGCCGACTTTATGATCTGGGAGACTTTCCGCGGCCCGGGCCCTACAGACCAAGTCATGCTTCCTCCGCAACCTTCACGGCATGAATCCACAGATGCGCGAAAGGTTTCCTTTGGACAGCCTCTGCAACTCATGGATTCCAATGTGGTCTTGCCATATGAAGGGAAAGGGAAGGGCCGGGCCATAGATTATGATCCAGCTCAGCAATTCAATGCATGGGAACAAGCGAACATGGGCGGTACTGGTGACTTCGATGTACCTGGACCCGAGAACCAATCCGTCCCCGCACAGGGGCTTTCCGATCCCCCGTCTCAATTCAATTTTGTACCCGGCCAGATTGAAGCGTGGCAGCCTGAGAACACGATCCATACTCAGCCACAAATGCAGCCACAAATTACCGAAATCCAACCTCAGATGCCACAAGCTCCGCAAGGCCAGACATTGCCCTCTGTGGGCGCAGAGACAGCACTGATCGCCCAGCATGACCTAGCACCAGCCGTACAATGGCATCTACAAGCCCAGCTGCCCTTACAACAAGCATTTCAACCACCACCTGGGTTCCCGCAGCAGCCTGCATCCCCCGGTCGAAACTTCTACCCTGGCAGTGATATACAGCAATTCAATGTTGGAACGGCGCCGCCGCCACCTACTAACATCCAACCTCTTCCTTCGGTAGAGATCCCAATGCGGTCTGGCTACCATTTCCAGCCTGGCCGAGGTTTTATCTGCAACGTGTGCTCCGCATGCGTCAGACAGCCAGGGATCCATCGCTTCCAAGACCAGAATTTCTGGTGCTACGCTGACGGGCCAGAGATGCGTCTGGACGATGAGGTCGATGTGCAGAGGTGGCCGAAAAGGGGAAAGAGGGCGAAGCGGGTGAAGATGGACCTTTATATTCCTTGAGCACAGCGGGATATCTCGATTGGAGTGAACGTGGAGTTGTCATTCTTTTCGCAGTCGTTATCTGTTTCCAGTGAAGTGGAGGTTTTGATGGCATTTCTTGTCTGCCTTTTCTTTTAGCCAGCGCTCTTGTCGTTGCATTCGTCAGGCATCATTAGCAATCAATTTTTCATTGACCGAGACTCCTTGCTTGTGCCATTTACTACAAGCTACTCCAGAAAAAGCCAAGCTAACTAAACTTTTATTTGTTGACTGCCTGTTTCCAAGATATCCAGACTTCTGATTAATGCAAGCGGGTTGTAGTTGCAGAGGCCATAGACATGTGGGATGGTAGGTGTATATGCCTCATATTATGAGTGATTGGGGAAAATCATAATATCAGTGTCACCCTAACACCAACCCTAATCGGTCAGAGTACGTGTGACCGTCGTGATTGTTAATACTTTTTGAGAATATGCTTTGAATGCATGATCATTTTAGTTGTATGCGCTATTCGTAATCGTCCACACAAGCCAGACCTGCTTTATAGCCTGGCCTCTCTAAAACCGTCCTCAAACGGGACCGACCAACCAGTAAGAGTGTTCTTACGTGACATACGGCTGGTAGACTGTACCCTCGAGCAACGACTTCTGGTAAAGCTTCTTATTGAGGTGTTTGAGGTGGAACTTGAGACTCATCGTTGCAGTGATGGCAACAAGGGCGCAAACCATCATCAGGATGAAAGCCAGTTGATAACGGGGGTCGTCGGACTTCCTGAAGAAGTAGGGCGCAATGACATTGCCGACCTGGCCAAGCACGTTGCAAAGTGCTACTGCGATGGCGCGGTTCTCCGGCGTGCGGCCCATGGTGCTGGACACCCAGGTGCTGATGAGGGGGTTCGCTGTGTACATACCACCCACGTAGATGAACGATGCTCCGTAGCGAGCAGCGCCATTCATGGTACACAGGCAGATGATGTAGCCAATGCAGCCGAAAGCAATGGGTCCAGCAAAGTGGTAGCCACGCTCAGAGGTCTTGTCAGAGTGCCAGGCGTTCACGAGCGAGCCGATAGCAGCGCAGATGTAAGGCGGGCAAGTGAGCAGGAGAGTGACGACGCGGCTGTACCCAAAGCCCCTGACAATATTGGGAAAGAAATTCGAGAATCCATAAGCGGCAGAGATACCGATGTTGAGGGAGACGAGGAAGACCATCTTCCAGTCGAGAGCGGCCATTTTCAGACCGGCCCACACGCCGGACTTGGCCTCTGAGGTCGAGACACGATCCGCGGCAATGCGAGCAGCGGCGACCTTGCGCATGTCTTCGGTCATACTCCACATTGCGCTACCGGATTGCGAATGAGGGTAGTCAGGTAGGATCCAGAGGGCAATAAGAGCAAGACCAGTTCCGCAAACGGCGAGGACAATAAAGAGCCATTTCCAGCCAGCGATGCCGTATTTCTAGATTATGATGTTAGCCTCCGAGCTCATCGTGGTCAAATCTTGAGTTGTACTTACTTGATCAAGAGTACCGAACACAGCAGCAGCGATAAGGCCCGACGCACAATACGCCAAGGTCTGTCCGGTGTAGAGAATGGCCACTCTCATAGCCATCTCGCGACGTGTGTACCAACATCCCATGAGATACACTGCTCCAGGGAGCAGAGGCGCTTCAACAACCCCGAGGAAGAAGCGCACGAGCACGAGTCCTTTGAAGTCTGTGGTCCCGCACATTGCTACCGAGACGCCTGACCACACGATAGCCATGAGGCAGAGATACAGTGAAGGCCTAAGGTATCCAATGATCATGTTGCTGGGAATTTGTCCAAGTACATAGCTGAAAAATGGTTAGCGCTTTCACGATGTTGGACTGGATATAAGCATACCCGAGAGAAAGGATCATGACAGCGGTGTTGTAGTGATCGGGTCCTAGATTCAGATCCTCTTCAAAGGTATTGATACGAGCTTGCGCAATGGAGGCTCGATCGAGATAGTTGAAAAGATACAACGTCCATAGACAGGGCATGAGAGTCATATCGAGGCGTCGAACAATCTTCTTTTCGAGAGTCCTCCATTCAGGTATCCCGAGAGCATCGATCTGGTCTTCGGGACTGGGGATGAAGTCGGCCTGTTTGTCCAGGGCCTCTGCGTCGACAAGAGCCTCGCTCTTCTCCTTCATGTTTTGGCCTGGTGTCTCTGCAGACATTCTGATATGATGACCGCCACCCTCGACATGATTGGGGGTGAATTTGTTGTCCGCCATTGTATAAATGAGAAGATTGTCGAGCAAGCTGGACCGGCGCACTGGCTGCTGAGATCCATGACTGGAGCCTGGCACTCAAACTTATACGTCGCTGTTGATTATCTTTTCCGATTCGGCCCTCACGGTTCATTCTGGAGATATGTGGAACATCCAGTGCCATGCCGGAGACCTTCGCAACTGGGAGCCAATGGACTGGGTGGCAATCGTGTACTTCCAAGTATGTCACCCACAGATCTCCTCTTCATCCCCACGGGCCTTGCTTTCCAAGACACGGAAACCCACCACACGTGCCGCTGAGATCCCCTACCCCCAGATGTGCACTCCCAGTCCTCCGCCCTCCAAGACTGGGAGACTCCACAGCCATTCCGACCACCGCAACTTCTCCAGTTGGGACCCCGGACCCCATCAGCAACGGTCCTGGGGGTGGAGCGTTGACAAACTCCAAGAGTCTTGGGAAGATGCGCGTGAGGTCTTGGAGTTGATATGAGTGGGTCTCTTTCACGGACGATGACCGATGTGGCAGCAAACAGTAGAGGTACGACCGGAGGCAGGCAAAATCCTAGCGTGCTTTGACCTGGGCGCGGCTCGCTACATCAACTGGCGAGACTGGGCATACCAACGACGCATCGGAGGCGACCATGCAAAGTGGAGAAGATTATGTCTTGAAGGTCCCAAGCAAGGGCTTCTTCTTAGCAGCACACATGCTTGACGGTGTGACCTTCGGCCGACACGAAGGTGCGTATCTATCGCCAGTCCCAGTCGCAGTAGTCGCAGTATTTGAATCACGCTCTTGTAGAAGCTATATCCATCTGTAAGTAGTTCGTACTTGGACATTGGATAGTTACAGTAAGCATTAACGATAGCCCTACAAGGCTGGTGGCTTGCGAGCCGGCGCACGTATCGCGAAGGTTGTAGCCGGGTTCGTGCTTGTGCGGGCAAAAGCTGGTCGCCAAGTATTAATGCATATCCGACCTCCGCTCAGTGTGAGTACCCTTGAGTCAGATCACGGTGAGAGCGGCTCTGTGCAATCGGGAATACATTTTCGGCGAGTCAATTGGCCGAGGACTGAATAGTTGGATCGATACAGCCTGCCTTGCCTGGATTCTGAAAACATGTCAGTAATGGTGAGTCGCCTCTTGCACTGCTACTCTCGCAAATTGCGGTAAATTAGAATTAGGTGGAACTCCTCTGTATCCCAGTTTGTGACTTGATTGTAATGGTTCCTACTAAAGCAGTTATTTATCAGTGTTGGTACTGTGCTGTTCTGGCTTTGAGGATTATATTGTGTTTGACCGATTTCTAGTCAGATTTAGCCTCGTGGCCGCTTTCGGAGAGGACACAAACATAACGAATGATCAGGCCATTTCCCGGCATACTACATCGGGCTAGTCTGGCGGAAAACCACATGATGCCTTATCCGATGGCTTGACCCTACACTTACTATTGTGGCAGTCTCCGCCCGACCTTGAAGCTACCTCTAGCACAGTTTAGATGTTACGTCTAGTACTGTAATGTATACATGTTGATACGAGTCCTGCTGTTCTCGTATTCGAAATTCTATCGTATAGCGAGCCGAGCGTACCCTCTGACGCGATCTCAGGGGTGGACTTGATGCGAAGCCCAAGCGTGAGAGAGGAGGAGGAGAAGCGAGCACCCTTGATTGCCCGGTCCGACCTCGTTGTTGGAGGGTTAGTTAGCTCACTCTAGACTTCTAGAGCTGAATACCAACATTGAGTGAGAGTGCCAAAACAACATGGAGTAGTCGCTGTATTTGACCGCAAGAGTCGAGCCTAACTTCCGAGTGCTGATGTCATCGGCGTTGGAGGTGTGCATCGAAACCTTCGCAGGATGTCCTTGACCACGCCATCTTCCAAGAAGTGCCTCGCATCCATAGGGCACAATGTGATACAAGATCGAAGATGAGTCTATGAGTGAGATTGAAAGCACGGTATGTCTTACTCTGGCAATCAGGGGGTACTATTTTGGACTTTGAACAGTCGCGCATTCTCCGAATTGAACGTGACGAACGCTTAGACATTATTTCTAGCATCACAATCACATGGTAAGGTACCTCCTATCTCAGACATGTGGACAGTCCGGATGCTATTGGCGCGACAGTAAAAATGGCAAGCGATGGTGTGTTAGTACAAGCCCCATACTGCTGTGTGAGGACATGACTCTGGCCATTTCATGCAGCATAGTTGCCCGAATAGCGCGACCGACCACCCTGGACCTTGTTATCAAGAAAGATTCAACAAGTCGATATAAGCTAAGCCCCAACCTGATATTGCACGCACGTCTCCCGTTTTAAAGCGGGCTAAGCATCTCTAAGCGGCTGACGACGCGCGATGAGCCCGAGATCTACATCGAATGATCACAGTGTCTCTAAACCGCAAACGAGATGCAGGTATTTGACCAGACTGACGCAACTCAGTATAGCAAAGCCTAAAGACGTTGACGTTGCTTCACAAATCTCAATACACGCTGCGACGGATTAGTCGTCAGAATTGATGCTTGAAGACAAGAAGATCATCGATATGATCGACGGTCTTTCCTCCGAACTGCAGGTACCCGCCTTCGATCAAGCCCACATCGGTCAGACATCATCGCGTCACAGTGGACTCACAACCAAAGTCCTCGAAACTTGAAGACCGAATCTGAGGCTTGATTTGTTGCAAAGTCGAGCAAACTTCACGATAGAATGTCATCTACGATTTGACGGGTTCAACGATGCGATGTCTTTAGCTCAAACGGGCAACAGACGGTATAACATCGATTCAAAGCTGTTGCGGCACCCCTAAACGGAAGTACTAAGACAATCATATCGTGGAGACTCGAATACACACGGACCGGCAGATTGGCTGTGCCAGATTGCATACGTGAAGATCTCATTATCGACTAGACATACGCTAATCCTGTCACCTCAACCAATGCATAGAACTATATAATACTTGCTGATATTTGCTGCCCTTGCACTTATTGCCAAGCGACTTTGACTATACAATAGATCGGACCACCCCAAACACTTTTGCATCCAGCAATCTGTGTTCACTCTTTTGCAGATGCCCGCTTTCTTGAGACTCGCCAGTGAGGCGTTGGCGGCCAGAGGATTGCTCTCTGGGCTCGGCAAGACTGTCAAGGATGTGACCTCAGATCTGGACGGCGCCGTGTCAGGCGTGACTGGTGGTATGTTGCCACGAAAGACCGTAGCGATGCAATACACTGACATTGCCACAGATCTCACAGGCCTTGGCATATCACTACTCGGTACCACCGAAGCCACACTCCTTCCTGATTTCCTTACAAACAATCCTTTAATCGATGGCTTTCCTTGGGGAAAGCGAACTTCCAAAAACACCAACTACTACGACATGGACGCGATACCAAATACCGGCGTGACGAGACATTACGACTGGACTATCTCATCCCAACCTTGTGCGCCCGATGGCGTCACCATCGACTGCGTCCTTGTCAACGGACAATTTCCTGGGCCTCTAGTGGAGGCCAACTGGGGAGATTGGATAGAGGTCAAGGTCAGAAACAACCTGACCGAGCTTGAGGAGGGCACTGCAATCCACTGGCACGGTTTCCTTCAGAAAGACACACAATACATGGACGGAGTACCAGGCTATGATCAATGTCCCATCGCTCCAGAGGGAGAGTTCACATACCGCTTCAGAGCCTCGTTGTATGGTTCGACTTGGTATCACTCGCACTACTCTGCCCAGTACGGTAGCGGCATGGTCGGTCCAATGGTCATCTACGGCCCAAAGAACACCGACTACGATGTTGACATTGGACCTATCATGGTTATGGACTGGTACCACGAGAACTACAAGGAGGCGATCGAAGGTCTCTTCCAGCCAATCCCTAATGCTGTGGTCCCCAGAGCAGATTCGAACACGATCAACGGCAAAGGAGTCTATTCGGACATAGAGCCGCCGATGATACCGACCTTCAACTTCACTTCCGGCAAGACGCACCGCCTACGTCTCATCAACCCGTCATCTGTGGCCGTACAGAAGATCACCATCGACAACCACAAGTTCACTGTAATGGCTAACGACTTTGTGGAAATCGAGCCATATGAGACCGATGTCATCACTCTTGGTGTGGGACAGCGTAGCGATGTCATTGTGGAAGCCACCGGCGACTCAACTGACGCTGTGTACCTTCGTGCCTACAGACCTGCAAACTGTGCTCTCAGCAACGGCAACGAAGAAGTCAAGGCGACGATCTACTATGAAGATGCGGACCGCTCGGAGCTTCCAGTCTCATCTCCAGGCCCGAACGCTTACAACAATAGCTGCAGCAACGACGACCTCAGCCTGACCAAGCCATACATGCCCATGAAAGCTGAGGACGCCAGCGTGACCGAAATCCTACCTATCGAGCTCAAATCAAACGGCACCCATTTGGTGTGGTACCAAGCCAACCGCACCTTCCGCGTCAACTACAACGACCCCATCCTACTTCGTGCCAACGAGGGACAAAGGGACTTCCCCGAGATCCGGAACGTGCACAACTACGGCACCAACAAGACGCTGCGATTCATCATCGAGAACCCCGGCAACCAACAGCACCCGATGCACATGCACGGCCACAACATCCAAATCCTCGCGCAAGGTCCCTGCACCAACAACGAAACCGTTTTCTCAGGTAACCAAACCGACACCTTAACCAACGACGTCAACGGCCTCAACAAGCGCAACATTGGCAACTCCGACTGGCCCGGCGAGGCCGGCGAAACGATGAACCAGTACGGCTCCTGCTGGGACGGCACCATCGTCAACCCCGAGAACCCGCAGCGCCGCGACGTGCAACTGCTGCCTGCCGAATCTTTCATCGTGCTGCAGTGGGCGCAAGACAACCCTGGAGTGTGGCCTTTGCACTGCCACATTGCGTGGCACCTGAGCGCCGGCATGGTGTGGACTGTTCTCGAGAACCCTGATGCACTCGAGAACCAGATGAAAATCCCTGATATCATGGAGCAGACATGCCGCGACTGGGACGCATGGTCGAATCGCAACATTGTCGATCAGATTGATGACGGTCTCTAGGCTACACACTCGCACCACATCGCAAAAGCGTTTCTTGTTTCCTTAGTCAGGGTTGCATGATGCCCGCTTTCACATTCCGTATGTTCGATACTAGATACCTGACCTGTCATACTTGACTTTCTTTCTTTGGGAGGAGATGTACATCACATGAGTCCAGGACGGTAATCTTTCTTTGGAGCTTTATTGCATGTCAGAATAGAGTTGATCATAATTGCAAACAGTCGCAGCTGGTATGCGCAGTGTATCAAATACTTCCTATCATCACTGAACACACGATTGACTGACAATAATCTGATGATAATGTTGGCGGTCCCGTCTTTTCGCTGTGTCTCACCATCTCGCTCGTGCTCAGCCCCGACCACCTCGGGCTTTTCGCGAGCACAGAGTCCAAGGTCCACCTCCAAGATCCATCGTCGTACTTCCTCCCAGATCGACAGTGTAATCAAAACAATCTCATTGGACGTCGCAAGTACCTCGCACTGGTCGCGAATGGATATCCATAATAACGTCCTGTCCCGCGGTCATCGCTGTTCGTGCATTGGTCGTTGCAGGTTTCACGTAGTACACGGACGACATCGTGTCCATCGTGTCCGTCGCGTTCCTCGCGTTGCGGCACGTTGCAGAAATGTGATGATATAGTTCGGGAGTTCGTAAGGAGAGCGGTGGGATACAAAATAGCACTACCTTGCCGGTTGGAGCAGCTTTTGTAGTCAAACACCTTCTCACCATCAAACCTGATACCTCGCGTACAATCTTCCAGCAACGACATGATGCGACAGACCATACTTCTCACCCTGACCGCAGGCCTAGCCTTCGGCAAACAACTAGAGCCCGGCCAATGGCACCCTGCTGTCGAAACCGATGGTACGTCCAACGAGTAGCGATCGACTGAGAGAAGCAAAAGCGACCCTCACTCACCACCCAACAGCAAGAGGCCCATGTCCAATGATGAACACGCTCGCAAACCACGGCTTTCTCCACCGCGACGGCCTGAACCTGACCGAAGACGTCGTCATCAAAGCCTTGGAAGACGGCCTCAACTTCGACAATTCGTTGTCGAAGACCATGTTCAAAATGGCCCTCCCGGCCAATCCTGACCCGAATGCCACTTGGTTCACGCTGTATGTCTTGCCAATCCCTTCTGAACCGACACCTCAATCGAAAAGAGTATGCGCTAACTCGTCTCAAGCGACCAACTAAACCGCCACAACGTCCTCGAGCACGACGCCAGTCTCAGGTGAGCAAGAAACCAATCAATCCAAACCAAGTATCAAACACCCAGCAACTGACCTCCCACCCCTCCTCAGCCGCATGGACGCCTACTACGGCAACAACCACCTTTTCAACCCCTCCACCTTTGCATCCAGCAAACAATTCTGGACCACCAGCGTGCTCTCCGCCCAGCAACTCGCCAACAGCAAACTCGCGCGCCAAATCGATTCCCGCGCTTTCAACCCGACCTACACTTTCACCGCGACGATGGAACAGTTCAGCCTGGGCGAGCTGGCGGCGCCAATCATCGCGTTCGGAGACTCTGAGGCCGGCACGGCGGACAGGGCGCTGGTGGAGTACTTTTTCGGTATGTTCTCTCTCTTTTTTTCTCGGCGGGATTTTCAGGTGGTTCCTGGGTTGTGGGGTTGGAGTGCTGATGGTTTGTGATGTCGCAGAAAACGAGCGCCTTCCGACGTCGCTGGGGTGGAGCAAGAAGGAGAAGCCGGTGACGCTGCAGGAGATTTTGCTGGCTGTGCAGCATATTCGGAATGCGACGAATCTCATTACTGGGAATAGCACTGGGGCCAGTGGGTCCGCTCATGCGACTCGGGAGCTGCACTTTGGCGGTGGAGAATTGTAGCTTGTGATCAGATGAGAGTGGCTTTGGAGCAGTGAACTGCAAGTGATCAGATCTGCGCGGGTCGCCTCAGCAACCGCTCGATAACAAACCCTGCGAGAGAAAGATGATGAACAGCAAATGTAGCGTTAGTGGGAGAATATACAATCTCTTTGAGAAATTACACGAAAATCTGACTTTTGTCAATAAACATGCCAACCTCACTTACGATGTCACCCTCGGTCGCACCTTCCCTCACTGCCAGGAAACCTATAGATGTAGCAAAACGCGGCCCGATCCATTCTGATGCTGCACCTCGCCGCTGCCGCACGGAACTGCCCAAAAGGGTAGCGCGCGCGGGATCACGCTGAAGGCCTGTGTGTCTGCCACGACCTCACCTTACGCCTGGGTGGTTGCGTGTGACGTTAACACCGGCCTTCTGGACGCCATGAAGGAGGATTGCACTGCGTGAGTTAGTTGTAAGTAATACCAGGTGACGGACAATATACAAGAAAGGAGGGAGAGCGTTGTGTGGCGGTTGTAGTGGCGCGGCCCTGCCACAAAAAGCTGGATGCTAGCACGCTTTCCAGATTGATTTTTGCTTCGTCTCGGTCGTTACCATCTCTAGGGAGAGCCTTTTCTGGCCTTCATAGCCCGTCTCTGGAACCCTCCTGCCTGTCTTCTCGACAGCCTCATTCTTACACTCCATCCACAAAGCCATGCCTTACGTGGCATGCTCCACCAAAAACCCTATCATAAACCTTTCCCTCAATCCTCAAAATCTCATCCCCTCCTCACGTATCAAACTGCCACTTCTGCAGCCCACCCCTATGCGCCTCCTTCGTAGGCGCACTCCTACTCGCCATCTTCACATCCGCCGTCTTCATGTACTCCTGCGCCAGGCTCGCGCAGACCTTCTTGTGCGTCTTAGTGTCGGCTTTCTTGCAGTCGCGCGAGCAGTAGCGCACGCTCTTGCACGAGATGCAGGGTTTGAGGGTTGGGTTGTCGGAGTCAGAAGAGGTCTCGGGCTTGGAGCATTTTGCGCAGGTGGGTGTGGGAGGAGCTTCAGGCGCTGCTGTGCTCGGGCCTGCTGTTTGGGAGGGTTTGGTGTTAAGGCGTGGATGAGGGTGGTGGGGTGAGAAGGGAGGTGGGCTCACCTTGCTCGGAGTCGGCCATGGTGGGCGCGGTTGTGACAGTTGTTTGTCAACGGTGGTGTGCTGTGGTCGTGAACTCCGGGCTATGTCTTGGTTTTGCGATAACGATTTTTGGGTTCGCGATTAGAGCTATTAGAGAGGTGCCTCAGGCTAGTAACATGTGAAATTCACTCAAGTCATGTGACCAGAGATGTGAGGACCATCGCTTCTTCTTCCATGTGATCCGCCTCGGTTCATTTCATTGCCATGCCAGAGTTTGACAAACTTGCCGAGTTCCACATAATGAAACATACAAACGCGTCCATTAATCTCGTCAAAAGACAGGTCATCGACCCCTTTCCCATGCTCGCTATCAATGGCACTGCCGCTTTTTCCGGGGAGGCCTGGACTGCAGGTACACCGCCTAGCATTTCCTAGCGTGCAAGATAGCGCACGCGATCACTCTAAAGGCGGGGGAGACTTCTTGGGTGACGTCTGTGGGCATGCTTTGGGCTTGTTCGCTTGCACGCGGAAGTTATAAAGATGGGCATTGTTTGTGAAATGGACGAGTGCCGTCTCAATCACAGAGTGGGGAAAGGTCGTCTGAATTCATTCGTCTCAGTTGATTATGTTACTTGGTAGAAACGCAGTACTGAATGAAGAGGTAATCAAGCATTCATCAATTCGTGGTCTCTTGCTTGATCGGATGATGGTAAGAACAGGTGTGGAGTGGAGTGTTTAAATCCTCCCCTGGGTGATTTCCTAGTGGCAGCGCCAGCGCGCATCCCTCACTGCAGCACATGACCACGCCGATCCTGATCGCTCTGCGCTCGCCTAAGTAGTCGATTGACACTGCTGCAACCTCGTCTCCCAACTCTAAACGTGACCAGCTTCATTCGTACTCTTTGCGCGTGTTCTTAGAAACTGCTGTGTGAGACTGTACGACCACCAAGACGTCGCTTCCATGTGCCAGAGAGAGTCGGCGGCTAACACATCCTCTTAGCTGTTTCATCGCGCCCCGCAGAACTGATCATCCAAACCTATTCCTGGCCGTCGGAAGAGCACAATAATAGCACACCATACACCAAGCACAATCGCAGCTGTTCACTGCGCCCTCTGAACCAAACTCCTTTGTCCTGCCCTCCAAAACTATCACCACTGGCCTCATCGACATCCTCAATTCACACATCCACACAACGCAACACCCCTCACAATGCCTCCAACCCGTCGGCTAAAAACCGCTCTGCTCCTTGCCGTCCTAGCAACCCTCACAATCCTCTACATCACCCAAGGGCCCAGCAACACCTACAGCTCGCCCTTCTACCAACGCACCGTCGCAGCAATCCAAACCCGCCATGACACCGAGGCCCGCGACGCAATCATAGCCGAGGAGAAGACGCGCGCAGACCGCGTAGCGCGCATCCAAGAGGAACATGAGAAAGCCATGGGCGAGACAAAGCAGAAGCCATTGGCCGCAGACGCTCCCGCGCCAGCTCCCACCGTGAAAGCCCAGGAAGCTCCAGCCGCGGACAGCAAGCCCGTGGCCGGACGCAAGATGATGCCTTCAGAAGGAAACAGCAACAACGGCGGCAAGAAGGTTGTCAACCCGAACGCCGAAGACGACGGCGTCGCGCGAGTCGGCAACACAGGCGCTTCCAAGTCCCGCGAAAGCAGCGCCGCCAAGAAGAAGCAGCAAAGCGAAACCAAAGAAGAAACCGACTCGGAGCACGAGATCGAAGTCGAGATGAACTCGATCCTCAAGAAAGGCCCCATAATCATCTTCTCCAAATCCTACTGTCCCTTCTCGAAGAAAGCAAAGGTACGTCCATGATCGACCCACCAACAGCCGAACGAACCATTGTACTAAATTCCTTCTCACAGCACATCCTCCTCTCCGCCTACACAATAACCCCACCCCCCTACGTCGTCGAACTCGACCTGCACCCCCTCGGCCCAGGTCTACAAGACGCTCTCCAGAAATCCACCGGCCGCAGGACCGTGCCCAACGTGCTCATCAACGGCAAATCAATAGGCGGCGGCGACGACGTGGCCGCTCTCGACGAAAGCGACACCCTGATTTCGAAGATCCAAGAGATGGGCGGCAAGCGCATCATGGAGATCAAGAAGGTCAAGATCCAAGAAGGCGAGGACTTGGGAGCTGCGGGGGAAGGAACGGGAGGGAAGAAGGAGGTGAAGTTCAAGGGTTGAAAGAATGCATGCACGCGACTTTGGAGGACGTTCCCGGCCATTTGATTTTTGGACTTCTCGTTTCTTCCTTATTCTTCTCTTTATTTCCTTACTCGCCAAGCGTCGCAGCTTTTATACTGTTCGCTTCGATGGTGAGCAGGGTTCGGTTATGACGCTCGCTGGATTTTGGAGCTCTCAGGTGGCGAGCTTGATACCCTTTTGGTTTCTCTTTCTTTTCAGATTTCTAGTGTCGCAGGAAGGATCAGAAGGGAAGGGGAGAGAGAGTAAGAGACTTGGGTCGAGTGTTGAGCAGGCAGGTGGTGGTGACTATCATTGGGACCGCGCTGAAACCAGGCAGCGCAGGTCGATCGTTAGGTAGTTAGGATCAGACAGACCTAATGTACCTTATCCTTGAGATGAAATTTTACAAAATGAGCGACGATTTGACTGTTTGTTTGTCTTTTCCACTTGGGATCGTTCACATCATGTTTGTTGATTACCTACCATCGAGCTCGACTACAGCGCCGGATTCTGAATAATTGAGACTTCGATCGGGAGGTATCGATAGACTAGAAAGGGATGCAAAAATTCGATTGACGTTACTTGGGACTGAACGGGTTCAGAACCACAGAATCCTCAAGCTAAAGGCATTCGTGCAAACTACTTCACCGTCGCATGATCAGTCTAGTGCCAATGCCACGCAAATTCCCATCAAACACTTAAGCCTAAGCGCCCACCTCAACCATCTGCCCCTCCTCACCCTCCTCCTCGCTCCTCTTCCCCTGGGGTCCAATCTCCCAAATTCCAGGATCCTTGCCCTCGCGATCGCGCTTCGGTCTCCAGGGCTTGTGACCCGTGCCCTTCAAGATAAGCATCGCCTTAGCACTGAGCGCAAAGCTCTTAACGAGCTCGCGCATACGACCAGCGCGCAGAAGCGGGCCGGTGAGTTTGTTCTCCTCCCTGGCGACAGCGACACTTAGGTCCATGGACTTGAGCAGGCTATCGCGTGTTATGAGATAGCCGGCGGAGTGCAGGACGGTGTTGTAGGCGATGAGCGCTTCAGGGAGGTACAAGTCTCTGAGGCTGGAGAAGGTGTCGTCGTCGGCGCCGATGCCGTCCGTGTAGATGAGGAAGGAGTCTTGGAGGAGGGGCGCCATGGTCGATTCGACCGCTTCGTAGGCGCGTTTGAGGTTGGTGGGCACGCCGGAGGGTTTGGGGATCATGGCGCGGTACAGGACTTCTTCGTCGCGCCAGAAGGCGAGGGCTTCGAAGGCGTGGACTAGCTGCTCCATGTGGAAGTATGCTCGCGATTGGCGGTACATGAGGTCCCAGTGAGCAGCTTCGTTGGCACTGATGGGTCGTCCGCTGTCGTCGTTGGCGATGTTGACAGAGCGTCCGATGAGGTGGTAAGACTTTTCCTTGGAGATCATATCGTATGGGTAGGTCTCGACTATCGCGCGTGCGCAGGCAAAGCGACCAGTGACTGTAATTGTGATTCGTTAGTAAAGGATCATGTACACATCTCCCGAGTGACCAAACTTACACAAACTGTCGCGAAGACCCATCTTGAGCGCAAGGAAGGTCTCCGTCCAGTGGCCTTGCAACTCCTGGAACCACTGATAACTCATCACAAATGCTTCTTCTTGCGGCGAGACTTCCGATGGGAGTGCTCCAATCTGGACTCGTTGGCCAGGGTACACCTCATCTTCGGTCGGTTCCAGGATGCGGATGCCATTTGGCTTGGGTTCTGCGGTGAACAAGTCATCTTGCAAGAAGTTCGTCAGCTCCCACAGGATGTCCTTGGGGCTCAGACCGAATCCATTAACAAGGCTGAGTAGTTCTTCTCGCTCTCGCGGTGAGGAAATGTCCTGGAACACCCTGGATAAGGACGTCGTGTAGCGCTGCTTCTGCAGTCTCGAAGCGTAAATTGGTGTGTTGTCACGCTTTCCAGCTGAGCGGAGCTCCTGGATGTACGCGTCGACTACATTGTCTTCGATATCTTGCTCGTTGGGTTGCAGTTGGTGGTCGCGTAGCACCTGAAGGACGAGGGATATGTGAGCGATGATGCGAAGGCTCCTTGGATCAGTGAGAATTTTATCCTCGGGGTAACCAGAACCATGCTGTATGATAGCCTGAATACGGTTGGTCATGTCGAGCTTGTTGCCTTTGATGTTCTGGACCTCTGCGATCGCCGTACCGATGGTGTGGACCAGGGACTCGGCTTCGTTGGTCAGCAGATAGCTTTGTAGCATCTTGATTGGCGTGTTTGACTCGTGCTTTGTTGTGTTAGTCTTGCGCAGACCGACGACCAATGTCAGGATCTCGAGAGATGCAGCATTGGGGTCAGCAACGTTGTCTGAGGTGTAGCCGCGCTTGTTCAGCGACAGAGGGATGCGTTCCGGGTAGTTCTTCTGGAGGTAGTGGTCGAATTGTTGAATGAGGGCGGCATTGTAGTGAGCGTACAGGTGATCGTCGACTGAACGGCTGATCTTCTTGACAGCCTCGACATTGCCACCCAGAAGACCATAAACAGCAGCCTCGTAGTCGCCAGCGGTCTCAGATCGCGAAGCAAGGAAGCACATCTTTCGCCAGGCGATATTGGAAGCAGTGTCGGAAGTAGCCATAGTCTTGCCCATAACAACAGCTCGCCAGCCTTCCTTACGCTCCTCACACCAATCGCAGACTTCCGACCAGGATTTGCCACGGCGCAGCATCTCGTAGCAAGCAATCCAGAATGCTTGCTCAATGTAAGCATCTTGCTTCTCGAGTGTGCGTTCTTGTCGTGAGGGCGCATCCGGGTCAAGGCTTGTGACGAGCATCTCGTTGTTGTCAGTTCTCCGGACCTGTGGCAATGGCGAGCTGTCTGGCTGCGGCCAGGTCCTCATGCGCTTCTCGGCTTTGATCTTCTCTCTCGTGTGCATCCAGCCTCTTGTCCAGCTACCTTTGCCAGATCCAGCACGCTCTTCAAGCTCCGCTACAATGCCCTGAACATCACTCTTCTGATGTTCAGCAGTCTGCTCAAGCCAAGTCTTGAACATCTGTCGCTCGCGCGCAAGATCGTCCTCAACAAGGAAGCGATCGTAGAGGTCGCTTTCCGATGTGTACCTGTGCACGTTTCCCAATCGTGCAAGCTTCTCTTCCTTGTCCTGCATCTTCGAAGGCGAGTTCGGGTTGTAGTGCAGCTCGAGAACGATGCGGAACAGCTCCCAGGTATCAGCCTCCTCCTGGCACAGTCTCAGCTCTTCAACCTGCTCCTTCTTCCTCTCAGCAGCCGCACTGCCGATTGCAGTCCTGGCCTTTGCTCTACCAGCGCTCTCGAAAGCGCTCAGATGAGCCTGTTCGCTCCATTCTGTCCGCAATTGCTCACGGACCTCCCTCTCATGTCCCTTCTTCAAATCTTCCACAGCATCTTCGGCAATGCCCTTGAACTCAAGCACGAGGTCGTGCGCAGCATCGTATTGATCCTGCGTGGTGGGCAAGTTCTCGAAGAAGCGGTCCAGCGTCTCGGCGAAAATCTCGACCTCTTTGCCCACGCGGTCTGCGATGTCGCGTAGCGAGTCGGTGGCTGTTTGCACGGCGCCTCCGGTGCGGGTGGTGGAGAAGTCCATGTCGGGTGCCTCGTCTTGTTCATCAAGATCCTCGCCGTCGGCTTCGGCGTGTGAAGACTCGCGATCGAGCAACTGCCACGAGTCGGACTGCTCTTTACGTGTGGAAGCAGCAGCGGCGCGGGAACGGCGTGTCACTGGCTTCGAGATGCCCGTCGAGGGTGCAGGCGCGGGCGTGTTTGCTGCTGCTGCCTGTGCGGCAGCTTGTGAGCGGCGCGTCATGGGCGCCATTGTGGTTGTGTTGAATCGATGTTGTTATTGTCGCACGTGAAAGTGAAAACAATTGACTTCGTGGATGGATCAAGCGCGTGCAAGTCAAACGAGCGAAGCGCAAGAATGCTGGCGCGGGTGAACTTCGAGCTCCGTCGCCTAGCGCTGGCACGAGAGGTCAAAGGTCTCACTCACACCCAGCTGTGGTCTCAATCTTTCAATCATCAACCATTGACAATCATAAAATCTGGTTGCGTGTGTACAAGTTGTTCGTAGAGAATTGCGAGCGCCCGATACAACAATCTATACATTCATTGATAGTAGCCAATGCCTGCTTGCTTGCAGATTACAGTATACGTAAGTTACATATCTGTACTACAATCACTCAGATCATCCAAGCTAACTAAATAACAGTGTAGTTCCATCCTGCTCAAGTCTTTCACCAAAGCGCCATAATCTGGATTCGGATCTCTTTGCACCACTTCGCTGTCTCTCCAAGAGCTCATCGTCCCTGATAGTTGAATCGCCAAGTCGATGCCCAAATCGCCGCCTACGACAATAGCTCTGAGTCGACTCGAGAGCATCGCAACTTAGACACCGAAGACGCAAGCCATGCAAACCAAAACATGTGAACACTCAGCTGGAGAAAGCATGTGACGTTGCCAAAAATAAACATGTTCCCATTTCGAATATCTTCATAACTCCCCTGGGTCGACCCAAAGCTCAACGGAGGAGTTTCTACTCTTGTAATTTTCCAATCGAAAGGACTCGTCCTTATCCAGAGAAGACTCTTTATTCCATCCCCACGTACACTTCATTCCTAAGAGGATCCTCCATGGCAAAAGACAAGAAAAAGAGAAAGAAGAACTCCGGTGGCTAGATGCATGGTGTCTTGCTTTTTTTTGTTTTGCTTCGAGCGCTCTTCTCATCGATCATAGCATCGAAGGCTGCTCCTCGAGAGGACGACTCGGCGCTAGAGACTTGTGGCGAGAAAAGCAATCGCCGATTGAAGTGGCCTCTCCTTTTGTTCCCTTTTATTTCCATCTAGTACACCTTCTTCTTCTCATCGAAGCTGACCTGGCCGGGACCCATGTTGATGAGGAGGAGCAGACCGCCAACAATGGAGAGGATCTGGAAGAAGTCGTACTTGGCGAAGTCCTTGTGAGGGTGGTGCTCGTGAAGCTGTAGATAAATGTTAGCTTTGGATCTCTCAAATAATATGCTGTGATCGCAATGATCATCCACTTACAGTCCAGAAGTTGTTGACAAAGACGTTGAACACACTCAGAATGGTAACGAGAATGATGGCGCTCCACTTGGCCTTGAAGCCAACGACAACCATAACGCAAGCAACGAGACCGACCAAGATGACGGCAACGCGGCCAACGCTCCACTCGCCAGCGAACACGAACCCAATGAACAGGAAGATGAGCAGAACACGGCCAGCGAGCTGGAAGTACATCTTGCGATCCTTCTCGTCGAGCTGGGGCAGGCCGGCGGGAGCGAACTTTTTGCGCACCCAGCTGTCGGAAAGGACCATGAGCAGGCCGCCCATGACGCTCAGGTTGCGCAGGAAGAAGTTGAGGTCGAAGATGAGGCCGTAGCCGAGGGCTTGAGTGACGACGACGCCGATCAGGCCGATGACGGCGTACTCGCTGTGCTTGCGGATGATGATCATGAGGGAGGAGGCGAACATGGCGACGACGTTGACGATGAGGAAGAGGTGTGTGATACCGCTGGGGACTGGATGTGGTGTTAGCAATTGGTTCATCCTGTGTCTCCTGGTGTCCTTTTGAATCGATGCTCGAGTATCCTGTCTTGTCCTCCTCTTGTATCTTCCAAGCTCATACTCCACAAACAACACCACCCCCAAAACACCAAACGAATCAAACAAAAACAACTTACTATGCCTGTAATCGTGCAAATACACCAGCTGATCAGTCCATTGCGTGAGAATCCGCAGCGCATCCTCGAGGAACGTAACGACGATCAAGAAGCGGCCGATGGCGGGCAGGTAAGGCTTGACGGGCTCGCTGAGCGAGTCGAGCCAGTCCTCGATCTTACTGGTTTGCTCGCGGATGGCGTCGAGGGGCGAAGGGTCGTTGGTCGCGTCGCTGCGCGAGGGCCCGGCGTTGAAGCCCGCGTTCTGGCCCTGCAGGTGGTAGCCGGCGGTGCCACGGATGGACATGGTGGGCTAGTATTGAGGTGGTGGTGTGGTTATTGTGGTGGTGGTGTAGGTTGGGAGAAGGAAGCGGAAGGAGAGTGATATAGCTGCTGCACTGCAGCGCGGGAGGAAGAGCTGGAAGTGTGAGAGAGAGTGTAGCTGTGTGGCTCAGCTATGCTGCTGCTGAGGTGAGGTGAGGCTGTTGCTGCTGCTTCTGCTGCCGCTGTTGCTTATACAGGGCAGTGGTGGAGTGGGATTACCCGAGTATGGAGGTTGTCTCTGGCAAGCAAGCAAGCAAGCAAGTGTCCAGGTGTCTTTGGGTTGGTGGTGATATTTACGGAAGCTGGCTGGCTCCGTTCTAGTTCGTCAGGGTGGGGTACCTGGCAAATGCAAATGCCCGAATGGTTCCTTCTCTTAAGGGGCCCGAGTTTCGCTTTGGGGCCGGCTGGCTGGTGGTTCGGCGGCGGCGCTGCCAGCTGTTCTTTGAACGAGTCTAAGCGCGAGTTCGCTGCTTCAGATTGTCGCGCCTTGTTCGCTTACAGCTTAGGATGAAAGGAAGCCCGTCTGACAATAAAGCCCTGCTGCTGAGGGAGAAAAAGCTTGCCGTGCAATTAATTCGTCTTCTCGATGATAGAATGAACGACTGAGTGACTCCAAAGAGCGACGTTGCAGTAACGATGAAGCAGGGAAAAGGAGCGTGATGATGCAAAACGAGAGACAGAGTGACCGGCTGCAGGGCAGGGCGAGCGCTATCGAATATCAAGGTAGTCCGAAGGAGGAAGACAGTAACATCAAGCACGGGGACCTTTCCATCTCTTATACAGCCCTTACTATGACCATCCATCATAACACACGGCAGCGAGAAAAGGGATGCCGCTACGTTAAGAATTCCCTTCCGTTTGGCTATTGCCCGCCGCCATCGATGGCATAATGCCGCTTTGATTACAACCAGTTCGCCCGCCGGCGCCGCTCGTGAGACACTCCCAACGCACCTACAGGTGATGATTGAATTTCATGCGCGTCGACGACGTGACATGCCGAGCCTCGTACAGTACTCGACCGGGCCTGCGGGTCTGTAGACGTTGTGATCGAAACGGGCGAACGATACACATGTCCGCATATATTGTAGGAGATATGTAAAAAAGGAGCGCGAGAGGCCCCACCGTCAAAACACCAAAACCAAGATCGCATGTTTCATCGACTAGAAAATCATTGAACCCTCAACTGTCAACAGGGCTGGCCGTCTCCTGGGTATTTGCTCGATTGTACACGCCTTCCAAAATAAAAATAAAACCATATGCAACAATTACATCCACGGAAAAGCCACTTACGAACAACCGGCTCACACGTGTCCAACCATCGGCAAGCGCGCGAGATCGTCATAAAAGCAAGACATCTATAAGGGGTGCTCACCGTGCCAGAAAGGAATGTGAATCAACTTTCATTACGCTAAGCTTTTTTCGCGCGATAATCGATCTACGCCGCCAAAAAGATCGGGATGCTAATTTCGTACGAACGATGGGCAGGCGAGAAAAATACGCGATCTGTTCGGTTCGATCCTCCGATGGCCGAAAACAACAGGACATGATGCGGTGCAGCAGTCGCGGCTTGCCAATTCCTCGTAGAGCGAAATGCTAGGTACTTGAGCAGACAGACAGGACAGGATACAATTATACACAAGGACATCCCCAAAGGCACGACGAGACGTTACAGACGCGATGAAACCAACAGAGAGCGCCGGCCACAAAACTTCTCTTTTGATAGTTTTTTCTTCATTTTCCCTTTCTGTAGCAGTTACTACTTTCAGACAACCAAAAAAAGATACTTCTCCTATAGACCGATCGTTCCAAACGACGGAGCAGTCTTCCAGTCAATCAAGCGATCGACCGGACTTGCATTCAACAGGTCTTTTCCTCGGCACCTGCAAAGTATGCCCATACGTCCGTTTTGTGTCCTGGTGGGTGCCAATCTTTTTGAAAAGGAGCGCAAGTGGTACTAACAACAACATGAAGAAAGAGAAAGGACGAGAAGAAAAAGAAAAAGAGGTCACGGTGCTTTTCGCGTTCCGTGTATGCGCTCTTTGACGGGCAAAAGTGACCGTTGTACGAAAGCACAGCGTGTTGCCACGCGTGGTTGACGCAATCCGTTTCGGCGCGTTGGATTCTTTGTCATAGCTTTATCGTTTCAGGCTCCATGGAAGCCTTCAAGCGTCCCAGTTGGAAGGGTCGTCAACATCCAGAGCGGCGAAGCCAGTGGGCTTGCTGACATTGGCGAAGGTGGAGGGCTTCGGCGGCAGAGGAGCGTTGGCCTTTGCTTTGGCCTTGGGCTGCGGCTGCTCAACCGGGGTGGCCTCGCCGCTGGACTCTGCGCGAGCCTTGGGCTGCTTCTTGGCAACACTGACGGTAGTCCAGCCGGACTCGTCCTCGCTCTCCCTGACGGCCTGAGCGACCTGGGCATCTTCGGTGGTGCTGGTGGCAGCAGTGCTGTTCTCCAGGCCGCCGGTGGAGCTTCCAGTGGACTCGGCATCAAAGGTGTCGAGAAGAGCGCCGTTGGAGGCGCCGTTAACAGCTGCGCCGGCAGTGGTGGGAGCAGCGTTCCAAGAGTTGCTGGCAGGAGCGCGAGCGACGGGGATGCCGTTCTTAGCGGGCTCGTTGCGGGCCTCCCTGGCAGTGCGACGCTGCCTCTCCTCAAGTGCCTTGCGCTCCTTCTCTTCAGCTTCACGCTGAATGCGGCGCTCCTCGACCTTCTTGCGGTTCTGGCGGGCCTTCTTCGATTCGACAATCTCCTCCTTGGCCTGCTTCGGGGCACGCTGCTTCTGCGGGTTGAGCGGGGCGGTCAGGCGAATAGAGGACGGTCCAGAGGCGGTAGGTTCAAGCATGTCGGAGACGTCACCAGAGTTCAAGGCAGGGGAAGGAGAGAAGTCGTCGTCGGCCTCAGCACCAGTGTCGCCGCCGGCCTGGGAGGATTCAGATGAGAAGATCGGGGTGTCGCGAGCCTTGCCCTGCTTCACAGTCTTGACACGGTTCTCCTTGCTCTTGGGGGCAGCGAGCTTAGAGCCCTGGCGGGCCTGGGTCATTTGCTGGGCGAACTGCGCAACGCTGATGTCCGACTCCCTCTCGGGCTTGTCATCCTGCACGACGACTTCAGGTGTGGGTTCCACCTTGGACTTTTGCTGCGGCTGTGTCTGCTTCTTAGCAGCCTTCTTCTTCTTTGAGCTTGAGGCGTCGCTCTGCTTCTCCTGCTTCTCGCTCGAGGCTACAGGCTGTGCGCCTTCGCGCTGCTGGACGCTGGGTCGGCGGTCGGGCTTCGCCTTGAAGTCATTGGTCGAGCGTCGCTTTGAAGCAGCGGTAGGAGCGGGCTGGGTGCGCTTTGTTGTGTAGTAGTAGTAGCCTCCAATGCCTCCAGCCAAGAAAGCAAAGCCGAGGTAGTTCTGTGCAACCTGCCACCCGTCCATGATTGCGGTGCTGCTGTGTTGCTCAGCAAGTTGTCAAGTCTGAAGTTGATGTCAGTGGGAGATTGGTGTTGACCGGGTATCGGCACGGGAGACTGACGCGTTCTCGTGTGGAGCGCAATGCTCGGGCGCAGCCGTCGGGGGTTGCGATGTGGAGAGTGAGTGTTGATGTCGACGGCAGACGTGGTGGTGGTGAGGAGTGGTAGAGGAGTGGACTGAGTGAGTGAGCGAGCGAGTGCGGACGTCTGTGTTGTGCCCAGGGCTCTACGCCAACGCTTGGGTGAGGGTGCGGGAGTGCGGAGAAGGCTATACTCCTTGCAGCTGCCGCGCGCGGAGGTGTGTGAGGTGGCGGTGGTGGTGGTGGTGGTGGTGGAGGAAGAGGAGGAGGAGAAGACAAGGGAGACAAGGCTGAACAGGGCGGTGCGCGGTATGCCAGCTGGCGGGTTTTGTGTTGGGATGCAAGTGTGAAGGGAGTGGCGCTCGTCACAACATTTGATGGACGGCCGTTGCTCGTCAAGGTTGCGCGCGTGCCAAGAGGGCAGTTAAAGGTGTTCTGGTCGCTGCGGAGAAGGCCAGACAGCATAAGCAAGACAGGGGACGAGGCTGTGCACGCCCGCCGCTCGCTACGGATTGATTGGAAATCTATTTGCTCCGGTATTGCAGTACCTTTCGCGTTGCAGGCACTCGTTGTTGTTTATAGACGTGTGTGAGAGTCAAGAATGCTATCAACCAATTCTATCAATCTCAACGGTCGTCACTCGCTCGGAGCGTCTTGGTCCGCATCTGCCAATGGTTGTTGACATACATAGCTCCATCGACCATGCCATCATTCGCCGCCAAGGTGTACACGTTGAACACGGTACCACATCTGTGCCCCCTTCGTACCAATTCCGTGATTCTCACGCTACCGTCCGAGTAGGTACCCGTTCTGCAGCATGTCACACTGCCCGACACGTGCTACTCTTCACAAGCTTCCGGCCAGATCTGTCCTAAGTTGGCCAGATCCTGCATCCGGATGGTAGCTCCCTCTCGTTCACAGGCCACCATAGTTGCTGCCGCGTTCTTTTGTACTGCTGGGCACACGGACTGTCCGGTGGAATCATTTTCAGTCCCTAAATCAGTCAATACTGAGCACACGGCACCTGCACTCCGGGCCGAAAGTAACATTTACATACGAGCATCCGATATCCCTGGATTGCGAACCCGAGAGATCGGCGGCGTGTCAAACGCCTCAGGAGTCCCCACAAACTCCATGCTTGACACGGCATCGTTTTGTCCGAAGGTGAGTGTTCACGTTGCAGATACAGATGTTCCTTTATCAACCTTGTTACATTCAATACTTCAGTTACATTCAATACTTCCAAAAGATGTCTGGTCACCAATGATCCGGCACATTGTACCATCAACTATGCAAGACAAAAAGTCTACCTCCAATCAGCCACGTGCAGTAGACAACCATGATTACCTTAGTTTCTAGAAGCCGTGGCTGTTCGATGAGCCGGTAAAGGCCCTGGCATCCTCAATCCAAAACACTCACGCCATTGAGAGCATGGCTGACAACATCAAAAACACTTGATGTTTTCTTGCCTCCTCTATCATTCAGTTCTTGACGATACCATTTAGCGGAACATCCGGATCCATCTTCCCGTCTTCCCCAGCCGCGCCACCATCAGTTCCAGACGTCATTGTTTGACTGTCGCCTTCAGCTGTCCGCACGTGCGAGTGCGAGCGGACATTCACCACCGGACAGGAATAACACCGGTCCGCGGACGTAGGTGATTTTGCCTCCTCAGATTTCCTCTTCCTGCTGTCTTCATATTCTCCAGCAATTTTGCCATCTACTTGGCTTTATCTCACACGTGAAACTGCATCATGAAGCGCATGGGAGGCTGGCTGAGCGCCAAAACACCACTTCCGAGTAGTTCTTCAACCAGATCACTGACGGCTCTAGATGAGCCACACGCATGTGAGAACCGAATAATGAATAATACACAAGCGACCGCGTACTGACATTCAGCAGTAAGAGAGGCACTCGCAGCAGCAGCACATATCCTCAATGATGGTACGACCTGATCTTCACAATCTGCAAGACAGGCCACTAACGCCAATCTAGACGTAGATCTCGCAGAAGCGGAGCTAGCCAAGGGAACTTCGCCTTTCCACAAGGTACGGGTTCATGATGTCCTGATCTTTACATGTGCCACGGCTGATCACAGTTCCAAAGTAGTTGGGCCGCGCTACCACCACCTTCCTACGAGCAACCCTGGGCTTTGAGAAAGAGGTGATCGAACAAGCAAACATACGGCTGAATGAGGCTGAGGAAAGCGCTTTGGATCATCAAAAGAGAGCTATACGTGATCCATCCACTGCGCACCAGAGCGCTATCTATCCTATCGGATCGGAATATGCCCTATGCCATGCCGAGACGCAACTCATGGGCGCTGTGGTTGCGGTGCTCAACGAGAGTCTGACAGAGAGTCTGAGAGGCTTCTATAAGCTACGGAAGGCATTCCAAACGCTCTACGAGATCAGTGAAGCTGAGCGGAAATACATCGAGGCGAAAGGCATAAAGGCAAAGGCGGGCAGGTCAAAGACATCTGTGGCTACTTTCGACACTGGAACCACCTTGGCCGCTTCTGAGGGCTCAGGTGCACGTACGCCAAAGGATACACGGCAAGAGGACGATGATGATAGCGATCTGGAGTTCGAGGATGCTAGGGAAGGACACTCAGATCTGCCGACGCCTACGGAATACCAAGGACATTTGGAAATGCCAGGTCTATCCAAACTAGACATCAAGGAGAAGCAGCCTGTACCAACTGAAGATCCTACAACAGGCTCAAGTCAGCCAGGAGTCAATGCTGCTTCTGCGGGTGCAGCAACGCAAGCAGACAATGACGTGGACTTCCGCGATGTCTCGACAGACGAGATCGATCTGTTTATCCACTCAGGTACAGCTTTGTGCTACGGCCTTCTCCAGCTCATGCTGAGTATGATCCCTCCAACCTTCGCCAAACTCCTCTCTCTCTTCTCATTCAAGGGCGACCGCACAAATGGTCTTCGTCTTCTCTGGTCAGCAACGCGTTTCAAGACTAACATCAACGGAGGCATGGCTTCCTTGATCACTCTTGGCTTCCACAACGGCGCCATTGCATTCTGCGATATCCTGTCGGCCGATGCCCTCCCTAGAGAACGTCTCACTGGTCTTCTCAGAGAAATGCGCCAGCTCTACCCAAAGTCAAAACTCTGGCTTCTCGAAGAAGCTCGCGAGCTCAGTGCAGACCACCAGCTCCAGAAAGCCGTCGACATCACCGCCGAATCCGATTCTCCCTCTCCTCTCAAACAAGTCGAAGCCTTGCGTACATTCGAGCGCAGCTTGAACCTAATGTACCTCCACCGCTACGACGAATGCGCCGCCAGTTTCCTCAAGTGCATCGAGCTCAACAACTGGTCCCATGGTCTCTACTACTACATCGCCGGCGCCTGCCACCTCGAGCTCTACCGCCAGAGTAAGCAATCCGGCTCCGAAAACGACGCCATTAAACACGCCGCACGCGCGAAAGAGCTCTTCCAAACCGTCCCCGCTCACACCGGCAAAAAGCGCTTTATGGCTCGCCAGCTTCCCTTCGACGTCTTCACCTCGCGCAAACTCGCCAAATGGACCGCCCGTTCCGAGCAGCGCGGTTGCGAGTTCGTCGATGCCATCGGCGTCAGCCCGCTGGAAGAAATGATTTATTTCTGGTCCGGCTACCGTCGCATGGCTGCACCGCAGCTGCAAGACTCGCTCGCCGCGCTGGCTCGCTCGCCCACCGGCTCTGTAGACGCTTCTTCGGAGCCTCAAGACGAACACGCCGTGGCTTCGCTTCTCACTGCCACCATACATCGCTTCTTGGGCAACCTGCCAGCTGCGAAGGCCGCCTTGTCCCCAGTCTTGCCTCTAACCCAAGCTGTTCTCCGCTCAGCCGGTGGCACACATGCCGATGCCTGGCCAGCGCCTGTCTCGCATTACGAGATGGCTGTGGTGTACTGGGAAGAAGCAGGGCGCGAGAACGGCGACCGGAAGATCTTGGAGAAGTGCAGCGATGAGCTTAAGTTGGTGGAGAACGCGGAAGCGTTTGATCTGGATGCTCGAGTGGGTTTGAAAGTCACCACTGGTAGAGAGACGTTGAAGAGGATCAAGATCGGGCCGTGATGTGAGAGCGAGCATTGACCGTTTGTATAGACAAAATACATATGCACGAGGTATGTTGCGCCGATTCTTATCAACCATCTTTACCAGACAGTCGAACCCATCTCACCACCATGTCACTCACGTCTGCTGGATGTTCTCGTGATCAAAAGCAAAACGGCATGCTTGCTAGTGTCATCATAGCTACTGTAGCTCAAAAACACGCTGGCTAGTCGCGAACGAGCAAAAGGGAAGGTCCTACCCGGAATCGAACCGGGGTCGCCCGGATGTCCTACACCACTGGAAGCGATGTCGATCAGAACCGGAAGTGATAACCGCTACACTATAGAACCGGTTTTCCTTGATATCCTGGATCCAAGACACCATTTCTTATCGCTTTCTCTTGGCACCACGAGTGCCACACTGCATGCCCATGTGCCGTTCGTAGTATGAACACTCCGCCACTTCTCGTTGATTCTGTTGCGCTTACCTAGGCTCGCTCATGGTGGGATCCAGTCATTTTGTTTGGGCGGAGGCTGTGAACGAGGTTGACAGTATAGGAAAGGGTCGAAGATCTTGGGTGAAAGGCAGTTGACAATCATGCCAGAAAAGCAGAAAGGTTGGGTACATCAACACGGACTTCTGGGTATCCCGAGATCACAACTGATAGAGAGCGGAAGTGATACTAGAGATGAAAAACCTACACATCGAACTTGTAGACGCGAAGACTAGCAACTCGAATTCTAGAGAAACGGTGTTCGAAATAAGCTCCGATCTCACATCGGCTACTGTTGTCTTTCCTTGAACCTTTTCGAATCATCAACACCTTCGCTGTCACAAAGGCACCCAACGCTGCTGCCAACCTGTATAACATCTATACTACTCAAGCTACACTATCGATCGCCATCAGTAAGTCCAGACGAAGCATCGTCTGAAGAAGGAGGCGTTGGGCCTGACTCGTGGATGTCTAGTCTGGCCCTTTCTTGCCGTTTACGCGGCTCAGGCTCAGAGTCCCACTCATCAGCGCTTCGTACTCTCTTCTTCCTCTTCTCTGACCTCCTGGACATCGCCCTTTGCAGAAGCATAGTCACGCCGAACATGCTTTGCACGTGCAGCGCGCCTCCGTTGGACACGTGATTCACCATGTCCAAGTTCGTGATAGTGAGCTCCGCTCGTTTCGCCGCTTCCGCCAGACATTGGCCCAATCTCGCAGATTCATGATGGTTCAGAATCGCTTTGTTCGCAAACTCGATCTGTAGGTAAAGTGAGCTCATGCTGCGGTTTGTGGGTGCCGGATGTGGTGCGTTCGGCTTTTGCGAAACCTCGAGGGGTTCTAGCCGGATGTGTCGGACGATAGAGCTCTGCAGGCGATTGAGCAGCTGAGGCGCTTGGCTCGTAAGGCGTCCCCGGATGCGATTGTGCAGGTGGTATGAATCGAAAGATCTCGACTTGTCGGCCTCGTACTTGGCGTGTTCCTCTTTCAACGTCGCGATGAGTGCATTAGTATATGACCTTGGCCCTGGCATGGGTGTCATGCTATCTGTAGCAGCGAGCGTTTCGAATGTGCGAGTGTCGTTGCCGCCATGCTTCATGACTTTAGCTGCATAGCAACAGTCCATGATAGTGAGGACGTCTGCGTCCGCGGACTGGAGGCAGCTGTCGGCAATTCTCCAGTTTGCTCTTGGGTCGTATGCGGTCTGAATAGTTTCTCTCATCTGCCGAGGATCCATTTTTCTGCATGTCAGGACTCATGGTCAGCGCTCTATTGCCAGATGTGTGGCTCTCTTCGTCCCATACCCTGATATGAAAAACTGTTCCTCTCCGCCCGCCTGATCTAGAATGCCATGTCCGCTATAATAGACAATGAGTAGAGTGCCTCGGTGATGTCCATCGTTCTGGTGGACGAATGATGCGACATGATGATTGAGCTGTCCCTCCGGCTTGCTCTGGTGACATTCCAGTATAGCAGTCTGGGTTGCGAACCCATATGTTCCTCGAAACACTTTCTCCAAATCGTCCGTCTGGCAACGAATAAGATGTCAGCTGCATTCGGTATCAATAGAAGTTTGTAGTACTTACCTCCTTCGCGCACCTCAAGTCCTTGTCGAGTCGGTCGTCCCATCGAACCAATAACACCGAAACTCGTTGATAGCGATCGGACACTCCAAGCTCTTGGCAGACAGCAGCATTGAAGTGATGGCGCATAGCCTCTGTCCGTTTGCGTACAGCATTTGGGTCCATGTTGTGGCTGGTTGCAGTGTTCCACACTTCTTTGGTAGCTCGCCGCACAAGTATAACGAGCTTCAATTCAACTTTCAGTGGTTGGAGAGAGATTCGTTCAGATGGCAAACTATGTTAATAAATGGTGGGTGCACGACTTCCACCACAGCCTGATACCATCAAGTGACTATTGCTTCGCCTGCGCACATGTCAGTGTACGTGCGGCACGCAAGGCTGTGTGGCTGCATGAAGTACCGACGCCAATCGCACCGCTAAGGGCTCAGCCTGGTCAAGACAAGCATGGAGCTGAGCTTTGCAATGCAGAAGGCAAACTGAAAGGCGCATACATGGTGGTAAGCACTGCATGCATATGGGGTGGTATGACACACACCTTGGCCGTGCCGCGCTGCCACATATATTCCACACAGCCCCAACGATCAGAACGGGGCGTAGTGCTCATCAAGTGCAATATTCTAGGATCACAAGGCTACCACTCCTAATATAAGCACCGTCTCGATTGGTGTTCAAAGCGCGCCATTTGTTAGACGTACGTCGCTACCTCTTCTCTACAGGATGGAGGAAAATGTCAGTTCTGTCAGTTCTTCCTAACTCGAGACTTCCCTTATTGACGACAGCAGGTTCACGACAATAGCGGGTCAGATAACGATACCAAAGCATTTGCGCTTCCAGGCCGATGGCAGATGGTGAGTCGTTGAAACGAGGAACCAGTGATTGCGCTGGCTAACCGGGGCATCAAACAGCCCAAACCCGGATTTGAAGTCGGTGACGCTGTGTCCATGAGTGTTCAGGAGGGCAACATCATTGGGAGGAGGAACTTCAAAGTTGCAGCCTCGAGAGAGTCTCCTGAGCAGAAAGGGTCGCAGCGCAAGTGGGAGTACCAATTGAAAGATGATCATGGCGACTTGCATGCAAAGGGGGCTTGGTTCCAACAGAGCAGAGACAAGCTGAGTGTTCAAAAGTAGCTCGTAAGATCAGGAGATCATTTTCCGGTGAAGACCCTAGCCCGTATCTTTTCTTTGCCTGAGGCTGTACACCATCATGATATACAATGTGGGGGCCATGTGCTTATCCTGCGAGCTTTTTACTTCGCTTCTCAGTGTCTTACAAGCAACCATCAGCCACGAGATGCACACGTAACGGTTCGATCATCCATGGCAGAATCTATGGAGCCGCAGGCGAATCTGGGGCTGAGCTCGCCAAATGATATGGAGTCGCAGAAGTCTCAGCGAGGTATGTAGCCATATGAGTTGGGGCCAACACGATGAACTAGCAGACGCCGTGTCTGACTTGACAGTAGACAAAGTGCGATTGAGCTTGCTCGAGTGGTTCCAGCGGTCTTTCCCGCGCCGCGATGCTACAACAGAAGCGACAAATGAGTTTGATCCATGTCGTTACGATACAATAACTCGGGAGTGTAAGTAACGATGAGGCCAGAGTCTCACAACATACTGTACTCACACAAGTGCAGTAGACAGTGCTCCGGACGGCTACCCAAGACTGGCCACATTTTTGTCAAGCGATCGTAATTTCATGCAGTATCGCGGCTTTAGCTACCTGCATGCACGCCTGCTGCTAGCAGTGCAACACGACATCGAGTCTCTTGAAAGTGAGCTAGACGAGCTTGACAGAGCAGACTCAATCAATGGCAACGAGAGACGACTCTTCTCCAAGACGCGCGATGAAATGGAGGCGCGCAAACATGGGGAAAATAGTGTCGAAAGGTCAAGACCCACTGTACTAGCGGAGCTTGAGAAGCGACTTATGGTTTACGGTATGTTCCTGAGATTGTTGACAACTTCAGGTCGTGCCAATTCTCACAATGAAGCCAGACCGAATTCTGCTGAAAGCAAAGAAAGTGAGCGCCCTTCAGCGCCCCGCGGAGAGTGACTGGCGAAGTGTTGTCAACTGGATCTATAGCTCGGGCCCGCTGATTGAGAGTGAGCAAGAATTCGTCAGAAAAAGAGAGGACCTGGTGACGCTTCGTAGGGGCCGAGAGTGCGCTGGTTTCGACAATCTCGTCGAGCGAATTCTGCGGGCGACAGACCAATCCTTGAAATGGTGTGGATGGGAAAACAATCTCATTAAGGCGAGTCATTATCCATGGAAGAGTCAGCGTTCAGGTATACTGACGCCCGAAGTAGCGAATCTTTGTGACCAAGGAGCTCAAGGCGAAGACATCGGAAGATTCCGTGATATATTACGACCCGGACCGTGTCGATAAGCTGGGAAACCTCATCATCATGGCCATCATATTTGTCCTCCTGGTTCTGCCGGTATTGGCGCTGTACCGGACTTCAAGCATAGGCCAGACATCTCCGTTCGCAGCGATAGGGCTTCTGATGGTCTTCACACTTGTCTTTGGCGGAGCGATGTCGAGTTTGACAAGAGCAACCCGACAAGAGCTTTTCGCAGCCTGCGCTGCTTACTGTGCGGTTTTGGTTGTGTTCATCAGTAATTTCAGCACGCAGACTGTGGAGATCGTCAAAAATTGACGTTGTTGTGAAGGAGATGGGTGGTAGATATCGTACAAAGGAGGTGCCTCCGTCATGAAGTGCAAAACACTTGCGAATCGCCCCGATTTTCAGGGCTCAGGCTTGACGGTCAAAAGTTGTTGTCTTGTTCTCAACGACGACTTCTCTGATCCGATCGGACGGCCCCATCTTCACCGCATCACATTTCAACGGCTACCAACTTATCGGCTCTATCATAAGTAATGCGGTACCCCATCTGGGCGTAGCGTTTCTCAGAAAAGATAGATCTACACACCTTTGACCGCTGACTTGAAGATTGTTCGGTGGCATGATGTAAATCGTGCGCCGGCACTAATGGATTACATCCACTCTGACACTCTCTCGATATTGAGCCGCAGAGCCGTTAGACTAGGAGGTACTGAGTGCGATCGCGTCTGCCGACATAGAAAAGAGGATGCGCAGCGTCGCCATGTTCTTGCTCTTGATGTATTGTGTACCTGACGCGGTATTATGCATGTGCCGACAGCTATTCTCGCTCTTGCAGTATCGGCTGCGACAGCCCAGAGTCCTTTTAATTCGTTCGCGACATCATTTGGGACACCAGGGAAGAATGCTTCATACGACTATGTGATCGTTGGAGGAGGACTTGCTATCGCAGCACGCTTAGCCGAGAACAAGGATACTTCGGTGGCGGTCATCGAGGCCGGTGGTTTCTATCAGATTGACAATGGAGAAGGAAGGTGAGTTCTATGGAATGGAGTCTCAAATATCGATCTCGCACGCTAACAACACAACAGTGTGACCCCTGGTCTCTGCGGCCAACAGGGTGTGGGAGCAGACCCAAAGAATTCTTTGCCATTGATCGATTGGGGGTTCGTCACTACACCTCAGCCTGGACTAGGAAATCGCAACATTCACTATGCCCGTGGAAAGACGCTGGGTGGCTCTAGTGCACTCAATTTCATGCTGTATCATAGGGGAACAAATGGTTCATACGACAAATGGGCACACGAAGTCGGGGATGATTCATACACATTCGACAAATTGCTGCCCTACTTCGAAAGAAGCACGCATATTACACCGCCAAGTGACAAAGTCCTGCGCAAGAACGCTACCGTTGACTACGAAGAACTGGCATTCGACAACGACATGGCCTACAACCGACCGCTTCATGTTTCGTGGGCAAACTACGTCAAAGTCTTTTCCACCTGGACAAAGCAAGCACTGCGAGCTGTGGGTGTCAATGCATCATCCGGCCTTGATTGTGGTTCGCTTCAGGGATCCAGCTACGCTCCCACGACCATCACTCCCAAGGATCAACATCGAGAATCGTCGCAGACGAGCTTCTTGGAATACGCCATGAGAACGACTGATATAAAAGTCTACACGCAGACGATGGCCCGTAGGATTGTATTCTCCAACAATATAGCCACAGGAGTTCAGGTCACAACCGCCGGCAGGAACTACACTATAACTGCCAAGAAGGAAGTCATATTGTCCGCCGGCGCTTTCCAATCTCCGCAGCTTCTAATGGTGTCCGGCGTGGGACCTCGAAGCGTCCTGGAGCAACATAAGATCCCAGTTGTCAAGGACCTCCCCGGTGTCGGTCAATCAATGATGGATCAGATATACTTCGGAGTCTCTCATCGTGTGAACGTCCCCACAGCATCCAGGCTACAGTACGATCCTGAGTATGCTGCATCGGTCGCTGAAGAGTACCGCATCAATGGCACAGGTCCGCTCACCTCAGCCGTCGACATGATTGCATTCGAGCGTCTCGTCGACAGCGTCCCTGAACTTCTGCCCAACTCCACAATCGACGCTTTGAAGAGAGACTTCCCTCTCGACTGGCCCGATGTGGAATATCTGGCTCTGGACGGCTACTCTGGCATCGCCAATCCCGACCTCGTGGTAGCCCCGGATGGTCACGATTACGCCTCGCTCATGGTATGCATGCTTTCGCCGTATTCCCGTGGCAACGTCACGATTTCGTCGCCGGACGCCTCCGTTCCACCGGTCATCAACCCGAACTGGCTCACAGACTCTAAAGACAAGGACCAAGCAATCGCGGCTTTCAAGCGCGCACGCCAAATTTGGGCTCAGATGAGCAATATCACAGTGGGCGACGAGTTCAAGCCAGGACCTGAAACGCAGAGCGATGACGATATCTGGCGCTGGATCCAGAAGGACGCTATCACTATCTGGCATGCATCTTCGACTTGCAAGATGGGGCGTAGCGATGATGACATGGCCGTGGTAGACTCAAAAGCGCGAGTGTACGGAACGCAAGGATTGAGAGTGGTGGATGCGAGTGCATTCCCTTTCCTAACTCCAGGACATCCGCAAAATGGAGTCTATATGCTGGCAGAGAAGATTGCTGACGACATAAAGATGGGAAACTAAAAAAGATGGTGTATGTTTTATTTTCATCCTGGCCCGGAAGAATCACAGTAGTTGGACAAAATAGCTCACTCCACTCTTTAAGCTATTCACTCAGCCTTGTTTAGCCAAGTCCGGCGTTGCCGACGTCTATAGTCTGCATCAGGATGTAAAGAGGCAGCGAGGCTACTCGCTACACGTACGAACCAAAAAAGAAAAGGAATGGGATCCGTTCAATTCGACCCTAACCCTACTTACACCATGTCTTCGAGGTCAGCATATGACCAAATCAAGTCAAATGGCCTCTAACAAGCGCACCATGGCTTTAAGACAATCCTTTCGTCGTAACAATCACTTCAGAGATCCAAATCATCTACATTGACAGTTTAAAACCGTGGTAAACCGACGGTTCTTCGAAATCGAACTCCCGATGTCTCGAGACCACAAGCGTGACGTGGAGATACCAGTCTGTGACCCAAGAGTAGAAGAATGTCACCAAGAGACTGGAAAATCCTAGCTTGACATGAGAATTCATTTGAAAGTATGCAAGCAAGACTCATTCCAAAATGCAACTTTTCGTCTTTATGTGACTAGAGAGATTGCCTGTGGTGTCGATTGGAAGATTGTGCTCGAGTGGCAACGTGTTGAGGTATAGATTTTGAGAACATCAAATTGAGCCATCGCAATAGGTCGATTAGCTCAGTTGGTTAGAGCGTGGTGCTAATAACGCCAAGGCCGTGGGTTCGACCCCCATATTGACCATCAAACGATTTCTTTTGCTCTTCTGACCTCTTGCAGGACGGAGAGCATACTTTTGGTCGTGTATCAGTCATTCGGGGTGGAAGATCGCATCGTCTCCGAGGTGCTGGGCTATCAGAAGCGGACGCGGTAAGGTTGCTCCAGTGTATCGGAGACAAGGCTGAAGCGAGCGTCGACCGTTCGCTGATCTTCTAGAGTGTCAGACATCAATGACAGTGGAAGTTCTGCGCGCTGAATGCGAACAGGAGCCGGACGATTGAGATGTTGTGATTGTACCTGGCTTCGACCAGACTTGTCTGCAACCCATCTAGAGTCACCTTCTGTGATCGTTCCCTGCAGGTGGTTCTAAACTCTATGCGCCGACCATCCGTGCCATGTGTGCAAAGTGAAACAGCCCAGTGAGGCAACTCCGTAGGGCGAAACCCATGATGACCCTCTGAAACCAACCTACCGCACGAGAAGCACCGTGCTTGGTTTGAAGGAGTTCACATCGTAGAATCAACGGGACAGCAACTTCGTAGATATTTCTTGATTTTCATACAGAAATGAGCTTGCACTCCTGCCTATACATTTCGTTATTTGTCGATACGCATTCTCGCCATTTGCATTGCCTCGGCCCTAGCAGAGCAGTCTCGCAGAAGTTGAAGAAGAAAAGCAGCATAGAAACGCAGCAACTCTATTGCACAAAACCGCGAGGGTAACATTTTTTAGTCGCGAGCGTCATAGCGCCTCGCTCTCGGGGGGCCAAAGAAAACAAACACATCCCAACGCCGAGCATTGAAACAACCCAAAAAAGCAATCGTAGGAGTTCGCGTCCCAGAATCCAACCACGCATAGAGCAAAGCATCCCCAGAACTCCAGAAGGCCGCTGAGAATTTGTTTGAGAGTACGTCCAGGTTTGCACACCGGTGTGTGCGGGTATAGTGGAATAATAAAGATAAAGTTCAAAGTCGCGCATTTATGGACATGACCGCTGCCAAAGCGCTTCGGCCGTCGTCGAGTTCCCGGTCAATGAGTGTGAGTCGGTATCGGCTGCTCGAATAGCCCGGGATGCTGTCGAAGATAAATCGATCCAGCTGAATTCAGTCGCGCCTTCTTCGCTTTCCGGAGTCTTCGGCGCCGGAGTCGCCGTAGTCTACCCAACTACCGGGTCTCTTTTTGCCGGCTCGATCTGGGCGGGCGTTCGCTGGAGAGGATGGCGCGGATTTGCTGGCCAATGGGCCGGTATTGGCTTTGAGGAAGTTGGAGGTGGCATTCTTACGATCTTGCGGAGTAGCAGAATTAGTATTGCCGGTAGCTTTTGTGCTTGGAACATTCAAACCGAGCTGATAGTTCCACTTGTTGTACTCATCCTTAGGTAGTTTGCCGGGCTTGAAAGATAGCGCCGCGTCCAAGTTCGCAAGCATGTCGTTAATCAAAGGTCCTTCGGTATCAGCGCCAGGCATCTGCTCCTGCCAAAGAGTGTTTCCGCTTGGCGTGATATAGTCCCAGCCAGGATCGACCAAGCCTTCGAGTTCCTTCGGACTCTCAGTAGCCTTGTTTCTACCATCAAGGCGAAGCTCCTTAAGCTTGCCTTCGTAAGACTTCCTAAGTTTGTTGACCTTCTGACCAGTGACAGGGTCTACACGCTGAACCGATGCCTGGATGCCTCGTAAACCGTAGAGTCCGAGCATATCTTGATACGGGTGCGGTCGCTGGCGCGCGATCGCTACAACAAACAATGTTTAGCCATGCGCTGAGCAAAGAAATGCTGAGTGCATAGGGAACTTACGTTTTGTGACCAGCTTGAACAAAGGCAACGCAGCCGGCTGCTTCGCATCACTGCTTCTCTCATGGTCCGATCGCCTGTGCTCCGCATTCACTTCGCTCCCCATGTTCACATCACCGTCACCGTCCTTTCTCGCCTCACCGGTCTCTGTCGGCGTGCCAGTCCCGCTTTCCACCCCTCCATCACTGCTCGGTCCTCTCCCAGTCATATGTCCGTGGTAGCCAGATGTGCTTGGTGGTGTCGGAAACGTGACGCCTCCGCCGTTCTGAAGCGATGAAGATTGCGCATTCCATGTGGGACTCATGTGCACTGATGGCGGTGGGGTGTGAGGGTGCTCCGCGGCAACAAAGGCAAGCTTTGCGGCGGGCGAGGGCGGAGAGAAAGAGCGGCGCTGGCGTTTGGGAGACCGCTCGTCTACAGACATTGAATTGAGGTCGCTTTGTTCGGCGGGTATCGCGAGGCGGCTCGGGTTGGAGATGCAGGTATGCAGGTGGTCTGGCTGGCCTGGCTGATGCGCACGCAGTGGTGACGAGCGAGCGAGCGACCGGCCTCACGTGCTGCGCTCCGAAATCCGCAGTCGCATCCAACAATCGTCAGCGTCCAGTGAAGGCGGCGTCGATGTGGCGGGTGGATGTTCGTGTCGGGAGTCGTGGGTTGAGCGAGAAGGGATGCTGCGGTTCGCTGGGCGGCGAATGGCGAGTGAGTGAGCGACGAGAAGCAGCAGAGTGATGTTCGTTTCCCTCTCAGCGGCTGGGGCCTCGCTCATCCCGGATCCACGGTAGCGCGCCGCTTTGGGCTTGGCGCGTCCGCTTCGGGCAAGCGCGTCATCAGAGTGAGCCTTGTCTCGGCCACTTCACTTGACGTCTCGACGTGTTCACTCAAAGTGTTCACTCATTTACTGAAGCGCGACAATAACACGTGATTATTGTGATTTTGATGGGCTGAATCGTTGACTAAATCGACACCCGCGACAGCAACCATGGCTGACGAGATCGAGGACTCCGACTTCGCTTCAATCGGAGTGCCCAGACCTACAGCTGCCGCGGCATCGAATGGGCGGCTAGCTGGACAAACAGCTAGACCTGGACCTGCACTTGACCGGGCTCCAAACAACGCACCTCAAAAATCAGGTGTAGTACAACCCAAACCACAGGCACTCCCAAAGCGAACCGGACCCAGCTCGATCATCGTGTCGCCACGCCAGAAGGGAAACCCTATTCTCAATGGCATCAAGCAAGTCCCTTGGGAATACGGTGACATCGTACCCGACTACATCCTTGGTGTCACTACGTGTGCCCTCTTCCTCAGTCTGAAGTACCACCGTCTGCATCCAGAATACATATACACCCGCATCAAACAGCTTCAAGGAAAGTACAGCCTGAGAGTTGTGCTGGTGATGGTCGACATCGAGAACCACGAAGATCCATTGAAGGAATTGTCCAAGACAAGTCTTATCAACAATGTCACTTTAGTTCTATGCTGGAGCTCCGCTGAGGGTGGGCGCTACTTGGAACTGTTCAAATCATTCGAAAATGCAGCCCCGACCGCCATCAAGCAGCACCAATCGACAAGCTATTCCGACCGAATGGTCGACTTCATCACCACTCCTCGCAGCGTCAACAAAACCGATGCTGTCAGTCTTGTGAGTCAATTCGGCAGCATCAGAACAGCGGTCAATGCAAGACACGAAGATGTGGCTGGAATTGCAGGTTGGGGAGACAAAAAGGTCGAAAGGTGGTGCACCTCTGTGAGCGAGCCTTTCAGAATCAAGCGTGCAGGGAAGCGCGGACTTTCGACAGAAAACACACTTGCCAGCCAGGCCGTTTCTCGCGCCCAGACACTGTCCAGAGACGTCACAAGAGCGGACTCCGAGTCACCGGTACCTACCGGCGCAGGACTGGGATCATCTATTCTCACAACACGGCCTGCTCATGTCTCCGAGAGCACTGCCGACTCTGACGCCGACAAACGGCCCCAATCGAGACTCGCAGAGCAAGTTAAGGTCGATCATGGCCCCGACGACGAAGAGGCTCTGGCAGACGCTTTAACATCAGGCCCAGTGCCACCACGGAAGGCCACTGAGGCTGAACAAAGTGCGCCGCCGAAGAAGCGCAAACCTGATGACGATCCCTTGAGTGATGGTGTCATGGCTGCACTGAGCAAGCTGAGGAAGAGCTGATCCCCTTCCTGTGCTTCTCCTGCAAAGAGCCGCCGAAATCGTCCACTAGTTTAAGCCTCTGCTGGACTCGAAGGACCATCCGCCAGCGGCTCTATCATGCTGGAAATCCACATCGGAAGTGTGGAGCCAACAAGTATCTCAGATTAGTAGTACCACACATACCCCCACGGCGGTTGGAGCGACACTTGACAGCAAACCACGCTACAAGTATCCTACCTTGACAGCATCTCTGGACCTGAAACACATGTATGGTTGTCCATCCGACATTCAGCACGAGCAATGCCCTCCCCTATCGATAACGCCGCCCTCAGCGCACAGGCCACCTCGGCTGTTTCGGCACCTCTCGGCCCAACTTCAAGCGGAAAAAAATTGGTAAAAGGCCCACGCTTCAACCAGCCTACAAGGACCATTCCACCCTCCACTCTTCCATCAATAACACCCTTGCCGGGGTAGCTCAATTGGTAGAGCGTGTGGCTCTTATAACAGCAAAGAGATCAACCTCAAGGTCGTGGGTTCGAGCCCCACCTTCGGCTATTCCTATATCACAAGCTCATTAGAGCAGCTGTTCTTTTGCTTTTTGGCCCTTACTCCGGGAGGGTGGTACAGCTAGGCTGGGGATGCCTTCTGATCATGCCGTCTTGTATTTAATCATTTTTGTGTCCCGGTAGGACCACCATAATGCATACAATCCGAGAAGTCAGCCTTGAGTAGGGCTTCGACTGTCGTCTTATCAAAAATCTGCTTTGATCGGTCGATCGTATAGTACGTACTATATGCCGTAACGGAGTCTGACTCCCTCTTACAATCATGAACTTTCCCAATGCTCTCCGGCAAAATTGATTGATCGGCGAAAGCACCGAGACATTCGGCGAACGAGTGGGACATTGACCAATGGCAGTGCTTGCAGTCTGCAGATGCAATGATAAACCTTCGAAGGATCGCGGGGCGATAGCTATAATGACGAGGAGCTGTAGCGATATAACAATGTCAATGGTACGTTGTGCTCGCCCGAACGTGTCACAATACGGTAGTGCGTGCGAAGAATCATGCATCTCATTCCACGCGAGGTAAGCTGAGGGTTCAATTGAGATTAGGTGACATAGCTAAACAGACCATAGTTAGACGGACTCCTCATCTCGCACGCTGGGTTTGTTGCACAGCGACGACTTGCCAGAGGCATTCGTCTCAATCATGGCGAGGCAACGGTGACTAAAGCGCCCTCAGATGATAATGAAGTGGAGACTGATCAGTAGTAGGCTCTTCTTTCGTCCGTGCTACTGGAGGTTTGACGCCCAACGCACTGAACAACATCATGAAACTAACGTAGCAATAGCTCGTACGAGACGCAAAGCACTCAGTCACGGATTTGATGTCTTTTGGCCAGCAAATCCTCGGCCGCCGACATGTTGACCCAAGCGTCCTCACAACGCTCCAACAGCTGCAGGTCGAAGGGACTTTTGCGACGGGAACGCACTTGATCACCGTCGACCAACCCATCAGCAGCGACGAAGGCGATCTTCGCAAAGCTCTCTATGGTAGTTACCTTCCAATTCCATCGAATGATGACTTTCCCCCATTTGATGATGCGCGTTACGAGGATCACAACAAGCCTGGCGCTATCGTCACCGCACAAGCTGAACCGATAGAGCTCAATGCTGGCAGGAAGAGAGTCCGGGTTAAGGTCACTAACAAGGGTGATCGAGCAGTGCAGGTGAGTCCCCGCCCATTGTTTCTTGAAACCAGAAACTCATCACATGTATCTCTCGCAGATAGGATCGCACTACCATTTCATCGAAGTCAACCCCATGCTCGACTTCGACCGTCTCAAAGCCTACGGCTTCCATTTGGACATCGCGGCAGGAACATCAGCACGCTTCGAGCCTGGTGAAACGAAGACCGTGAACCTCGTCGCTATCGGTGGCCTCCGCACCATCAAGGGTGGAAGCAGCATTGCGCCTGGCGTCGTCGACTTGTCAATGGCGAATGCAATCTTGAGGAAGATGAAAGATGCAGGCTTCTTGCACACGCCAGAAGCCCCGACGTCTTCTTCAGAGAAGCTCGAGCCTTTCACGATGAGTCGGGAAGAGTATGCGTCGATGTATGGCCCTACTGTTGGCGACACTGTGCGACTATCCACCACAGATCTGTGGGTGAAAGTCGAACGCGACTTCACCGTTCATGGTGACGAGTGTACTTTCGGCGGCGGCAAGACGCTTCGCGACGGCATTGGCCAGGCTAGTGGACGTTCGGACGAAGAGTGTCTTGACCTTGTCATCACCAACGCGCTTGTCATCGACTGGAGTGGCATCTACAAGGCGGATATCGGAGTCAAGGCTGGATTCATCGTGGGCATCGGCAAAGCGGGCAATCCGGATGTCATGGACTATGTCGACCAGAAGCTCATTGTCGGATCTACGACCGATGTGATGGCCGGAGAGGGCAAGATTGTTACAGCTGGAGCGATCGATACACACTGCCACTTCATATGTCCGCAGCAGGCAGACGAGGCCATTGCATCCGGTGTGACGACGATGTTCAGCGGCGGTACAGGTCCGAGGTATGTTTTTGGTAAGACCATTGGACCGCAGGAAGATCACTGAGAGTATCAGTACGGCCACCATAGCCGCGAATTGCACGCCAGGAAAACACAATATTCGAAATATGATGCAAGCTTGTGATCACTTACCTGTCAACTATGGAATCATCGGCAAGGGAAGCGACACTGGAATTCCAGGCTTGCACGACCAGTGCAAAGCAGGCGTAGCTGGTTTGAAAGTGCATGAAGATTGGGGATGCACGCCTTCTTCCATCAACACTGCCCTGGAGTAAGTTTGGCGTCCAATTTCTTTGCGCCTAGTAACTGACCTACATAGGGTCTGCGACGAGTACGATATCCAATGCGAGCTGCACTCCGACTCCCTCAACGAGGCCGGATTCGTAGAACAAACAGCAGCTGCGTTCAAAGGCCGGACCATCCACGCCTACCACATCGAAGGTGCTGGTGGTGGACACGCTCCAGACCTGATCTCCCTAGTACAGGAGCCGCACGTGCTTCCCAGCAGCACCAATCCTACATGCCCGTACACTACCGATACTGTTGAGGAGCATCTCGACATGGCCATGTCCTGCCATCATCTATCGAAAGACATTCCTGAAGACATCGCTTTTGCAGAGTCCCGCATCCGAGCAGAGACAATTGGCGCCGAAGATATCCTGCACGACATCGGAGCGATCAGTATGATGTCTTCTGACTCTCAGGCTATGGGTCGATGTGGGGAGGTCATATCCCGGACCTGGAACCTCGCTCATGTTAACAAAAAGCAGCGTGGCCGCCTTGCGGAAGATGAGGACCTAGGAGCTGACAATCACAGGGTGAAGAGATATATCAGCAAGTATACAATCAATCCAGCGATCACGCAGGGTGTCAGTCACATCGTCGGAAGCGTCGAGGTTGGCAGGCTGGCGGATCTTGTGATCTGGGAGCCCGCCTACTTCGGAGTGAAGCCCTCTGTCGTCCTGAAGAGTGGTTTCGTTGCTTGCGCGCAGATGGGCACAGCGAACGGATCGTGAGTACAAATCAGAGGACTTGAGTGACAGCTACTGACCCATGAAAAGTATCGCCACCGTGCAGCCGATTATATCGCGACCAATGTTCTCTGTCAGTCAAACCCGCTCACGCGCCCCAAAACCCGCTAACGCGCAATGCAGCCCATGGTTCCATCGGCGAGTGTTCTTTTCGTATCGCAAGCAGGCATCACGACAGGCGCCGTCGAGTCTTACGGCGTGCGAAAGCGCGTGGAGGCCGTCAAGAATTGCCGCCGCCTGAACAAGCACGACATGAAGTACAACGGAGCAACACCGCAGATGAGCGTGGATCCGGAAACTTTTGTATGCTCTTGCTGTTGTCCAAAATTAATGCGTATAGATATGCTGACCAGATCTCAGAGGGTGACAGCGGATGGGATGGAGTGTATAGGCAAGGCGGCGACGTCTTTGCCGTTGGCGCAACAGCACTTCTTCTATTGATCGAAATCCCAAGAAGACGACGAAGCTGCGTTGTGCTCATCGATGCGGTTTTGGTCGAGTATAGAATGGTTGGCAACGATGAACTCCTTCGACCAGTGACATTCTCTAGTATGTTGCCAAGTCGGAATATATAGATCCGTATTTGGCGCCCAGGCCATTCTTGGTCACGCTTTAAGAAGGGTAGCAGTCGCTCAACAGAAGCTCTTCACCTACAAGCATTGAAGTATCTACCACTCGAGAACCAGTATGACTACCAACACACGCGAACGTGCACCATCCGCAGCCTATGGCCAAGCAAAGCACACGAATGTCCGCCCCAGCTCCTACGAAGTATTCTGGCGCCGGGCTCCGATATTCCTCTTCCCAAATTGTCTCTCGGTTCTCTTTTGCTCATTCTATGGGTGGCCTTGGCTAGGCCTGGCATTGGCTGCGTGCCCCGTGCTCGTGCTTCTGACAGTCCTTGCAGCGGAATGTCTGGCATTTGACCGCCGTGTCGACACATCGCCCGACGAAGTGCATCCATGCATTGATGTCAAGGAGCAACCATGAAGTTCGACATCAGTGCCGATGTGCCATCCGCGTGCACAGCGAACAACAAGGGCCATCGCATCGCCTTCTGTTATCGAAACTATAAGCGTTTGCGCAAATCAAACCCCGGAACCGAAAGCTCGATCAACCTCACACCTTGAAATCCGCAAACCACCTCTCCCCATCGCACAGATACCCATTCTCATCAAACTCCACGCCCTCTTCGCTCAGTAGCGCCAGCTTAGAAGTCTGATTCTGCCCGCTCGGAGCCTTCTGCCAATCGCCCATGAAGCCTCCCACAAAACCGTTGGCTGCAATGCAGCGGTGGCAGGGCTGTACGGAGCGTCAGCGCGATCACGGCTTGAGGTGTTCGGATGATTCCTGGGTGTCGGACTCACCACTTCAGGCGCGAAGGGATTCCGTCTCAGTGCTCCGCCGACGGCGCGGGGAGAGGATTTTAGGGCGGAGGCCATGGCTGCGTAGGAGCAGACGCGGCCGGAGGGGATTTGTTGAAGGAGGGCGTAGACTTTCTGTTGTTGTTGGGAGGGAGTGTTAGTGGATTGGTGTTGGTTGGAGGTGATGGTTTGGTTTGGCTTACTTCTTGGAACTCCGTAACCGCCATATCGTCGTATTCGTTTTCTTGACTGTCGAACGATGGTTCGTTGTTGAAGAGGATGATGGCCTGAGAAAGTGTGTTCAGAAAGTACCGTATTAACGGTTCGACGTGTTTTGCAACTGCTCGATTCACCTGCAATTCGCAGAGTGACGGCTACTATTGTTGAAGGAAGCAATTGCGAAGGGCGTGAATTGAGCTGGCCAATAGTAGATCTAATATCTTGTCCTCGGACACTGTTGCCTGCAGCTTACAAACAATGACTCACACTATCGACCCTTTCTGTCTGAAGTAATATGATATTATTAGTCGAAGCAAAGATGCGGTGTCTAAAGCCATGTTGCTGACAGATTGGAATTGCCCTCGAAGTGGCCAATCAGCGTCGCTGGTGGCGGAAACAAAGTTTCGCGTGCATGGATCAAATACACATGTCTGTGTTACACTGAGCGACACTCAATAAGATAGCACTTGTAATATTTCAGGCATCAGCGATACGAGGGAAAGGGAGTGTAGCACAGAAGTTACATGTAACTAGCCAGATCGCGGCGCTGATTGAACATCAGGCCGAGACTTACCTCACACTACGTGACTTTCTCAGCAGATGATAGTCCGTACAATTGTATTTCAACTCATGTAGGATTGTGCGTGCCGGTGGAAATCGGCACATTCCATTAACATCTCTGTACAGCGGCTGGCAGGCCGAAAGAGCGCTTTTCTTATTTTGTACATTAAAGATCCTCTAACGTGGCTGAACACCAGACCTTCTATGAGCCTTTTAGCACGCGTATGCCGATATATCCAACATCGATCGTGTTGGATTTGTTTAGATCTTGACACTGTGAGGGTTGTTAGTAAATTTCATTCCAAGAAGTGGGTTCGCTGAGCCTTACCTCCATGGGTGCTCCTCCTCACCGTACTGGATACCTTCGATCCAGTCCTTGAAGCGCTTTGTGATCGGGCCAGCCTCGATGTCAGCAGTCAGACCGCAGCTGACCAGCTCGTCGTTGTACTGGATGCTCCTGACGGGGCTGACGACAGCAGCGGTACCAGAGCCGAACACCTCCAGCATGCGGCCCTCCTTCGCCGCCTCGGCGAGCTCGCGCATATGGAATCTGCGCTCGCTGATCTTCCAGCCTTCGGGGACAAGTCTTTCTTGTGCGAGCTGGAGAACGGAGTTCCTGGTGACACCCTCGAGGATGGTTCCGTCGAGCGGTGCGGTCATGAGCTCCTTCTGGCCGTCCTTGTTGATGATCGCGGCGAACAGGTTCATTGTGCCGACTTCGGTGACAAAGTCCTCGACCTTGCCGGTGGTAGGGTCCACGTCCTCGAACAGCCACAGGTTCTGCTGGAAGCCACGAGATGCAGCCTGCATCTGAGGGACGATGCAGGGAGCATAGTTGGCGCCGAGCTTGCTGTTTCCGACACCACCGGGCCATGCGCGGACGGCGTACTTGGTCGCCTCGAGCGAGATGGCCTTGAAGCCGGTGGGGTAGTATGGTCCGACAGGCGAGGCGATCACGTAGAGGAGGGCGGAACCGGGAGGTCCTACGCCGAGAGTGCGCTGGGTTCCAATCATGTTGGGTCGGATGTAGAGAGAGTAGCCGCGTTCTGAAGGAATGAATCGCTCCTCCATCTGGCAGAACTTCTTGATCAACTCGATGACCTTCTCGCCGTCGAAAGTGGGCAGCGCAATGCGCGCAACACTCCTGTTCAACCTCTTCATGTTCATGTCCGGTCTGAATAGTCTGACGTTGCCCTGCTTGTCCTTATAGGCCTTCATTCCCTCGAACGCCTCGAATGCGTAGTGGAAGACGCAGGTCGCGGGATCGAGACTAAGGTTCTGGTAGGGAGTAATGCGCGGGTCCATCCATCCTTCTGCTGCGGTCCATTCCAGCGAGAGCATGTGGTCGGTGAAGTAGCGACCGAAGACGAGGTCATTGTTGGACATGACCTCCTTGGGAGTAGTCGTCTTTTGCACCTGCAGCTTCGACAGGTCAATTGCCTGCAGCTTGGGATCCGCAGCATCGGGAGCAGCGATAGCATAACTGCGTCTTTGGGCGAAGGCGCATCTTTGGGAAGTCCAGGCGCGTGCAGAGGGAGCGGCGAGGATGCTGCGGCGCGGCAGCATTTGGCGGAGAGAAGAGGCCATGGTGTATATAGGCCCGCGACTGTGGCCTGGGGAGAGTTTGGAGGAGGATGATGGGTTCAATGGCGCGGTGTTGGAGTCAGCGATATATCTCGTCGCGATGCCATAGGGCGGCGGCACTTTCACGCCGACCTCGGCCGTGGCTTCGGCTTAGACTTGAATAGGTAATAGGGCGAGATAATTGATTAATCAATTGATTGGTCCAGCGCATACCGTTACACTAGATAGAATAGGCGTCTCCAGATATTGCTACCCTGTCTTCATGAGTTCACAGCTAATTCACATGTGATCAATTGCTGGTTGACTTGTACACGAGCACACTCACGACAATAAAAGTGGCTCCATATCAAGCCACCTCGCTGTCCATACAACCACCACGAGCTGAACTGGACTGCCCAAGGCAGCATCGTACACAACACGACAACACGACAATTCGCAACAGCTCAATGGTCACTCTCTCATAACGCCCCAGGCGCAGTAACAAACTTCCACCTCACCTCGCACTCGCCCACACTCAACCATGTTCTCAAACGCCCTCAAGTCCTTCACCTCCAACATCTCCGCCAACTACACAATCGCACCCCAACCCTCCTCCACCTCAGGACCATGGCGGATCTTCGACGCCAAGCGCAAATCCACAGGCAAAGCCGCCTCGGTGTTCGTCCTCGACCGGAAAGCTCTGGAACCTCACACAGGCGGTCTGGGCGGCAGTCGCAGCGGCGGAAGCTCTCTCAAGCGGGCGCAAGAGGAAGTGCTGGAGCGGCTGAAGCGTGAGGCCAGCAGTCTTGCGCGGCTGCGGCACCCGAGTATTCTGGAGCTGGCGGAGCCGGTGGAGGAGACGAGTAAGGGCGGGTTGATGTTTGCTACGGAAGCTGTGACTGCTAGTTTGGCGAGTCTGCTTAGTGAGAAGGACGAGCAGGAGAGGTCGGGAGGAGTGGGTGGACGTGGGAGTCGGTTTGTGGTTGAAGAGCAGGATGGGACAAGACACAGGCGGGAGCTGGAGATTGACGAGCTGGAGATTCAGAAGGGCCTGTTGCAGTTGGCGAAAGGATTGGAGTTTTTGCATGAGAGTGCTGGGCTGGTACATGCGAACTTGACACCGGATGCTATTCTGGTCAATGCCAAAGGAGACTGGAAGATTGCAGGCCTTGGGTTCTGTGGACCACATGAGACGAGCACAGCAGCGACTAGCCTGGCGCCTATACAACTCTTCGAAGTGCTGAATCACGATCCACGGTTGCCGAGAGGCGTGCAACTAAATTTGGACTATACATCACCCGACTTTGTGCTGGACAACAGCTTGGTGCCTTCAGCAGACATGTTCAGTCTAGGATTGCTGATACTGGCACTTTACAACTCACCACACACGTCTCCTCTCACCACCGGAGGGTCTCTTTCAAGCTACAAGCGCATATTCTCGAGCTCTGCCAGCGTGCCCACACAAAACAACAACTTCCTCGTACCCACCGCACACCCACTACCTCCGAAACTCAAGGCCGAACTCTTGCCCAAACTTATCACCAGACGTGCAGCAAACCGACTGTCAGCTCGAGAGTTCCAGGAAGCGAGCTATTTCGACAATATCCTGGTCTCAACAATGCGCTTCTTGGATGCTCTACCCGCCAAGACACCGAGCGAGAAGACTCAGTTCATGCGCGGACTGCCACGTATAATGCCACAATTCCCCAAGTCCGTTCTCGAGAAGAAGGTCCTGCCTGCTTTGCTGGAAGAGATGAAGGATAGAGATATCCTCGCTCTTATTTTGACAAACATATTTGCGATGATTAAAGCTATGCCAAGTGGCAAGCGCGCATTCACAGAAAAGGTTGTGCCTAGACTGAGGGAGATTTTCTTAATTAAGCCCGCTGCTGGTGCAGAGAAAGACACAAGTCGAGATGCTGGCTTGATGATCTTGCTTGAGAATATGGAGACGGCAGCTCAGAATTGTGCTGGAAAAGAGTTCCGAGATCACATTTTGCCAGTGCTCCTGCTGGCTATCGAGAGCCCAACTCACAGCTTGGTAGACACTGCTCTACAGACTCTGCCACACGTACTGCCAGTCTTGGACTTCAGCACGATCAAGAACGACTTGTTCCCTGTGATCGCCAACGGCTTTGCGAAGACGAGTAGTCTGGCCATCAAGATCCGCGGCTTGGAAGCTTTCTACACATTGTGCGGTGGTACAGCAGACGGCAGTGACGACGACCTCAACGGCATTGGCGTGTCAGACAAGAAATCTTCGTCCAGCAGCATCATTCTGGACAAGTTCACGGTGCAAGAAAAAGTCGTGCCATTGCTCAAGGGTATCAAGACGAAGGAGCCAGGCGTCATGATGGCTGTGTTGAGGGTCTTCAAGCAGGTTGGCGAAGTTGCAGATTCCGATTACCTGGCTATGGAAGTTTTGCCATTGTTGTGGCAGTTTAGTCTGGGTCCGCTGTTGAATCTGCAACAATTCCAGGCATTCATGGCGCTGATCAAGGCATTGTCGGGCAAGATTGAGCGTGAGCAGACGAGAAAGCTGCAGGAGATGGGAAGCTCCAACACCAGAGCTGGCAATGGTGCAAGATCTGTGAGTGCACGATCGGCTGCCACGTCGTCCAACATCAGTGGAATGGGTGGCGGCGAAGAGACCGATTTTGAGACTCTTGTCTCTGGTCGGAAACCAGCCACGAATGGCAACGATGACCTGATGAACGACTGGGGCGCGCCTCAGCCAGCGAGAAGCACAAACACGACATCACAATATCCCAAACCTTCCACAAACACGACACCTACATTCTCCTGGCAGACGCCGGCTCCAGCGCCCTCCCAAGCAATGAACACCCTCCGCCCAGCCATGCAAAATCAAGCATCAAGGACAGTGACCCCAGACCACACACTATCCTCTTTCGCCACTCTCACTCCCGCAAGCCAATGGTCTCAACCTCTTCAGCCTTCAGCTCCTTCTACCACCATGCCCCTCCGACCCGCTCAAGATACCGGCTCTTCAGCTTCCACCATCGACTGGTCTTCTGCAATGAGCAATAATGCTTCGGCTTGGGGGAGTCAAAAAACTGCCGCGCCGCCGGCTTCGACTTCGAGTATGAATTCTTTTGCCATCGCGCCGCCACCGATGAGTCCGCAGGCGACTGGGTATGGAGGGGGTTTCCAGCAACAGCAGCAGTCGACGGGGCAGAAGAGCGGCTTAGATAAGTATCAGAGTTTGATCTGATACAGCAGTTTGGGCTTGCCGATGATCTGTTACCACTGGTGGGGATTTGTGATACCCTTCTCATAGAGAAACATGGACAATCATGACAGCGATGGGAATTGTATTATCATGTCTATTTCCAACTCACAAGCTACAGCTATCACGAACCCATCTCATCTCCCTGCACTCATCATCATCGTCACCCTCCGATTTGAAACGGCGTCGTTTCCGAACGGAAAACGCGGACAAGGTTTGTCTTCGGAGCCCGCCTTCGCTGGGTCAAGTGACGGTACAAGGGGACGCGACAACAAGATGGAGGCGAGCGAGCTCAGCTCAGCTCTCTTGCTAGGGGTACCTGACGATCACGCAAGCTCTCTTTCAGCCGCATTGCGCGGATTGCTATTTATTCTTGACATGGTTTCAGGGTGTTGACGCTGTGCATCACGTGTTGCATTCGTTTGAGGGAAGATCAATCTTTCATCTCATTGCAGCCTGTGTCGTCGTTGGTGGTCGTGTGCTTTCATCATCGGCATCATCGCAGTCCGAGCTTGCAGCTCCTCTCCCCGCAATGCGCTTTCCCCGCAATGCGCTAAGGATTTAGAGTCGGCGCTAACGCCGCGATTCTAAGGTCTACTTGGTCGTGTGAGCAGTCACGCGATAGGCTCGATTGAGGATGTCTGGTTCTTGGACGTGGTACCTCTGGTCGAGCTGTTTAGGCGTGAGAGGATGTACCTTTGTACCTCCGAGGTGTGCTTGCGCTGGGCACGATGTAGTGATGAAGATGCAAGTAGCTGCGATGAAATGATGGATGGTTGATGATACGATTACACAGCGATCTCAATGGCTTACTTATCAAAAGTGCAATCGGCGTTCGGCGACGAGCTTCAGGCATGCTTATAGGGAGGCAAGGAAGGTACGAAGGACGCGGCCGGCCCTAGTTGGCATGGATCAGCGGCAGTCACGAGGTCGCCGCCGCACCCCGCCTCGAAGCAGAGCATACGAGCTATGGCCTGATGCGCGACGATTGACCTCGAGCTGTTCTTCTGTTATCTCCTTCTTCTCTTTCCTCTCACACACTCTGCCTCATCCAAGCAAGCCTGTGTACCTGAACTAGTCTCCTTGAGATTGCTCGCTCCATCATTCAAACAGCTTCTCCCTCACTCACCAAACCACCAAACCACCATTTCAACCCACCCACCCATTCCAACCATGTCTGCAGACATCCAAACCCACTCCCTTAGCAAGGTCGACTCCGCCATCGACGACGCCCCGGCATCGCCGACAGAGAGCAAGATCAAGCACCGCAGGACGAGTAGCACTGTCAGCGGCGTCTTCAACATCAATGACCTCGGTGAGTGATGATAAGCATTGGCAGCCGCTGCGGATATACCGGAACAGCAAGCTGACATGGAGAGCAGAGAAGGAGAATGTCGATCTTCAGATCGCACCCGAAACACAGAAGCTCAACTGGTAAGTTGGCCATGACTCTGCTGTCGTGACCTCCAGGCAAGCTCATCACTCATCTGATGACTCCTGCTTGGCGGCGCGAGACGTACATCTCGCTTGGATCGCCACAGCCGCTGACTCATTACTCGCAGGAAGCTCAATTCCTCACCGTCAACGGTCGAGGACAAGGACATGCTCAAGAAGATGCTCACCACCCCACCAATCAAGAAGATCGACCTCGTCTTCCCTCTCGGCCTTGAAGTCACTGCTCGCAACCTCCGTGGAGTCACCATCAAGGATGCGCTAGACGCCATCTACAAGCAGTTCAAGAAGAAGGTGCGTTTCTCCATTTTTGCCACCCGTGCTCGCCCACTGCCAGCGACGATAAACTAACTTTTCTTTCCAGGCCGACGACGAGCTGACAGACCCCTACCTCAAGGGCTTCGAGTGGGATCGCGAGGAGTGCTACACACGCTTCATCGTCCACCAGATGAAGACCGGTGGCCAGCCTGCAGGCGAGAGCAAGAAGAAGAAGAAGGGCAGCAAGGCCGAGGAGACCTACTAGGCTCACTTTCAAGGAAACGACGCACGCCGCCTGCCTTTTGTTTCTGCGACCGTCACTCGCTTCGGTTCGCAGCGAGGTATGGCTAATGATGGCTGCGTAGGGAGGAAATTGGGAAATGGACTCAGATTCCAGGGATGGCCAGTGAAGGCCCAGGGCAACTCCGATGACTGCGGATGCATCTGCCGGTGTACTACTGCTAGACCATAGCGATGTGTTAGTTACGGTGAAACGATCCTTTTATGACTTGTACTTTGGCCTCTTGGTGCCCCCCTTTGTGACTTGGCAGGCTTCTTGCACGCCAGATGGCTTCAGCTCCTACCATCTGTACCAGGTGCTACACTACGATCAAACCGGCGAATTGAGGTGTTTGATCGTGGTGTACAGATGCGAGGCGAACAGCGTTGAAGTCCGCTCGGAAGCGCGCGGTTGAGAGGTCGTCTCTGCGTGGCCAATCAGTGTGCGACATGTGGGTCCGCCTGCCTTGCGATGTGTTTCTCGAACTTGCAGGGCTGTGAAATCTTGTTATCTCCCTTGTTCTCGATACATCACATTCTCACGACAACGCACGCTGGCGTTGATGCGAAGAAGAAAGCCCCGTGGCACGGACACCTCAAAACACCACGATGTCATTTCCATTAAGAGGCTTCTCAATATTGCCATGCGAACTGCCGATCACGTTGCGGCTGTGTTGAGACGCGCATCCTGCCCAGTGCCATGCAATGTGAGCTCAGCTGAAAGGAACGTGGCCAAGAGGAACTCTGGTGCCAGTCTTGCGCCATGATCTTCTTCTCCCTGGATCCTTCCCACAGCTGACCATGCCGCATTGGGTATACGTTTTGCGACGAGAGGCTTATAGATTTGAGTCTACTGTGTGCTTTTCTGCTGGCTGCTGGAGCCACCCTCCTTCAATCTCCGATAGTGCGAACACCGCAAAAAAATTGCCTGTTTTGATACTTTGTCTATCATATCTGCTGCAATGGTCAATCGTGGAAGGTCTGCGGGATGCTTGACGTGCAGGCAGCGTCGTGTCAAGTGTGACGAGGCGAAGCCTGGATGTCGAGCGTGTACGCGCCTTGGGATTCAATGCGAGGGCTATTCCAGACCGACCAGGTACGCCAGGCTTAAGTTCAGAGATGAGAATCACAAGTTCGGCAGTAGTGGTTCCAAGAAGATTGTTACGAGTCACGCGAAGGCCTCGGAGGTGCCGACTACCACGAGTCGGTCGCCTGTTCCTTGTTCTGGCGAGAGCCCATTGAGATTGCGTCGCCTCCCCGAACCTGACACGGCCACGTTGTTCTACCTTGATAACTACGCCAACGTGGGTCGTGACATGGGATCTACTCGAGGCTTCTTCGAACTTCTGATTCCGATGTACTTTGCACAACCGCAGGACTCGCCATTGGCGCTCGCAGTCTCAGCCTTGGCTTCAGAGGTCTTGTCAATGTGGCTGCACGATCTTAGCAGCTTTCGAACGCCACGACAATCTTACACTCGAGCAATTACACGACTTCGGGCTGCAACAAAAAATCCCACGGAACGTCGTCAGCCGGCTACTCTGCTGGCCGTGCTGGTACTGCAGATGTACGAGAACACTTCTGCTGTGTTCGATCTACGCCGCGCTTCGAGCGTTCACCACGATGGTGCGGCATCCTTGATTTCATATCTGGACACGGATGATGCAGATGTGATCGTCCGCGCCTACCTGCGCAAATTCATGCTCCATACCGAGGTCTCGACTGCACTGCGACAGCGAAAGCCAGTGAATAATGTTGCATACTCATACCTGAGGAGTCAATACATACCTGATGTGCCAGATAATCCTAGTGCAGCCCTGGATGCCATTGGGGTGGCGGTGGCGGAGATACAGTCGAAGTACGTGCAGGTCATGTCGCATGACCTTCCGATGTCACCATGCGTCTTGGAGGCGTGGAAAGTTGAGTTGCAAAACGTGAATGCGAGGCTTCTGGCGTGGTCAAAGAGCGTTCCGGAACATTGGAGGCCATCATCGTTGTCGAGCGGTCGAGACTGCGATAGTTCAATACCCAGCTTTCAGTCTACCTGCGACATTTATCCGTCCTGCCAAATTGCGAGCATCTGGAACTTATGGCGCTCCCATCGAATCCTCGTGTTGAAAATCATGCTCAGCCCGTTCTGTAGCGCCTCATATCCAGAGCAGATTGACTCTACAGGCGAGACAATGCTGGACCTGAACACAGAGCGCATGCACTGCCAAGAGACACTGCAAGAGATGATTGACAGAATATGCGACAGCATACCATTCTACCTCGGCAACCGAACCACCAGATCCAGTCTCGCCGATTTCACCGATCCGTCCATCCTGCTTCCTGTCGACTTCACTCTCAAAGACACTGCACTACCAGACAACTATCATCTCAGTACCGGAATACCAGCAGCAGATCACAGACGCCACATCATCGCGCAGGGCCCATGGCGAGCCATGCACCCACTGAGTAGTCTGCTGACGCTCTTCTCTGAAGACAGCGACGGGGTCATCACGAGATTGCTTCGACCGGGTCAGCGGGACTGGATTCGCGAGCAGTTCTCACGAGTCGCCACGCTGCTGCATCTTCCGCGTCGGGCAGACGACTGTGTGGCGGAGCCTTCGTTGCTCGAAAACGGCACATTGAACGAGGCGGAAGTGCTGGCGAGGAACATTAGGAAGGGTGCGATTCTGATGAGCGGACCTTGATATGCTCGGTTGAGTTATTTGTGAGACGATAAAGTAGTGCGTGTTTACCAGATTTCTTTTTTTGGCAAATCAGTGTCAAGCTACGTGCCCGGTTCGATCGTGGCGGATACGCGGCCGAGCATCTAAGATTTCGATACATGTCTCACAAAACAGCGTTGTCAAGCGACGTGGTACGGACACGTCTAGGTAGGGTTCTGGTAGGACCCAAAGCGCAGGATCAGACCAGTTGTAGTAATGATGTGCGGCGGACAAGCGTCTGGGCACATCTTGTGTCTGTCTACGCGGCTTCATCTCCTGAAGGCCAGGCAGCTACATTACAGTCGATCATGATCGACTCAGATTGTATGGTCGACCAATCATGGGCGTCTGTCGCAAAAACATTTCCAGATATGGATTTGGCGGATACTTCATCTCATTGATAGCGTTGCTGACGATCTTGGAGACGGACTGGTATGAATACGACGTCGAGGTCCATGAAGGAGGACGGACAAGAAACAATCGATCCAAGATTAATTGAGAAGATTAATGATCACTGCATCCTCTTTGCAAACATCCCATACTGCTATTACTACCGCGAATATGAGAATCTCCAAGCACTCCTACCCTCTCTTTGGCGCGTTGGCAATCTACCGCTCTGTCGCTGGGGCTACGAACGAAAGCCAGGACGACGCACCCACGTTTCAGTTGGGCAACGACACCGCCTTCAACTTCGAGTATCTTGTCGCTTTGCAGAATTCTCTCTCCGGCGGCTCAGACATCGGTCCTGTGCTTGGTGCTGTCAAGAACATCAAGCCCGGCGACATGGAATCCTATTTCGAGGAGTTTTACCAGCTCGCCAACGACACCAAAGCCCAGGCTAGCGACCCGCAGAATAGTTTCGATCCTGTCAACGTGCGGGATTCGTGGTTCTCTGCTTCGCACTACTACCGCCGAGCAGACGTTTACATCCATCGCGATTGGAACAATCCACTCATCAAGACTGTGTGGGACGAACAGACTGCTGCTTTTGACAAGGCGATCGCAGCGTTGCCGATCCCAGGTAAACGAATCCAGATCCCATCTCCTGACTCGAACCTCACCGTCGAGGCAATCTGGTATGCGGCTTCCGAGGATCCAAACGCTAAGCTGCCTACCATGATCGTCGGAAATGGCTTCGATGCCGCGCAGGAAGATTCTTACCATTACTATTGCGCTCCCGCTCTTGCACGCGGCTGGAACTGCATCACTTACGAAGGCCCAGGACAGAACACCGTCCGCCGCACGCAAGACGTGGGCTTCATCCCCGAGTGGGAGCGTGTCGTGACCCCCGTCGTAAACTACGTTCTCTCCGCCAAATCGCAAGTCGTCGACGCAGGCCGCCTGGTCCTCGTCGGCAACTCCTTCGGCGGATACCTTGCCGCTCGCGCCGCGGCTTTCGAGCCTCGATTGTCCGCTGTCATCTTAGTCGGCGGCGTCTGGGACCTATACTCCGGCTTCTCCTCGCAGCTTTCGAGCGACCTACTTGAAATATACGAAGCGGGTAACTTCACTCAGTTCGACGACACGGTCCTCTCGCTGCGCGACGCTGGCTCTCTACCTACTCAGGCTGCGTGGGGCTTGGACTACGGCCTTTGGGCGTTCAAGACCCATTCTCCGTCCGAGTTCTTCAATCTCGCCAAGTCGTACAACATCGGGGATGTCGTTGATCGTATTGAGATGCCTGTGTTTGTGGGCGACGCCGAGTTCGAAGGGATTTTTCCTGGGCAGCCGCGGAAGGTCGCGGATGCGTTGGGCGAGAAGGGGACTTTGCATGTGTTTGAGGGGGTGGCTGGGTATCATTGTCAGACGGGGGCGCAGCAGGAATTGGCGCGCACGATGTTTGCGTGGTTGAATACGGTTTTGTGAGGGCTTTGTTGATGCTGTTGTTGGGTGGGGACGATGCTGGGTTGGTGAGGCCTTTGCGATCGCTGGAGGTGGAGTGGTGGAGATGGATGTCGTTTAATTTGTGATGTCAATGTTACATTGTGCATGGGTCATTGGCCTGTGGCATGAATTACGTATCGTTGCTAAACCATCATTCAAATGCGGTTCGCATCGTGGCTACCCGAAAGGAATTCGTGCCAGGTGCAAAGTGCAACAAGAGGGCAGGAATTTAATTGTATCGGACCGTTGCACAAGACAGTGATCAGCGTACTTTTTCCAAGTAGAGTATTTGTCCACACTGGCTTCGTGATTTATATTCACGTGTGGGCGTTCACACATCTGTACCGAGGCATGAGATTCTAACCCCAGCTCCGATTGACAACGATTGGGGTGAGTAACATTGTATTTGCTCATTACATTATCCTAAGCCTTTGACGATCAGAGATGAGACCGCATCACCATGCGACCGCGGTTCAGATCGCGGCTATGAGAAGAAATTATTCCTGCCAGATGCAGCGTGAGTTGAAACTCAGCAAGCAGCGTCTTAATCACATGGCTTGTACCCTTCTCTCCTCCCAGGACCAAGCCATAGATGTATGGCCTTCCAACCAAGCACATCTTCGCCCCAAGGGCCATGGCTTTAGCGATGTCAGCTCTACACCGGATCCCAGAATCGAACAACACGTCGAGCTTGTCTCCCACAGCATCAACGATATCAGGCAAGGCAGCCAAAGAGCTTACTGCCCCGTCGACTTCGCGCCCGCCGTGATTGCTAACCACGATGCCTTGCATCCCCATTGCAACGCATTTCTTCGCATCCTCAACGGTGAGAATGCCTTTCAGGACGATAGGGCCTGGCCAGTGCTTGCGCAGGAAAGCGAGATCCTCCCAGCCGTGGCTGTTATTGGAGAAGACGGTTTGCATCCATTCGATGGCTGCGCTTTGCATGTCTTCCTCGATTTCGATGCCGTGATTCTCTTTGTATTGGCGCCGGAAGACGGGATCGGAGAAGCCAATCGCGACGCCGATTTTGTCGGGGCGGAGGAATGGGTTGTATCTGTTCGTTCTTCGATCAGTGGCCAACAACTGTGAAGTGCTCGTGGAGGCGGAGGAAATCTACTGACCCGTTGTCCATATCGCTCGGCCGCCAGCCCAGCGTGAACGTATCCAGCGTAACGAAGAGCGCGGAAAATCCAGCGCGTTTGACACGCTCCAAGATCGACGCAGTGATGTCGTTGTGTTGGTTGCCAGGCCAGTAGAGCTGGAACCAACGCGTGCCGGAACCATTCGCTTTAGTTACGTCTTCGATGCTGGTGCTGCTGGCTGTGCTCATGATGAAAGGCACATTGCAGGCGGCGGCTGCGCGGGCTGTGGCTTCTTCGCCGTTGGGGTTGAAGATACCTGTGGAATCGATTGGTGAGCAATCTGGAATTGATAACCAAGCAGTATGTGAAGACTACTTACGCTGTACACCAACCGGCGCAAGCGCCACCGGATACTGCACCTCGATTCCCAGAACTCGCGTCGACAGATCAGGCAAGCCATCAACTTTGATCAAGCGCCTTGGTACGATGGACCACTGTCGGAACGCTCTCAAGTTCTTGTCTGTTGTCTCGCCTGTGCCGGCATTGCCGATGAGATGCCCTTTGCTCTCGGCAGACATGCGGGCTTCAGTTTGCGGCTGCCATTCGGTTGACTTGAGGCTGATTTGTGGGCGTTCGTAGTGTAGGCCTTTTATGTAGATCGATTGCTCGTATTGTATTGGGGAGGAGCATTGCTGGGAAAGCATTTCTGGGGGTTTTGGGATGGCCATTATTGAGGGTGGTGCGGTTGTAGTAGAGAAAGGCTGCTCATGTCTTGACATCATCCTTATACCTTTCGATGTTATATCAAAGACTTGTAGTGTCGCGTTGCGATATGTTCTTTGTCATCGTCTTAGCTGTGGCACTGGTCAGTATGTATGCGCCACGTCAGCCTGTCGTGTGGAGTAAGCATGTTGTGTAACAGGATCTTGTAATGAAGTTGCATATGGGTTCTCCTCATTGTATGAAGCATGTATGGAGTCTCAGTACATGGTTCGAGCGAGATCATAGTTCATGGGAACGACCGATGAGCTTTGTCGTAAGATGATATGGTACAAGAGCACAGTAGATGTTAGCTTGGGAGTTGGGTGCTGTGGATCTGTATGGCGATAAGTACAGTCTGTATCAAAGGCCACAGACGTGTCTGCGATGGTTCATCCGCTTCGCCTTTCCGATGTGGCCATGCGCTGGGCCTCAGATCGGCCACATGAGACATTGTTTGCGCGAGATCACGCATCAACAATGGAATCTCAGTGTAAGGCAGTGACTGACATAGCAAACAGAATCGCGCTTCGAAACGGAGATCGTCTTGTTGTTCGATGTCTCAGGTCCGGCTTGAAGCGGACATGTATAAAGCGTGAAGGAGAGCGATGACAGCACTCCAAGATCAAAACGAACACAACCGAAAATGTCATCTCCGCCACCGGACCAAGAGGCACGTCAGATCTGGGAGCGCGTGATGGAAACTTCACCAATGCCCAGAAGGTACAAGAAGACTTCCGTGTTGTTCCTGGGCTGGGCCGAGAAAGAAGACGACACTGAGGATTATGACGAGGTAAGAACCTGTTAATTCATACCAAGAGTACGACTCAAGATATCGGCAGCTAACACAGGGTCAGCTCCTAGAACTCGAAGGCCTGTTGTCATGGAGATACGGATTCGAAACACGTCTTGAGCGAATGGATCTACGAACGCACCCACAAGTCCAGGCGGCCAAGCATGTTGCCGACCTGGTCTTCGAAAGAGACGATCCGGAGCATTTACTGATCATATACTATTCAGGTCATGGCGTGGCAAGCAATGACAGTCGTCTCCTGATACATGGCAGCCGTCTAAGAGACGACAACGCGAGAGAGACGTGCATCAACTGGACCGAGGTGGAAACATCTTTGGGCAAGGCCAGAGCGGACGTGCTTGTTGTCCTTGACTGCTGCTATGCTGGGGTTCTGCAACCAGCAATAAATCGATCAACTCGCAGCGCACGGAGAAAGTTCCAGTACATCGCGGCGTGCAGAGCCGATCAGGTCACCATGAGCGCAGGCAAGGATTCGTTCTCACGGGCGATTATCGAAGCATTCGAGAGTTTGGCGGCAAAACCGGGATTCACCACCAGTGAGCTCGTGCGGACGCTCACGGCCCATGGAGACTTCCCACGCAAAGACCAGGAAGCTCTCGTCTTTGACAGCAGATTCGGTCCAGTCGATCAGGACATATGGATCGCGCCGTCGACAGAGCAGGCTGCTTCGCAAGAGAGCAAGAGGCAGCGAGAGGATGGTCTCCCTACAGCCGATTTCCTTGACTTGCGCTTCCGCTTCGCTAAGCATGCAACAGAGTCAGACGTAGAAGCAACAGCAGAGGCGTTGAAGAAGCTGATGGGGTCCACTCACGACCTGAACTTCCACAAGATTTCTCTATTGAGGCGCAAATCGCACGTCACAGCTGCGTTCCGACACTGGCGTGATGTCGTCAGCAAGAGCAAAGATGCAGTACAGGCCAGATCCAAGGCACCAGAAGGACGTATCGCAAGAGCTCTGCAAGAGCCCAGTGAAACGAGAAATGCCAGACTACTGGATGTGGTTGGCCGGCTGGCGAGCTTGATGTTTGCTGGCTGTGGTACGGTACCTGCGTGGCACGACACATCTTTCGTGATGGCGTGGTAGCCTGATGCCGACTCCTTCTAGCAATGTCCCCAGGTGTGTTTACTTGTTACAGGGTGTTCACGTGTGGAAAGCTCGTACCATACAGATCTGGGCTGAAAGTTTTCGGCAAGATGCGTTCCATGAAGGCAGATCCTGCGATGTCAAGATGTTGCTTTCCAGGGGCGTGTTGATTTGGTGGTGTGTGCACATGGAGGGTCTGGTTGTGATCTTGAGCTCGCCGTATTTCACAGATCGACACATTCAGCAAAGTAGATGCCAGGTCGATACACCAGGAATATGAACATGCAATACTACATGTACATATATATGTACATGTAGACACACATGCAGCATGCCTTGAGCCGAAGATTGGGTCCCAACACTAACCCTAAGCAATATCACGTGATTGAACATGTGATAATCAACCTCACTCTTGTGGTTTGACCGCCTCGTTAGATCTTCTAAGCTCTAGTAGATATAGGCTATATCAATATGATATCAGCAGTATGAAGAAACGTTTCTATGGAAAGCCTACCGCAACAAGGCCTCGTCGCACAACGTCAATTGCAGAAACGCAGAGTTCATAACGGCCCAGACCCTTTCGAACCATAGCACCACGTGCTATGATGTTTTATCGTTCGGGCAGCTTCGTGCAGTAGTCTGAGATGGCGTTCGCCTTGCCCTAGATGGAAGTAGGTACCTTGAATTGAGTTCCAAGGCACGTGCGAAATAAGAGTTCAGCCCTCGGCATGCGGAGGTGCGCGAAGTAACCACACCACACACGCCCGCTCAACCTATGCAGCAGCATACATGCACTTAACATTTGTCTGCAAATATTGCTGGAGTCGGAGCCGCTGCTTGGGACCAAACGATGCTCTGCCCTACGCCATATCGTCCGGCAGTTTCCATCGACTGCTGCCCTATCAATCCCGAAATAGCAGCAGATGTTGTTCTTCATCTCCCCAAGCACTCACGCCAGTACGTTTCGGGACGTGAAGGATCACTGCTGACGCCTGCTATTGGACGACACGGGAGGCTACAGAGCAGCTGAGCTTTAGCTGCCTGCATCTCACGCACCCACTTCCAACACCAACAAAGCCCGACAACTCCGTTCCAACACCCAGGCGCCGCTTTGTGCATGTACACACACGGCTACGAGCCTGTCTCAAGCCGCTGCAGACGCCTGTGCTATGCTTCAAGCCAGTCAGGTGACGATGATGTGAGCGGGGAGGCGTGGTCTTGCGACACCGCACACCATCAGGCCACTGGGTAACGTTTTGCGCCTGCAGCGACTACTGTAGGTTACAGCCTCAGCTGGCTCTGGCCCCCACAGGGCTAGTGTCTAGTATGAGTCTATGAGATACACATCCAACCTTACCACTCACCGGTGGTGGCGTTTGCGCCGGAAGGGTAGTCACACTCATACCCTGCTTAGTGGTGATCCTTCGCTCCTCTGTTTGCTCGTTCCTATCTCACATCATTCCTCTTGTCTTCTTCCTCTTCCTCCAATCACACTGCAAGAAAGTTACCAACTCACAGATTGCCGGCGACTTACTCACTATCTGGCACTGTTTACCAGTGACGCATCCATACAAGACTGCGCAAAAACCATGGCGTTCCTGGGCGACGACGAGTGGGACTACCGTCCCAGGCGTCCATCAGCCCGCCAGCAGCACAGCTACAACTACAGCTCGAATCTTGACCCAAACGCCTACCGGCGCCAGGATCCAAATGGGCTCCACCGCACACGTTCGACCGGCCACTCGCCAGCGCCTATAGTAAACGTCTACAACGACGTCTACCAGGGCCAAGATGCCAACCTGCGTGCCGACGCTCACTCGCCACCGCAAGCTCCCATGCCTCCATATCCTGCCGCGGCTCCTCCAGTCGCGTATCCCGCTGCTATGCCAGGCGCATTCCCTGCTGCGGTCCCGCAAGCATACCCTGTCCCCGTCCCTGTGCCTGTTCCGGAGTACAGAGACCGTGATCGCGGCCGTACTGATAGACTGGGAGCGGACTTAGCCGAAGAGCTTGCTGAGATGCGCCTTGAGCGACGCATGCGCTCGCGAAGCCGTGGTCGCAGCGATGCCAGCTCGTACAGTAGCGACGGCCGCGGCCATAGCAGAGGCCGTAGTGAGTACTACAAGCATGAGCTAGACCGTCTGGAGCGCGAGAGACGCGAGGACGAGCAGAAGGAAGCCTGGAAGCGCGAGGAGGCGCGCATCAAATCTGAGATGGAGATCAAGCGGCTCAAAGATGAAGCGAAACGCGCTGCGGACGACGAGAAGCACGATGCAGAGAGGAAGCGAGTGATTGAGGAGTACGAGCGTAAGCAGCGCGAGGCCAAAGAGAAGGCCAAGGCAGATGAGATCAGATATATGGAGAAGAGAGAGCGTGAGAAGAGGGAGGCCAAAGAGGAAGAGCAACGATTTATTGAGAAGATGGAGCGGGAGAAGCGAGAAGCCAAGGAGGAGGAGAGGCGGGTGATTGAGAAGGTCGAGCGTGAGAAGCGCGAGGCTAAAGAGCGCGAAGATCGCGAGTGGGCGGAGTTCGAAAGACGACGCAAGGACAAGGAGGAGAAAGAAGCCAAAGAGAAGAAGGAAGCACAAGCGAAGTTGGACGAAGCGATGCGCAAGCGTCTGGCGGAGACGGGCTTCACCCAATCGCAAATCGACGCCATCATGGACAAGGAGAAGAAGAAGCAGGAGCCTGCTTCTAAGACAACCACAACGACCACCACGACCACACTAGCACGCGTGCCACTGCGTCCCCACGTCCCGGTCTACGCGAAGATCCACGTCGACTACATCTCCACCGAAACGCTACGATACTATGACATCCCTTGGGAATATGACCGCGTAAGAATCAACCTATAATACTTCCGTCTTATTGAATCTTTTTCCCTAACATATACTCGCAGGGCGACCCATCCTACATCATCATTCTGCGCGAAATGGACAAGCACGAAACCAATATTCTCTTCGACCACACCAAGCGTCTGCGCGAAGGTCGCTTGCTGCTCGAAGCTCCTTCGAAAGAGAAGCGCCCCGAATATGCTTTCTATCGCAAGCGCAGCAAGAGCCGCGCAAGAGAGGGCAGTGGCGAATGGAAGAAGTTTGGCATTCTGGAGTACAAGAGATGAGGAGACTTATTGCTACATCATGGTTTTGCGAGTCGCGAAACGATATCGATTTTCGATCGTCGTTCTGACAAATTGGCTGGGTAGGGCGGCTGTTTATACCAGATGCGCGTTCTTGCGGAAGAATCTCCAATACTTGCAATTTATGACCTGTTATGTGTTAATGCTTAGAGCGTTGCAGATTGAAAACAATTGATTCCACTTCGATGTCATACACCCGATACCGTCGTGATAAATGGTGGCATGGTCCACGTCAGCTTATTAATGCGATCGATCTAGTGCCACACAAGCCAGCCAAGAGTCATCCGTTTAGCACAACACGCTCGTTGTGCGCAAAAAGCTCCAATCATATGTGTAGCTCCAATTAGCAAAAATCGCCTGGGGAGCTCCCCTTTTAATTTCTGGGGCAACCATGCAACACGCGTCCGCGTGAGGTTCGAGCTCGCGTCTTCTCTCATCAACATTTCTCTTTATATTTCTTGCATTCTGTTGGACGTATCGTTCAACCTACCATCACCCCCTTGTTCTTCCTATCACCTAGCAGTTCTAACAACACTAAATGTCTGATCAACAGAAACGGAAGCGCGACGCCACTACCGATGAGGCAAACAAGAGAACGCGTTCAGCGGATGGCGGTGTAGTCCTACGGTTAGAGGACATGCCTGCGAACTGGCTTCAAGTGCCTGTGGCGAAGACTCGTCACGAGATCGAGGCGGCAAAAAGGCGTGACGATAGACCTCTTGCTCTCTACCAGACGGCATCTGTGAATCTAGATCTGAATGAACTGATACAGACGAGACTCTCAAAGGGCAGATTTGGCTGCAAGTGACGATGGCTTGTATTATCGATGTCATGCAATCGTCGTCTAACGATCACATATAGCTGTCCAAGAATGGCGCGCAATGGCTTACACGGCGGCACGAGTCTCTGACATCTACGCCTTCCACACCAAGCAGCAGGATCTGAACCAGCAATTCGTCGCCATAGCCGACGACCGAGACATTGCCAGAAGGGGTCTTCTTCTCATCAATCTTAACTACAAGGGCACGCCAGATGCGATCAGGCAGAAGGCTTACGCCATTGGTGCATTTGTCAACCATGAGCTCATGAACTATGACGGCGATTATGCAGAAGCGTGGTGTGACCACGTGATCCACAACAACAGCACGAACAGTGGCGCATCGAGAAGGATTGGAACGAGCATTACTATGTTCTTGTTGGAGACGGCCTCATGGACGATGCGGAGGTTGAGATTGTCAGCGTCAAGTCTCAGCGACGATGGAAGTTGTCGATTTCCAACTTTTGCGAGATTTTGCATTACCTCACCATTGGATTGCTGACTGAAGAGGAGCTGAGCTCGCCTTGGAGGGCGCAGCCGGAGCTTCTGCGAGCACTTTCGCCTGCTTGGTTGCAGGGTTTCCAGGACGACATTGCGGCGACGGGTGATATGGAGGACGGTGACAGTGGTCTTGATGATGACGAGGCGGTGAGAGAATTACTTGCGACGGGCTATGATCCGGATGATGACATTGTTGAACTCCCCAGCATGCCTGTATGGGTCTGATCTACACGGGGCCTTCTATTCGCTTAAACAGTCATTGAACCTCGCACCGGTCTATTCTACCTCTCCCGCCTGTTCAGCGCCCAGTAAAATTCCCTCCGCTGCTTGACTTGCACTGCCCGAGCGTAGGCAAGTTCGGCTCGATGTTGACAGTCGTCACCTGCACGCTGTTGTTCGCTCCGCCCAAATGGCCGCCGCCAATGATCATGATGGTCGCAGGATCGTCAGGCATGACCATCAATGCCCGTGTGTAGCCCGAGGCGGCAGGTGTCTCGAGTACAGTCCAGGCACCACCACCTAGGTTGTGGTTGAGGTAGAGCTCTGGGTTGTTGCCGTCAGAGACAACGATCGTACCCAATGGGCCGCCCGCGGGTGTCCACACATTGTAGGGTGAGCCCACGGGGATTGTTCCATCAGTGGCGATCAGAGCGTGGTCAGGCTTGGCACCGAAGGTGCGTGGATCGCGAGAGATACGGTAGTACACTGCAAAGTTCGCTTCAACTGCGCCGTAGAACTCGAAGGTTATGATCCAGTTGCCGAACGGCAGCTCGCTAACTGTTGGCATGCCTGGCCTCCAGGTGGCATTGGAGTAGACGATGTCATCCACTACCGGACCCCAGCTATGCAAGTCTGTTGTGGTCTGGTGCACCATCTTCTGACCAAGCGTGTTGTTGGGGTCGCGCTGGTCGGAGTAGTAGAGGATCAGCTCGCCGGCGTATGTCAGCATGAAGGGTTCCCAGACTGGCTCGTATTGGTTCTCGGGGAATGCATCGCCGCCTCTTGCGACTGACGAGACGAAGTGCCAGGTGTATCTGAACGAAGATTGTATCAGCAATAGCCACACATATGAAAAAGATCGGACAGGACTCACCCCTTGTCGGTCGATGCGTAAACATCAATCTTGGTCTCGCTCAGGTCGGCCGGAATGCTATTGGCTGCCATGAGAAGAGTGCCAGCAGAGTAGTTGCCAATGCTCTCGGTCATCTCGTAGAGGTCCGGCTGGTAGCGCAGTCCCCAGCCGTTCTGTGTGTCGTAAACTCTCGATCTTTCAGACCATGTCTCGCCCAAATCGGTCGACTCCCAGATGGGGATATATGGGTTGAGAGGGCAGTTGTCCGGGCACGGCGCAGTGTTGTTCTCAGTGGGTAGGTAGTTCTCCCAAGTGGCGAGCAATGTGTTGCTTCCATCGCAGTCGAGCTTCCTGACGCGTGCGTATAGTGTTCGAGGCACGGTGTAGTTGTCTGGTGGGTCAAAGACGGTGACATTGGTGAGTAGCTGTCGAGTGGAGCCACCACTTTGGGCGCTCACTGATGGCAATACAAGGGCACAAAGAGCGCCAAAACGCGTAAGAGAAGACACCATCTTGATTCTCACTAGACGCAGAGGTTTAGGTGATCCAATGGCAGGAACACCATTCTCGAAGCAGCATCTTGTCCATGTATAAGTACCTCATCGCTTGAACACCGAACGCTGCGCCCTGGCAACGCAGATTAGTGACGAAACGGAGAATTAATGCCAGGAACCGGCTAAAAATGCAACCAGAGTCTTGGTAAAGCAGGCATATCAGTATCGGACCGGGTGTTCTCAGACTCAGGGCTCTCACAAAAGCCTTGGAGTTGGTGCATACAATCAAGAACAACGGGCTGGCACATCGGTAAAGCGTCAACCCCTCACCACTGCACAGACCTGTCGTCTTGGTCTTGCTTGGCATGTTACAGATACGAGATACGACCTTGTCGCAAAGAACTACATGGCGAACATGTAGCACATGTCTCATGGACTTTCTACATTGATAAACTATTCAGCGGTTGGCCTGATCGGCCCGATTTGGGCCACGAGGCCGAAAAACCTTATCCGTGTGTTCATTCGCCACTAAAATACTTGATGCCATTCCCCTGGAGATGACGCTTTTGCACGGCAGACATCATGCAGTATGCTCACATGTAGAGTTATTGTATAATATATTCCTCTTGTAGGGAAGAATGACTCACTCTGTAGTACACGGCCAAACTCATAGCTTAACAGATACTTTCGCCGAGCACAGTTGCAACCCCAATGGTAGACTAAGACCAAGGACCCTTTACTCTAACGTTCGTTAACTTATCGCCAAAAGCAGCAGCCCCAAGCATCAATTGTGGCGCCGACCAGAAATTCGCGCAACACGCAGAATTTGGGTGCGCGTACTGAGCTCTACATCTGCCGGCAACATGAGTGCGAGGGGCTTCGAAGCCCGTGTGGTTCGACAAGGCCTAAACCACCAAGGTATCAACTCGGAGTACGGCTTCTAAAGTATATCCGATCAAGGCGGCAATTGCGTTTCGGGGAACTTGCATCCGGTGATGATTCTCGTTAGGCCCCCCATCAAGCATGGCAGTTAAGCAAGCAACACGCGCGCCACTTTGGCTACATCGTCTTCTTGCAACCATGCTCGTCTTTCTTGCTCTTCACATACCAGCAACAATGCCGAATTTGACACGCTTGCAGACATGGAACTAAGATTTGTTAAGGTGTCCCGCTCTGATACGACTCGCCATCACGGCACGCTGCGCCTGGTCAAAGATGATGGTGGTCGCGTGCGAACACAGATCACATTCGACTCCGATTGGAAAGAGCGCCAGGAAGATGCGGTAGATTCGAGCGACTGTGAGGCTCGTCAGCTCATACGCCGCCCATCGCCAGTCGCGTACACAGTCCACAGTCCAGGGTTGTGGAGAAGCTCATTTGTTCAGGCGATGGTCGCAGATTTGTTTCCAGAAGAGATCGGATACGGGCGATTGCTAGAGGCTGATTTCGCATACCATTTTTCGAACACCGCATGGACTCCTGTCGTTGCCATACACGATGCTATGGCGTTGTTGCACGTCGGCTCTACCTCCAACGATGACACTCTCCTGCTCGAAGCGAAGAAACGCTACGTGTTTTCAATTGGTGAGCTGAGACAAGCTCTGACCCCACGTGGACCTCAAGTATCCGCAGAGGCCATTCTTGTGGTTTCAATGGGTCTAATGTTGTGCGAGGTATAGCCCCCAGACCCCACACTGGTTATCTAGCAAGCTAGAGATCAAACAGGCCGCGAAATAGTGCTGATTGATCTGAAGATGTACTCAGCCATTTCGCATGGCTCGCATATGATCACTTGGTCTCGCCATGTGGCTGGCATATCCGAATTTGTGTCTACTTCCTGTTCGGGTAGCTTTGCTCTTCCAGTGCCGAGATATCTACTACAGCAGGTTGAATCAGCTCAGGTAAGCACTTTGACAACCGGATGGTGAACCGGGTCGCAGGCTGACCACATCAAAGATTATCCGTGCGCTCTATGAACGAACGCCATGCGCTGGCAATCGAATCTTTCTAGAAGAGTTCAGGAATGACTCTCAATTGGCCCTCCTCTATGACTTGGCTGCCCGCGTACCTCCACTGCTGCAGGCGTTCGATTCAAGAACAGAAAGATCTGACCATACGTTACTCGATAGCCTGAGCATCATACAGCAAGATTTGGAGAACTGGATAACTTCTGCTTCCACAATCAAGCAGCACAACGGAACCTCGCCCTTGGACGTGGAGGGTGTAGGCTCAGGGTGTAGCATCCAGCCCGACATAACCAGAGCCGCTCTTTGGCTTCTCACGCGCGCATCTCTTTGCCGTATCTGCCTTCTTTTGGTGGTGGAGTGTATTGATGCGCTGCTAAGTCGCAAGTCAATAGCTACGCACCCAGCCTTTGCCGCAGAAACCCGCGCAGTACAACTAAAACGTACCATACAATCACTGGCTCGCGCTGCTGGAGTCCCAGTCTGTATCGCCAGAGCAGTCAATGCCCCACTGTACTTCCTCACGCGATACTATGCCCGGGTCGGAGACACTGCTGGTCTGGAGTGGTGTGCACAGTTCAAAGGAGATATACTCAAACGCGTACCATGGCTGCGCTGGGACGTACTACTGCCTTGGGGCTTGTTGACTGTTCACGATGTGCCCATGTACGGCGGATAAGAATGGAAGAGTCGTCGATCAATATCCCAGTTGTACAAAGACGGGATTCAAGACCTAAAACATGTTGCACAGCTGGCTTTCCTGGACCATCAACGTCTCGCCATCAAAGCTCACTGAACGATTGACTGATAAGAACGAGGTTTCCTATCGCCGGTTCGTTGTCGAGCGCATTGAGGAGCAATGCAATGCATCTTTGCGACAACGGACAAATGCGGAGATACTCGCCCGATGCTCCGATATCGCATGGCGGCCTTGTATCGCGAAGACTAAAACATACAGGGCCCTCATCTCGACCCTTTAGACGTTGCGTGCCGTCTCATTCGCCTCTGAATATGAATCACAGTACATTGACCGAGATCCATGGACCCGGCCAAGGAGTCCCTTCCGCTGGGAAACCCCTTCAGGTGCTTGTTCCCATCACATAGGAATCACGCCGCGTTTATCGTTTGATGTTCGCTGAAGCTCGCACGGATACCACCGGAACCGCTTCCGTCTTGTCTCGCGTTCGCTTGGTCGGCTCCGACATTTTGCATCGAATTAGGGTGCGCTTCCGGAATGACTTGCTCGTATAATTTGCCTTTTGGGATAAGTGTCGCATGTATAGGGCTTGGCTTATCAGATTTTTCACGATCTGATAACACCGTCACCCGTCATGCGCATCCACACCAGATCATTCATGCATTTGGCAATTAGCTTGTCGATGCAAATATTGTTTGTTTGAAGCATACCAGTCAATTTCGGAGCTTGTTTTGTCTAGCATTGGTGTCACAAATATCCGACATGATGGCAGACGAAGCCCCATCGACCACAAAGGCGACCGCTGTCGTACGAGGAGATCCTGCAGATGTGACCGACGCACCTAGCAATAGCAGCAGCCATGTTGCGCCTATTGAAGACGACCAGTCACCTGGTGTTGCGCGCATTGCTGTTATCAATCGCAATTTGACCCATGGAGACCGCATCGCTGTCTTCGTTGGAGTATTCCTGATCGCTTATGCCTACGGTTTGGACGGTACAATTCGTTCGACATATCAAGTATAGCATCAACAACATTTGGACCTCTTGCGACCGGTTGACTGACTTGGACGATCCAGACGACTGCTCTAGCAGATTTCGACAATCACTCTCTCATCTCAACGATCAACGTCGTGCGCACCGTCATCGCGGCTGCCGCACAACCGGCTGCTGCAAAGATTGCAGACGTCTTCGGTCGCCTGGAGCTCATCTTTGTGTCGATCACCTTTTACGTCGTCGGAACCATCATTGAAGCATCATCACACAGTGTTAGCACTTTCTGCGCGGGTGCAGTCATATACCAGATTGGCCTCACAATCGTCACCTTCCTGGTCGAAGTCATCGTAGCAGACATAAGCTCACTGCGATCACGCTTGCTGTGGTCTTACATCGCGGCAACACCTTTCATTATCAATACATGGGTCAGCGGCAGTGTAGCTCAAAGTGTGCTCGAAACCACAACGTGGAGATGGGGAGTCGGGATGTGGGCGATCATCTACCCGGTCTTATCAATGCCACTGGTCATCTCGTTGCTTGTAGCCGCTCGCCGCGCAAGAAAGCGAGGTGACTTGGATAATTTAACGCTTCACGAACGTGGGCGCAGTTTCAGATTGCGATGTCTCGACCTGTTCTGGGCCTTAGGTAAGCATTCTTTCACAAAAGCGCGCGTCGCATTGCTGATCGTGCCTTATCAGATGTGATTGGCATTATACTTATCATTGCAATGCTTGCTTTGATCTTGGTGCCGTTTACGCTCGCCGGCGGACAGAGTCAGAGCTGGCGTAGCGGGCACATCATCGCACCTCTGGTGATTGGGCTCTGTGTAATTCCCGTGTTCATCATGTGGGAACGTCGCGCACCACACCCTCTCATGCCATTCCACCTACTGAAAGATCGTGCTATCTGGGGCGCGCTTGGTGTTGCCTGGATGTTGAACTTCATCTGGTACATGCAAGGCGACTACTTATACACCGTGCTCGTTGTCGGCTTTGATGAGTCTGTCCAGTCTGCAACTAGGATCGCATCACTGTACAGCTTCGTCTCTGTCATCACCGGTGTGGCTCTGGCACTCGTCATCCGTTGGGGAGTCCCATATCTCAAGCCCTTTGTCGTCTTTGGTACTCTCATGTTCATGGTCGCTTTTGGCATTCTGGTCGAATTCCGAGGCGGCACTGGGCACGGAAGCTATGCTGGAATCGTGGCAGGACAGTGCGTGCTGGGCTTTGCCGGCGGTCTCTTCCCATACCCTACGCAGGTGTTGATCCAAGCGGCGACAAAGCATGAACATCTGGCTTTGGTGACTGGTCTTTATCTGGCATTCTACAGCGTCGGATCAGCATTCGGAAACACTGTCTCAGGTGCCATCTGGACGCAGACTTTGCCTGCAAAGCTCAACACTCAGCTTGCAGCAGTCACTGCCAATGCTACAGTCGCGATTACGGCCTACGGCGATCCGTTCACCTTCGTTGCTGAGTATCCTGTCGGAACACCAGAGCGTACAGTCGTTATAGATGCCTACCGCAGTACACAACGACTTCTTTGTGTGTGCGGTATCTGCTTGTGCACGGTGCTGATCATGTTCGCCATGGTATTGCGCAATCCTCGGTTGGGCAAGGAGCAGAGCCTTCCAGACGCTGAGGTCGGTGGGCGTGTAGAGCATCAGCCCAGTGGGAACAAGCATCCAAGAGATGAGGACGGCATGTAGCTGACAGACTGGAGAGTACCGAATGAGCGAGCTATGCGACTCGAATTGATCCTCGACAGCATATCAGACTCGGCAATGGAACGGATGTCTATGCAGAAGTCAGGACGGATGACTTGGTGGGTACGAGGCTCAAGGGAATCGAATGTGAAGATATGCTGCGTCTAAGTAGGCAATGAAACGGGCAACTCTCAGCCAGGCGGATGTTCCTAATGCAATTTCGATGCCCCTCAAAGCGACATGGACGAGTTTGAGAGAGTGCTGAACACTTCCGGCTCCTGTATCGAGAGCAGCGGCAATAACTGTCAAATACTGGGTCGGCTTTGTGGTAGCGTGTGCCTTTTGACTCATAGATTGGTTCGCGTTCTTCGTCTGGTGACACAAGAGTACCGCCGCCTGTTCTTGACTTCAAGATGTTAGTGATCCCGGCGTTATTGGGTGGAGGCCTTGTCGGTCGCACTCCATGCCCGAAACAGCTGGTCGGAGACGGAATATATGTCAAACACAATATAAGCCTCGTTTCCAGTTACGCTCAAACCCTACCATGATTCGAACCGGGCTTTGCTCGTATCTATCCGCTCGTGGTTTTGGCTTTGATGTTAACCACATCATGTTCACTGTTTGGAAGATCAACAATGTAGCGCCTTGAGCAACAAGCCGGCAAGGTGTAACGACCAATCGGTCAATGTGCTCCAAAAGCTCCAGAAGCTTAGAGAAGCTTGGTAAGGCTTGTCCCTGAGTGAGTTTTCCCACATGTGCGACGATTATTCACGGCACTTTGTAAAAGGCACGCCTGACGGGTCTGACTTCCGAATGTAGTAGTAGCATTGGATGCCTTGCATAATATCGGCCCAGGTATGTCCATCTGAGTAATGCAATTTCATGTTGCCGTCGCGCGTAATTCGAGCGGCGGTGTTCAAGTGCTCAAAAGCATGAATCTTCTACGCTGAGGACGGCGGTAATGCCATGCAAGCCCATTTGCGATGTTAGCGATGACCTCCAAGGACTGAAGTATCGGTCTATGCCATCGCCTGCGGTCTGTTACACCTCCATAGCTCCTCCGTAGCTTCTCATGTCGCGAAACGGAAGTCAAGCCTGTTCGCCGCATTAGTATCGAAGTCCCAGTGAAGCGCAATTGAGAACAACTCACCTCTTATTGCCAGTGTCAGTAGTAGTCTGTCTATACTCGTGCTGCTGCTCGGGGGTCATTGCGTCCCACTTCTTCGCTTTGGTGTTGTTTCTCCATCGGTAGTAGAAGAACGTGCCCGGGTATTGTATCAGCTACACGTTTTGGTCAGTAAATGGAGGTTATCTTCCTGTTGAGCAGCGTGAAGGTATACTTACACACATCCAAATGCAGATGACGAGCAGGCCTTTGTTTGCTTTGAAGTAGCGCGGTTTGTCGGATGGTTGGTAGACTGGAACTGTTAGTAAACCAGAGCCTCGTCGTTCGTTGGGGTCTGAGACTTACTGTTGGCTCCAATCATGCCGCTGACTTGCACCCACATATTGTAGAGGCTGTCCGTTTGTCAGTACAATCCTAGACTTCAGTTCAATATAACTTACGATGCCGAAACTGTTCTGTTTTGGACAGTGCCTGCATTCCTGCTAGTCCAGGCGACTTGGATGGGATGTGTGCTTGTCCCTGTTAGCGGTGATCCTTTGATTTGCATCATGAAGATGTGCACTTACTAAGGGAACGAAAGCAGAACTGTAGCAATCGCGAAGTACACCCAAGGCCCGATCGGGTCCGGCAAAGCGATCAACGCCACAAAACAAGGTAGCAACCAAGCATCCTCAGCCATCGATACGAAACTCCTGTTGTTTACCAGCTCGCTTAAGGTTGTGATGAGTAGCATAGTTACGCAAGAGCAGACAATCCAGGGAATTGCTAACAAGTTGGTCTGGATGACGTTGAACCCAAGGGCTCTGAAGGACAATGTCAAGTATTGGTTGACGGGATACTTCGGTAGACCAAATAAGAGACCGAGCGCGTAGAGAGGGTACATGTCGTAATCTTTGGCGCAAGTCCAGATCTGCTTGAGAGACAGGCCTTGACGATTGTACATTCCGCCTTTCTGGGGATCGTCGCGAATGACTACATGGCTATCAGCATCTGTACCAGCTTGTGAGCACTCGCAAATAGAACTCACCGGAGTTAACAATGATCTTCTGTTCCCTTTCGTTGAAGTAACCTTTCGGGAACCACCAGCTCTTGGTCTTAGCGGGTGATTGAGGCATCAAAAAGAAAGACATGATCCCGATCAAGAAGGTGAAAAGCCCCTCGATCAGGAACATCCAGCGCCACCCTTCATAGCCCAAGATGCCACGCATTGACAGAAGACCCACAGCGGCGAAGCCGACACCGATGTCTACGAGTTGAGAGGACATCCAGTACCAAGCCAGACGGATTGGAAGCCTTGTACCGGTGTAGAAATAGCTCAAGTACAAGATAGTATCCGGAATGAAACCACCCTGGAAGGTCGCGATCAGGTATCTGGTAGCGAGGAAAGATGCTCTGCCCTTGAGGAAAAACTGCATCGCCGAGATGAATGAGAAGGCGCAAATTTGGATGGGAATCCAGACGTCAGGGCCTATCTTCTTTGAGATGAGTTGTGAAGGAAGCTCAGCAACCAGGAAGCCGACACGAGAGATGGTCTGCCCAATATTGTAGTCGCCTTGGGTGATGCCCAGATCATCGAGCATGTTGTCGCTGACTGCGTTTGATATGTTGCCCCTAGATGATTGTTAAGCCATGAGAACTGCAATTACCGTCTTCCGACCGGAAAGCTAGACCTACCTGTCGATATTGAGAGCCGCAAACATAATGCAAACCCACACCATGATCTTCCAATCAACCTTATGCCTCACCGCATCCTCCTCCTTCCAAGTCCAAATAAAGCTCGGGTCGAAAGCAGCCCAATTCTCCCATTGTGGATGAATGTATAATGCCTTGTACTCTTCGATATTCTCCGAATCCCAGATACTAGGCTGTGTCGCGATAGCATTCGGGTCGTGGCTGTTAAGCTTGGGACCTTTCCGGATGCGCAAGAACCTTAGCACTGCATCGCCAAGGACGGATTCCATGCGTTGGTTTTGCTGTACTGTGACATCGGATCCATGCTTGACGGAGTGCCCAGCTTGCTTGTCGCCGGGAACAGCCTTGGAGTCGATACTGTCATGGTCAGTCGGCGTGGCGGAGTCAGCCGGCGATGCTGCGATGACGGGCGGTTTCGCAGACATGATCGTGCAGTAATGGCCAATGAGGGTTAGGACAGAGAACAGAGGGAGAAAAAAGAGCTATGCAAACGAGAAAATACTTGTACCAGTACAGACGGCATCTTCAATTACCAAGATCAATCCTGCGAGGCAACACGGCTCGTCGTCTTGAAGCTATTACACAAGCCTCTCATGGGTACTTCTTTTTAACAAGTCAGCACTGCTGCTTGGCTCGACATTAACCCACTGTAGGTGATGGCGACATTGCGCTTAGACGCTTCTCTGGTATTCCTGACCCGTCATAATCGAGACATCCCCGCGGAGACGATGTAGATGTGTAGTTGCAGTAGGCTGTGGTAGGCAATGGGCGTGGGAGAATTCGCAACTTTGCTCATGTCTTGCGCCATTCGCTTGTGCTTGCCAGCGGGGGTGTCGTGACTGCCGAGCGCCTACTATTGCTGTATTAGTGGAACTTGCGCCCAGAAAAAAACATGACCAGCATTATCTAGCACGTGTCTAGCACGAGTATTATCGCCGTTTGCCGGATGATTCTACGGCTAAAGAATTAGATGTTGAAGATCACACTACCGAACGCAGAATTAGACTTTAGACAAGCAGATAGAGCAGAGACACGAGATTATTAGGACTTGCAAATGTTCATTGGTTCTATCTCTAGACTTTCCTTCTCGAAAAGACCAACCCTAGGGCTAAGGTGATGGTGGGTTCAAGGGATCAAAGCGCAAAGCTCTAACCATAATTCTTCAGTCGTTCCTTCCCTGCTGCACGCACTGCGTCATGGTAACAGGTCGTCAAAACTTCGCATGTTGCGAAGCTATGGCACTAAGTGCCTGGTGTACACTTTAGCCGCTTGGTTTGGTGGCAAGTGAACAGCCATATGGATTGAGCTCGGTATTTGCACGATTCAGGTTCAGTTCTTGAGGACGAACCTGTACCTGGGCGCACCCTTCTCGAAGTCGACAATGGCCTGGTTGGCATCGGCCATAGGCCTCTCGTTGATCCAGGGGTGAATCTGCTTGTCGGCGGCAAGCTGGAGCATCTCCTTGATCTCGGCAGGGGAACCGATAAGGCTGCCACCAATCTTGACCTTCTTCAGGATGAGAGAGAAAGCCATGAACTGAGGGATGGGGTCCTCAGGAGCACCGACCTGGATGAATTGACCGCCAATGTCGAGCAGGCTGAGGTAGCTGGTAAGAGGGAGACCAGGTCCAGAGACGGTGCTGACGATGAGGTCGAGGGAGTTGGCGTACTTCTTCTCGTAGCCCTCCTCGGCGGTGGCGATGAAGTCATCAGCGCCCATCTTGAAAGCATCCTCCTTCTTGGCATCAGTACGGCTGATGGCAACGACCTTGTCGGCACCAAGAGCCTTGGCCCAGAGGAGACCGAAGTGACCGAGACCGCCGATACCGACGATACCGACACGCTTGCCAGGACCGCAGCCGTTCGCCTTGAGAGGAGAGTAGAGGGTGACACCACCGCAAAGCATGGGAGCAGCCTCGGAAGAATCGACACCGTCGGGAATGGGAATAACGTGGGTAGAAGCACCACGCCAGTACTTGGCGTAACCGCCGTACGACTTCTCGCCCGAGGGCCACTTGCTGTTGTAGGTACCAGTGGACTGCACCTGGCAGTAGTTCTCTTGGCCATCGGCGCAGTTGGGGCAGTCGCCCTTCTGGTTCATGCAAGCGCCAGACTGAGCACCAACACCGACGCGGTCGCCAACCTTGACACCGGTCTTGACGTCCTTTCCAACGCGAACGGCCTTGCCAACAATCTCGTGGCCGACGACACAGGGGTAGTTGGTAGGACCCCAACCGCTGGAAAGGGTGTGAATGTCGGAGCCGCAGATACCGCTGTGGGTGATCTCGATATCAATGTCGGTCTCCTGGAAAGTCTTGGGCTCGTAGCCCTGCCAGACCATGTTGCCCTTGGCGGCGTTGGCATCGAGGCCCATCCATCCTTCGAACTTGTAATCGGTAGACATGGTGTGTGATTTTTTTCGTGCTTGTGGTTGTAAGAGTAGTGATGGAGCAAGTGTCAGGACAACAGGGCTGGTGGACACTTAAGTAGACCGCCTTTCACAAGACTCCATAATTGAAATGCCTATGACATCTTGGGCTTTTTTCAACGGGGATAAACACTATCGCCGTTGCCTCATGAGAGCGCACGGCGCGCGCCCGCGTGCGGTCGTGGCGATAGGGTCTTGTTGCCGTCATGTTATCCACTCATCAGCGCCAAATTTGGACTCGACTAGAAGTCTGAAGAGTCCCGGCACGTGGAGATTACAGACGGCTCTCAACGGGACGCGGGATTAGTGATATGATCACCGTATTCCAGTATGCCATCGTTACTGAGACGCAGTAGTCGTGGCATGCGTGTGGTTCAGGCGGCCAGGTATGCGGTCTGAACACGGAATTGCTGGTGCAGTTTCTTTCTCAAACTCCCAGTTTTTGTCCGAGCGCAAGCCGAGATTTGTAATCGGAAGCATATGGAAAGCCTTGACGATAACGATGGCGACTTGACACGCGTAAAGCGCCAGCCTTATCGAGGCCTAGGGCATGTCGACGGTGCCATCCAACAAACACTCCCAGCTCTTCCACTTGGTTCAACTAATCTTTGGTTCGTTGGCTGTCCAGGTTGTGATTACTGCAGATTTAAGAGCGTGTCAGGAAGGTCCCGTAAGCCTGTAGCAAGTGCTTCCGGTAGAGGCGAGAGCTCAGGTCTTGAGCCATAAGTTGTCCATACTGGCCGAGCCGGCGAAGCAGTAGAAGAAGACACGCGAGCGTTGTGAGAAGATACTATAAGAAGATAGTTGACCATTGAGGTACAAGACAGCTGCGGCTGAGAAAGGCACCAAGTGTCACCTCGGCTGAGACCAAGAACGATCCTTCGGCAGGCAAACCATCAACTCCGACCTCAGGAAGCAAGACCCGTCATTATATCATTTCCCGACAACCGGCCTAGTCCACGAGCGATAGGAGATACTCCCAGCGATACTCACAAAGCGTCTCGAATAATTTGTCGACACTGCTGCTACGCGCCCAGCTGCCAAGAGACTGTCGATCCGTTCTAGCGATGTTACCATCTCGTCGCATATGGCGCAACACCCCAACACATGCAGCGAAATCGTGCATACTGTTGGTGACAGGACATCTATCTTCCGATATCTTAACCACAATAGCAGCCGGAGAGATGAAGATGCCCAGCCTTGGGGAACACCTGAATCGCGAAGGTTACATACACGCGCGAGTGTCACCCTGGGCCGAAGACGTGCCTGTCTGGCTCATGGACGCTATCAGAGATATTATTGTTGCATATGATGTGATTCTTCCAAGCAAGCTATAGGCACCCCTCTTAGAGGCTCCTTTTGCGGCGTCTCCACTTCAAGCATGCTGCACATCCACTACCATTCCGCTTACTTGCTGTATCAGACACAAGTCCCAAGCTCGTCATGTTCCAGGTACCAAGATTACTATCAGCAGTTCTCGTCTCCGGCAGATGGACATGGGTAAACGTTCCGATAGCGGATCAGTGTAGAGCAGTTCTCGCAGGTTAAGTAGATAATGATGGCCCCTCATGCATTTTGCTTATAGTCTTACAGATCATTAGTCTACTAACTTTACGTGGCTGAGAGTGTGCTCCGAGGGAGACCACCACAAATCCGAACCATGGGTGTTCTAGCAGCTGTGAAGAAGAACAAGGTCGGAGCAGTCGTGGTGTCTGTTTTCGACTGGTATCGTACGTTTGACGAGTTGAAGAAAAGGTTCGGACGAACAGACTAACACTTTACTACAGCTTCCCATTATCCAGCAGAAGAGAGAAAGCTTCTCCGAAAGCTTGATCTGGCTATCTTAGTCTTTGGTTGCTTGAGCTGTATGTCTCATGAGAGAATCCCGTATGTTATACATGAGACTGACATAAATATTTTGTTGCAACAGTCTTCTGCCGGGTAAGATCAATAATCATGCACAACTTCCCCATGCTTATGCTAACTGTCCGTACATAGTTCCTCGGCCAACAAAATATCACCAATGCATACGTCTCTGGTATGAAAGAGGATCTGAACGCCCAAGGGAACGAATTGAACTACTTCGTCGTCGCATGTATGTCTGACACCCCTCTTGGCAACACTTCTCCAATATTGACAATACAGACAATACCGCGTATGTCTTGGGCCAGATCCCACTTATGACTTTGCAGACAAAAGCCAAGATGTAAGTATGCCAATCGCACAGAGCATTATTCTCCGTTCGATTCTGATCAATTTTAGTGCGCCGTACCTTCTACCAACACTCCAAATCACATGGGCGATTATTGCTTTCTGTCAGTCTGAGATCAAACACAGTTGGCACCTCTATATCTTGCGTGCCATCACCGGATTCTTGGAAGCGTCGTCGTTCGGAGGCACTCATTTGATTCGTGAGTTCAAGCTGCCGTGACACCCTATATGGGCCATGCTGCCCCACGAGATCGCATAGCTAATTCGTGCAGTCGGCTCATGGTTTAAGAACGAAGAGCTCTTCAAGCGAGCCGGCGTCTGGTTCATGGGCAACTCCCTCGGCTCCATGTTCTCTGGATACCTGCAAGCAGCCGCATACCGCAACCTTGACGGAGTCTACGGACGTGCGGGCTGGCGCTGGTTGTTCATCGTACAGGGCATCGTCACACTGCCTATTTCTTTCCTCGGCTACGTCTACTGGCCTGGTCTTCCTATCTCGCCTAAGAGATGGTACTTTACCGCCGAAGAGCACGCTTTGGCTGTGAAGCGCATGCCGGTTATAGAAAAAGAAGGCATCACGTGGAAGACTTTCAAGTACACTTTGAAGAGACCGATGTGGTGGATTTGCGTCTCTTGCTACATGTGAGTGGCGGCTAATTTGACTCCTGTGAAATGCAAAAGCTGACTGTTCTACAGCTTCCTCGTCCAGGCACACTACTGGACCGGCTACATGGCTCTATGGCTACGATCCACTGGCTACTCCATCGAACTTGTCAACATCCTGCCCACATTTATCGACCTGCTCCGCGCTCTGTCCTCGTGGCTGGGCACGACACTTGCAGGCTGCTTGAGTTTACGAGGTCTCTGGACATTCCAAGCATCCCTCGTCTTCTTCGCAATCATCGTGCTAGCCGTCTGGGACGTACCCGACATTCTCAAATTCCTGGCATTCTACCTTGGCGGCTTCAGTGGCATGGCATCGCCAATCCTATACAGCTGGGTGAACCGCACTCTCGCAGACAACTACGGCGAGCGTGGCCTCATTATCTCATCTATGATGACCTTCGGCTTTTGCACGCAGATTTGGGTGCCTCTGTTCACGTTCCCCACTGTGCAGGCGCCACGATTTCCGAATGGATATCCGGCAGCCGTGGTGTTTGAGTTCGCGATGTGGGCGATTTTGATGGGCGGGACATTTTACATGAAACGCTGGAAGGCCAAACATGCTGATCTGGAACCTACTTTGTCTACTGGAGACGCGGATGAGGCGTCGAGCACTGAGCTTGAGTCTCAGACTGTGAAAGTGGACACTGACAAGTCCGGTGGCAAAGTTGGTGTCATAGGGCCGGTATGAGTCGATGCATGTCGTTGCTGAGACGCAGGCATGGAAGAGGATGTGACAACGTGACATCAAATACAATCTGCACAGCGATAAAATTAGCTCACGGCTCTTGCGAAGAATCTCACGCTTTTGTTCTCCAAGGAAAGGAAAACCCAGCCTCCGCTTGATTATATGTTTCGTTACATCGTAAGTCGTGCAGCACCATTCAGAAACAGCGGAACAAGCCCTATCATGCTCCTTTCTCAAACCAGATCTCCAACACATAATATACTACCCTACTCACTCCACTCAGCAATCCGCCAGGGGCCGCCCATTCGCTTCCGCCCTCAATCTAAGCTGGCCAGACCACGTCCCGCCATGACTGATCCTACAACACCCTCTCACAATACGAGCCTCATGCAGTCTATCGGCACACTCGCCCACTGCAGCCCGGATAGTCTCGCACGAAGCAGTCGTATCGCGATCCGAGCCAGTAGAAACCGTCTGGCAGGCGAAACCCTCCCAAATTTCGCCGTCAAAGTCGGTTCCGTAGACCATTGTGCAGGAATTGGCGTCGGAGCTGACGATGATCTTCTGGGCTATTCAGTCGTAGAACGGAGTAGTGGAGTCGGCGGCGATGATGAGGGTGCCGCGCGCGGCGAGGGCTGTGGCGTTGCTTGGGACGACATCGATGGGAGACCTTGTGTGGACGCCAGAGATATCTAGAAGTGGCGACGTGCCAAGGACCTTGTCTGTTGTGATGTAAAGTAATAGATCGGAGTCTCCTGAAGAATCACGCTGGCGGTGGCGTCCTGCCACTCGTGCTTGGACAAGCGCTACGGCCAAGCCTGTGATACAAACGAGTGGAAGAAGTCTGTTCATCGTTTTAATTAAATTAGCAGTAGGCCTTGTGGCAGGTCAACTATTCAAGAAACTAGGGCTATGTGTCGGTCTAGGGCGCGTACAGCTAAGCATCTCAAGACTTTCGCGGAGACCGGAAGTGGCATTATATGATCTTTTGGGTGGGTTTAGTGTGTCGCCATAGAACGCTTTGACCGTACATGTGCGATCAAGTATTGATCAACTTGTTCCTGTAGGACGGGCACAAATGGACGGTGACAGGGTCACGAGGTGCAGGTGCAAGGAGAGAAGTTGGCGCGGCGGGAATGAGTGGTACTAGTGCATGTATCCGTCATTCAGGTCAGGAATCATGACAAGCCGCTCTCATTGTATTATTGTGTCGCACGAGATGATGGTAATTTTGTACATGGGTGCATGTACGAAGCAGTTCAAAGGGGCTGGTGAATCGTCACGATCTTCTCCGCTGTCAAACGTTTCACACGCATGGACCAAGGAGAATAGGGTTTCTCGTTCTGGACACACCTGATACAAACACCTTGCAATCCATCTTTCTACATGAAACTTGGCCGCGTAGATGATCCACAAGCGGCATCAATAAAAATGAAGATCATTCCCAATGGCAGTAGTAGGTAGATCTTGATACTCACACTCCACACACAACTCAATTACACAAAAGTCTCACAATACAACCATCAAAATGCTGTCCAACCTTCTCACCCTCGCATTGACCCTCGGCCTCGCAACCGCAACCCTCGCACCAGCCAGCTCAAACACAAAGGGGGCCTACCCAGCCTCACCAGCCTGCTCCGCCACAAAGATCAGCAAGGCCATCCAAGCGGCAGAGTGCAGCCACAACACTCGTACCCACGAGACTCAGACCTTCGCCATCTTCAAGGTTGACCACCAGTACGACGGCAACAACGGTGCCCCCTACGGAACATGCGAAGCGTACACTTGTACCGCCCCGACTTCTTCTGAATTGACTGAGGACGAGGACTACTGGACATTCTTCTGGGGCAGTGAGGGCGAGAGCAGTGGTGAGGGTGCTGGCTGCATCAAGGACCCCCAGACTGGCGAGTGCGGATGCGAGAACTCGACCGGAGAATTCATTGCAGGCTCGGACAGCTGCAAGTAGGGTGTTGCTGGCTGGACCAGACACTCTTTGCACTTTTAGCCCTACAGATTACCAATATACAGAGCTCAGAAATCGTCAACGCGCAGCCCGATGTTCCTCGATGCTGCCACAATCAACAGATGCTGCCCAATAGCAAGATCCATGACCCCGACACCAACACTCTTGTAGACTACGAAGCCGTCTTGCAACCACGCTGACAGCTCACCAGAGTTACCGGCAGCCTTCTCTTGCAGCAAAGCGCCTACCTCTAACATTCTTTCGACAGGAACGCCAGCTTTCACGAGCTCTCCAGCCTCACTGAGGCAGCCTTGTATACTGTCCACGGAGATGACGCCTCCCTTGTAAGTCGGGAAAGGCAAATTGCTTGATGGATCTGTGAGGGTTTTCAGAAGCTGCGGATCGATCTCTTGCATGTCCAAGCGGTAGGATCCGATAGCTGCAATGTAGCGTGACTTCTTCTGAGCTTCCCGTGAAGTGAGGAAGCTCGAGGGGAAGAGTGGTTGTGTACTTGGAGTTGTGCAGAAGATGGCATCGGCATCGAGCACAAGTGCCTCCAGTGCGGCATTTCGATCAGTGCCTTCGTCGAACGCTCCGACTGTGATGTGTGACGGTAGTGCGACATGCTCGCTGTTCAATTCGCTTAACAGATCCTCTGTTCTCGCCGTCGACCGATTGACTACAGTGATCTTGCGAACGTCCTGTCCGCGAAGCAGAACAGCGAGTCGAATGTGCCAGAGCGCCTGCTTGCCTGCACCGAACACTACAATATTTTCCACTGTCTTCCGGAATCTGAATAGCAGCATTGAGCCTAGCGACGTGCGAAATGCTGTCAGACCGGCAGCGTTGAGCACACCGATAGCCTGGCCATGGGCGTCGCAGATTGTCAAAACACTCTTCAGGCCTGGCTCTGGTTTCTGACCTGCTTTGATGGGAGCAGGTTTATCGCTTGGGCGAACACCGACTATCTTTACTCCGATCATGTCCTCGGTAGTCGCCGGCATGAACAGGCTGACCTGTCCTCCCGGACGGGTCACAGCAGCTCGTTCTGACTGGTACGAGACACCATCTCGGCATGAGTATTCTGCAAGCGCATGTTCCAGAGCTTCAATGAATCCAGTGAGCTGCGCTGGGTCAAGTGTATCCAAGATCTGTCCAATGTCGGATTCTGTGAGAAGGGTGAAAGTCATCTTGAGGAGTTGAAGATAATCTCGCTGTTCTGCTTTTGTGTTCATCCAATTCGCGTAGGGTTGCGAAACATATTTCGTTTATATTCCTGTACCATTCGGTTGACCCCGGCTTATCGTGGACAGCTGCCTGCGATGTCGGAAACCCAAGAAGTCATCCTGAGCCTACAAGGGTTGCATCCATCCTTGGTCCCCACACTTGACTCTTTCGAGGAGGGGTTTTCTCATGCTTCATGACGTGGTGTAGATCATTGTATCGTCGGCTCGATAGTCCTTACATGTATCTAATAGTTTGCAACCAATATTCCATTCCATCTCAGTCATACAATCTCACAATCAATCACCAGGAACCTAACAACCATCATCCAAGCATACGCAACAATGTCCGCAGCCCCACACACCTCGACCAACCCCGCCATCGAAACACCTTCGACCTCAGAGACCGGCGAGATCAACATGTACCCCAAAGACAGCGTGCCCGCTGCGAATGTGTCCGATCAAGCAAGCAAAGTCGGGCAGACAGATGTGAGCCAGAATAGTGCCGAGAAAGCAGCAGAGAAGCTGTACGAAGGTGAGTTTTGAGGCTATGGGTCTACTGGGCTCGTCACTGATCATACATGTGCATGTAGAAAGAATTGAAGACGAGTATGCGAAGCGTGAGGGGGGTGCTTGAGTGCTGCACAGATTCATGAGCCACGAGATGTCTAGGTAGTGTAATGTAGCAGTCACGGCGTGACTTGAGGCACTGGAAGCTGAGAACATGGATTGAGCAGATATTATCTGAGGCTAGTTTCTAAACACAGTGATAGCAAATACTCGCAAATAAAAGAGAGCCCCAGTCATTTGTGACACAGATAGTTTGGTCCACCAGGGACATCGAAGACTGGGGCTGTAGTAATGGTAAACTCACAAAATAAAAGAAAAGACACTCAACCCCATATGCAGAACATGTTCAAACCAAAGTCAAAAGAGAGTCAGCAGAATGAGAAAGCCAAAAATGCAGAATCCCTTCACGGCACATGGCTTGATGTCGGGGACTTTGTCGCGGTGCAAGAGCAGGTGTGCTGATGCTTTGAGACTTCGCGTGCAGAGCTAGCGCTCAGATCTTCATCACTTTGACGTGCCTCCAGTTCTTCTTCGCCTGCCCATCGCTTCTCTTTGGTGGAAGTCTTGGAGTTCTTTGAACCATTGGGGTCGCCGGAGCTAGCAGAGCCGCCAGAGCCCTTCGCGCCGCTAGAGCCAGACGAGCTTCCAGTCGAGCCAGATGAGCCCTGAGCACCGCTCGAACCCTTGGAGCCGGAAAAGCTGCCTGAAGAGCCAGCGGAGCTGCCAGAACCTGTCTGGCCGCTGGATCCTGCCGGGACTGCATTTGCGGGAGCCTTCTGGCTCGACGCACCGCCGGAGGGCTTGGAAGCAGCACCATTTGCGTTCACCGCGCTACCAGAGCCTGAGCTGCCCTTGGAAGCTGCAATGTTGGAGGCTTTAGGGCCACCAGAGCCCGCCGCACCGCTGGGACTTGTGCCACCGGCTTTCGCGGCCACACTTCCCTGTGAAGATGTAGATCCAGCTGCGGCTGGATCAGCAGCGTCTGCGTTCTGACTTGGTGCCTTGCCCAAGGCCTGCTTGCCATCGCCTTCAGTAGGTGGGACTCCAACGGTGTCTTCGGCCCACATCTTGTCGTCGTCTGGATCGAGAGTGACGCTGGGATCCATGGCGCTGCTTGCTTGACTTGGTTCGGGATCGGCAGCAGGAGCAGCAGTATTTGTGATTTCCTTATAGGCGCCATACGCTGTCTTGCCGACGCCGATGCCAGCTTGCAGATTGTCTTTGTTGAGTAGACCACCGATGCCACCTTTGGCTGCTGAGCTGCTTGCTGATGGTGAGGCTTTCGCAGCGGCTGATGCAGAGGCAGATACCGCTGGAGGAGCCTTGGAAGCGCTGGCCTTGCTACCAGCTTTGGCGGCGCTTGAGGCTGGAGCCTTGGCTTTACCAGAGCTCTTGGGAGCCTGTGCAGATGCCCTTGGAGCAGCGCTCGTGGCTTTGCCGGCTGGCTTGGGAGCCGCGGCCTTGCCCTTTCCACTCCCTCCTGGGGTTCTTTTGCGGTACATTGTCGCCAATGTAGTCGACGCATCTGAGAAGAAGGCAGGTAGAGAGTTCGAGTCGTCGTTGTAGGTACTGTCAGGAAGTAAGTTGTCATCAGCGCCAACCGGAGCAGCGCCTTCAGTATTGGGTGATGGAGTGTCGTGATCATCAGAAGGTGCCGAAGCAGCGGAGTCATCAATAGGTCCCGAGGGCACCGACTCAGAAGTGGTAATACCTGACTCCTCGTCGGGGGATTCGACAGCATGGTGGCTTCCGAAGATCGCAGAATACAGGCCATCCACGACCCCATGAGGAACTAGTGAAGGAACGCTCGCCGGGCTTGTGGTGGCCGGCGTGACAATACCTGCGACCCTAGCTTGAACAGGAATGTGTGCCATGCTCTTGGAGCTGGACGCATCGATTGAACGGGCCATGTTGTTGGGCGGCGCTGCAAAGGTCGTGGAGCTAAAAGCACCAAGAGTAGACACCAGACGCCATAGGCTCACGGAACTTTGGCCAGGATACTGTCTGCGCTGCCTAGCTCTGCGGCCAAGCCTCGCAACAGCCGAGCCATTGGCTGAGACCATGGCCTGCTTCTGCATCGAAACGTTTGCAAAGGCGGCTGGCTCCTCAACTGGAGCAGGGCTGACAACAGCCGACTCCTGATCCGGAATCGCGACAACGGTGTTGACCTGCTGAGCCGCAGTAGCAGTGGCGACAACTGGACCCTGAGTCGCAGTGGCATAGACAGTGACTTGAGCAGGCTGCTGTGGTGCAGCAACGACGGTACCCGCGGCCACAGCTACGGCTTGGGACTGAGCCTGAAGCGAGACCTGTGCTTGCAACGAAGAGAAAGAAGCGGCCTGTGCTGAGATCGAAGAGGCAGCCTGCGCCGAAGAAAGAGAAGCAGCCTGAGCGGAGACCGATGAGGCGGCAGAGGCAGCCTGCGCGGAGGCCGACGAGGCGATAGAAGCAGCCTGTGCAGAGAGCGACGAGGCAACAGAAGCAGCAGACGAAGAAGCCGCAGCAGCATCTTTGGATTTCTGCTCCTCTTCTTCTTTCTCCTTCTTCTCTTTCTCTTCTTCCTCCTCGTCCTCTTTCTTCTTCTTTTCCTCCTCCTCGTCCTCCTTCTTCCTTCTGTCCTCGTCCTCCTGGTCCTGTCTCTGCCTGTCCTGCTCGGCCTGCTTGTCTTTGTCGTCGCTCCCACCTCCACCTAACAGGCCTGAGACGAATCCATTGACCCCACTTCCAATTTCCTTCCCAATGTTGGCCACCATTGTCGGTGGATGGCCTTTGACTTCAAGCTGACAGATGTGGGTGAGTATTGATGTGAGAAGAGAAGGAAGGTGTGAAATTGGTCGATATTTGATGTGATGCAGGTATGGGCTTGGATGCAATTAGTATGACGGTTGTGCTGTTATGTTATTGGTAGTTGATAGTGTTGTTGGAGATGATGATGATGTTGATGATGGTAGTGGAGGATGATTCTGCAAGTTCAGTCAAGGGAGGACGGGTCTTTTTATCATTTCGGAGGGCATGGGTAGAAAGCTCGGCGGTCTTCGAGCAAAACATGTAGATAACACAAGAATGTACTTCGAACTTTCTGACAAGCACTTGTTGAGGGTCGGGAAGATTCGCGGGTTAACAAGATGTAACCAAAGAGTAGTCTAGAGTTGTGTTTCAATATCCAGAAAGATGGTAGAAATTCTTTGTACGGTTTGCTGAAGATGGTCTTTCGAGAACGCCAGAGTTGCTTCTTGCTGGTTCTACACTGTGACATAACAAATGATCAGCATCTGGGTCATTCGAGAACAAACGACCGATAACCAATTCTTTCCACACAAGTCTCAGACTTGCCTTTGGAAGTCATAGCTGCGCTCCACAGCCGAACCACAACTTCCACCAGGTGCAAGCGGGTTCAATCCATGGAGCTTGTGTATCCTTTGAGGAAGCAGCTCGAAAGTATCTGAGACGGGCATACCGAAGTACGCTCCGCCCAGTCATCACCGTGTGTGTTAGAAAGATAAGAAAAGACATACACATACCTGTGGTTATGGCTGGAGTTTATGACAGCGGCGTCGTGCCTTTGCTTTTACTGTTCGTCATCTTCGCTGTGCGGGCGCCAAATTGGATCTGCAAGATATCAGCTCTGACCTCTCTTCAAGCGCGGAAATCATACGTACGGCTCGCTTCTTCTCGGACGCGACCTTGGACATGCCCAACCGCCAGGCAAGACATCTGAGCACTTTCTTGCAAGACTCAAGTTCTGCACTAGGTTCGGTATCAGTGTTGACAGCGGCACCGAAGTCGCACTTATCAAAGACCGGAGCAGCAAGAGCCCAGGCAACAAGATTCTCGTGAAGGAAAGGAAATCTGGCTTCCTTGCTCCAGTTGGTGATGACACGATCGTCACGCCCAAGATTTCTCTTTCCAAGTCGGCCAATGTCAAGATTCAACTCGTCCAGGAGACCCTGAGATCCATGGCGATTGTAAGCTGTGGCATGGCGTGTGTAGCCGGCAAAAAGCTCATCGGCGCCCAACCCGGAAAGCAAGACTCGGGCATTTGTGGTATATGGGATGGAAGGGTCTTCGTCCTCCGAGCACATCATACCTGTGCCTCGCGCAGCAAAGTACAAAGCACATGCTATGCTGAGATCCATCTCAGTGTTGTGCGGATGCATGAGTGTAATGACTTTGTCCTGATGCTCGACAGTTTCAGTGTATGGCACATTGATGGCAACAAAGCGCCATTGCCTCCCTGGACAGACTTGGCAGAGTTCAGCGTAAGAAGCTCGTCCTGTGATCCGATCCGGACAGGACTCGAGCGCAGCCTCGAAAGCTTGAGCGTCAGTGTCCGAAGCTTTGTGAATGCGAGGATTCTGAAACGCTACGTTGAGCAAATCAATTGGTTCTGAGAGTGGGAGCAGCTCATGCGAAAGCCGAGCAAGCACTGTGCAATCCAGTCCACCCGAGAAGAGAATCGCGAGCCGTGTAGGCGCTATCGAGGAGTCTGCTGAACTGGAGCCAGTTAATGGCGGAGGATTGGGAATGTTCAACACACGAAGCGCGAGTGAATCTCGCAGAAGTTGCTCCAGTCGTATGACGGATGAAGACTGTTGTGTGAGTTGGGTATAGCTTGCTACTAATTCTTCGTTGAGAATCAAAGATGGAATCGCCTACCTTACCATGAGCTTGTGCCGCTCATGAAGATCGCTGGTCACCTACAGAAAATGTCTCAGATTTTGTGCTCTCATCGCCATCAGTGGCGAAGTGATACGGCACTTTGAAAATCGCAAAGCTACTAGTAAGACCGGAAGCTTGGTCTTCGGTATCTGCATGTCCAGATGGCACATTGAGATCGATGCAGTAAATTCCGTCGGCTTCTATTTCTGACCAGGTGTTGTCGTGTGACCCAGAAGTGACGCTGCTGATCAGTAAATCGCCAGACTCGGTAGTCCTCCAAAGAAGAGCGCGACGACCAAGAAAGTCGCGTCCGAGGTACACTCTCCCGGCGTGTTTGTCATAGAAGACGAACGCGTAAGGTCCCGCGATTATCGCCATATGCTTGGCGATTCTGTTTGATGCATCCTGGGCGCTCAACTTTGTACTACGAGACTGAGATGCAGCGTCGGAGAGCAGCTCAAATACTGCCTCGGTGTCATTGCCTTTAGCTGGTTGGCCAGCTATTGACCATGCTTCGCCATTCCAGCATAAGACGTGGGAGCCATCTGAGCTCTGCAGAGGCTGAGTGACGGTACGCGAGCCTCGGAGAGACAGTACTGTAGAGGTGAAATTCAGAAAGATGTCGCCGCCACTCTCGTGCTGTAGTGGAGCTTTTTCGCAGTCATGGCCATAAGTGTGCTGTGCGCATGATGTGCTATCCGGACCTCGCCTCTGCAGTAGTTGCAGCACATCTGCATCAGGCGACACGTGCGATGTCCTGCTGAGCGAGCAGAAAATGCCGCACATGTTAGGTTTGGTGTTTGTGGTGGTATATTTTCCTCAAGCCCTCTTTCGCGTGGTATTTCATGCCACGAAGATTGAACCCTCGAATGCATTTCGTGAAGAGCTGAAGGAGCTTTGGTGGCACGTGCGAGCGCATGGATCGTCATCCCGCCAACACTGGAGGTGCATCTGGGCTTCTTGTCGCTGCAGATGGCCAACACACCATATGGCCTACTAATTCCCTGATCGATCGAGCCGACCGACACACAAAACTGCTACACTGAGGATACTAGCCGGGAACGGGATGCCTGCGATTTCGACAACCACCAACCTTCACCGATATCACTAGATTGTCTATGTCCAGCCCAGACCGGCAGGCGGAGAAACCAGAAGAGCGGGAGGATGGCCAGCTAGTGGAAAAGAGCGTACCTGCGGCGGAGAGAAAAGATGTGAAAGACCTGCCGAAGCTGTCTACTGGGGCGGAAGACCAGGTGCAGCATGCTGCCACAACGACAGGAGATGCCTCCCAGGCAGCCGTAGCAATCACCGCAGAAAGTGACCCACCGACAAAGGACTCAGAGGAGAACCCGCTCGGCATATCTTTGCCAAAGGATCCAGCAGCTTCCTCGGACACGGACACTGAAGAATCGCGCAAACAAATTGAAGAAGAAGCAACCCTCCACTTGGCGCAGCGTGCCGCAGCCATGAACATGGACGAAAGACCCAGTGAGGCCGCAGAGGCGACTACAGAAAATGTGAAGCAAGACGATCTACCAGCGAGCCCGCCACCTCCGCCAGTGCCTCAGAAAGACGACGTAAAGCAACTAGGAACGCGGAAAGAGAAGGCAGCGAATGTGTCCGACAGCGAAGAGAAGAATACTTCAGAAGAGAGTGACAGTCAAGAGGTGCCCGAAGCACCTCAAGGAACAGCAGAACAGACCGGCGAGGAAATTCAGACGATCATGCATCAATTTCAGGAGGATGAAGCGCTAGGCGAGCAGGAAATCATGTCTCCCCGATTGGAGAAGCAGCAGCCCATATTCCATCTGCCACCACGCACATCTAGTCTTGAGAACCAGGAGAGTCACAATGAGGACCCGAAGCCAGGTATTGAGCGTCGGGCTACAGAGACTTTCTTTGGGTCACCACTTCTTGCACAGGCACCGTCTCCCCGGCCAGAGAGGAAAGAATCAGCAGACGACAACGCTTCGATTGCCTCACGGAGAACATCTCTCTTCCAACCACCTCCGCCTTCACCAGATCCTGAGCCTCCAGCGGCCTTCGACTTCCATAAATTCCTCGAACAGCTCAGACACCGTACTGCTGATCCCGTCGCACGCTACCTGCGCTCCTTCTTACAAGAATTTGTCAAGAAACAATGGGCAGTGCACGAGCAAGTGAAGATTATTGGAGACTTCCTCGAATTCATCACAAAGAAAATGGCCCAATGTGAAGTCTGGGCCACCCTCAACGACGACGAATTCGACAACGCCCGGGAAGGTATGGAGAAGCTGGTAATGAACAGACTATACAGCCAGACCTTCTCGCCCGCAATTCCAGCCCCTGCCACACCAACTACGCCCAGAAAAGGTCGAAGCAATCGCCATGCTGCCGATGCTGCGAACCCGAATGGTCCAGGTCGACGAGGACAGCACGAGGAAGATGTCGAGCGAGACGATGTGATCGCACAAAAGATGCGCATCTACGGCTGGATTCAACCAGAGCACCTCGATATCCAGCCCATCACCGGCGAGAAACCACAAAAGTTCTTGAAAATGGCGCAACAAGAGCTGCTCAAAATCAACACCTACCGTGCGCCCCGCGACAAAGTCATTTGCGTGCTCAACACCTGCAAAGTCCTCTTCGGCTACCTCAAAAGCAGCAAAGCAGACCAATCCGCCGACGCCTTCGTGCCCTTGCTAATCTACACCGTCCTACGTGCCGCCCCAGAACACCTCGTCAGCAACGTCCAATACATCTGGCGCTTCCGCAACCAAGACAAACTCGGCGGCGAAGCAGGCTACTACATGTCCTCGCTCATGGGCGTCGTGACCTTCATCGAAGGCCTCGACCGCACCAGCCTGACCATCTCCGACGCCGATTTCGAGCACAACGTCGAGCAAGCCGTCAGCGCCATCGCCGAAGGTCACCGCGCCACCGAAGAGAAAGAGAAAGAGAAAGAAAAACCCTTGCCCACCGCCCCCGTCCCAGGCCTCCACCACCTCAGCGAGAAATCCACCCCGAGCAGACCAGAAGTCACGCCCCGCAACTCCATGGACGGCGAGCGCTCATCACCTCGCAAGAGCTCTTCTAACAACAACAACAACAACAACAACAACCAGCGCGCCCCGTCCTCCCAGCGCCAGCAACGCCAACAACAACAACAATCCCAATCCTCAGACACAATCTACGGTACAGGTATGCAAGACGAAGATTTCGACGCCGTCGGCGGCCTGCTGCGCTCCATCCAAAAGCCCTTATCCAGCATCGGCCGGATCTTCTCCGACGACGGCGCCAGCAGTAGTAGCGACAGGCAATCGCCGCCGCCGATTCCGCCGCGGATGAACACTAGTCCCTACCCAAGCAATAACAAACCCAACAGCAGCACATCTCGCGAGCGTGAACGGACAGACGAGGAACGGCAGCTGGCGCGCGCGGAGAGAGAAGCGCTCAAGCGGGCGAGCGTGGAGGCCGAGGAGGGGAGGAAGGCTAGGGCGAGGGAGTTGAGGTTGGTTGTTGAGTGAGTGTTCCTCTTCCTCTATTTCCCATGATACCCTTTTCTAGAGGAGAGAATGCAATACACAATGCTAATGATTGATCGCCAGGACACTGCAAGGCATGTTCCCCAACCTCGACCAGGAAGTCATTATCGATGTTGTGCGGGCGCAGGACGGACACGTGGGCAGGGCGGTGGATGCTTGTTTGGCGTTGACGACGACTTGAGGAGGATCCTACCGTACCGGCGTCATTCTGCGGGAGACAAGGCGGTCTTGATAAGCGGTTTATAGAACAGGAGCGGGATAATCTTGTGAATAGACCAAATTCTAATTTTCTGTCACGCATGCATTGCACGTGGAGAAGGAGGACTCTTCGTTGTTGGCTGTGGTCTTCCCGTCTCTGCTGTTCCCTTCCTTGTATCTCACTCACATTTCTGCCTGAGATGTATAAAGTCTAAATCCAGAATTCATATCGACGTGTATTTCAGTGGATGGATGGCATTTCACAAAGTCGAAGTCCTCGATGCTCGGCCTTTACCATAGTGGAAACAAAAATTCGTCAGGTCGTAGACTCTTTTCATTTGATTCATGTGCAGTTATATATCCTTTTCTTTTTATCCCTCAGAGGGTACGTATGCATCGAAATGATTTACTTACTCGACAGAGCGGAGACACCAGGCAGCTCCTTGCCCTCGAGCAGCTCCAAGCTGGCTCCGCCACCGGTGGAAACGTGGCTGAGCTGGTCCTCGACCTTGTAGTTGGCGGCAACAGTTGCAGTGTCACCACCACCAATGATGACGGTCTTGCCGTTCTTGGTGGCCTTGAGGGCGGCGTCCATGGTCTTCTTGGTGCCGTTGGCGAACTTCTCCATCTCGAAGACGCCGGGGGGACCGTTCCACAGGATGGTCTGGGCCTTGTCGATGGCAGCCTCGTAGAGCTTGATGGACTTCTCGCCGCAGTCGAGACCCATCCAGCCGTCGGGGATGCCGGCCTCGTCAGTGGCGGTGGAGGTGTTGGCGGTGGCGCTGAAAGCGTCGGCGGTGATGTAGTCGACGGGCAGGACGAGCTCGACGTTGTTCTTCTTGGCCTTCTCGACGAGCGCGGCGACCTTCTCGGAGCCGGCCTGGTCGAAGAGCGAGTCGCCGATGCTGACGCCCTCGAGGGTCTTCTTGAAGGTGAAGGCCATGCCGCCGCAGACAATCAGCAGGTTGACCTTGTCGAGCAGGTTGTCGATCAGCTGGATCTTGTCGCTGACCTTGGCGCCGCCGAGGATGGCGAGGAAGGGGCGCTTGGGCGACTCGAGGGCCTGGGCGAAGTAGTCGAGCTCCTTCTTCATGAGGAAGCCGGAGGCCTTCTGGGGGAGGTCGACACCGACCATGGAGCTGTGGGCGCGGTGGGCGGTGCCGAAGGCATCGTTGATGAAGACGTCGCCGAGCGCGGTGAGGCCCTTGCGGAACTTCTCGACGGCGGCCTTGTCGGCCTTGACCTTGTTGCCCTCGGCGTCCTTGCTGCTGCCCTCCTCCTCGGCATGGAAGCGCAGGTTCTCGAGGAGCACGACGCCGCCGTCGGTGGTCTCGTTGACGGTCTTCTCGGCGGCCTCGCCCACGCAATCGTCGGTGAAGGTGACCTTCTTGCCGCCGAGGAGCTTCTCGAGCTCAGCAACGACGGGCTTGAGGGAGTATTTGCTGTTGGGCTTGCCGTCGGGGCGGCCAAGGTGGGACATCAGGACAACGGCCTTGGCGCCATTGTCGATGGCATACTTGATGGTGGGGACGGCGCCGGCGATACGCTGGTTGTTGGTGATCTTGGAGTTGGTCTCCTTGTCGAGGGGCACGTTGAAGTCAACCTGTGATGGGCATTGTCAGTGGGATTGTCTGGGAGGCGGCATGGCAGTGTTTCGAATGGGCATGTCGTACGCGGATGAGCACCCTCTTGCCCTTGAGGTCGACGTCGGTGATGGAGAGCTTGCTGGCGAGAGACATGGTTGCGGTGATGAAGGTGTATGTGTTTGTTTTGGAAAAGTTCGAGCTCACCTGTTATCTGTATTCACAATTGTTGAGTCAACCCCACCAACCCCCGCGATCTTGTGCTTGAGCGTCACCATAGGCCCGATTCGCCTGCTTCCGAAGTCGTCCATTCGGCCTCCGGGAGAACACGGGGTATGACCACAGCCATCACGGTAGTGCAGTATAGACGAAAATAATTAGGCTCGTTAAAGGTAGTGCCGGGGAAGTAGATACTGGGGAGCGGAGAGGGGTGGGGGAAAGCAGGGAGAGTGTGAGTCGGAGATGTAGCTGTGCTGCATAAATTCACGTGCGGCCTGGTCAGATGCGAAGTCTAGGTATGGTCGCGTCAAATGAATGTGGAAAGTTGTGACAGTGCTCGAGGCAATTGCAATCAAAGTATGGTAGGACCAAGGAATCTCATACGAATCACAGGGTATCACATCTATTCGAATGCATAGGTACAACACGCATGGCAATCTGCTTGAAATCGCCAATGCTTCCCGGCCTGAAAGCAATGCTTCCCACTGCGCAGAAAAAAACAAGATAAACAGAAGAACTCCCCAGCGCCATACAAAAAGTCAAATGTCCCAGTGGCAGAAGCAATCCTAATGGAGGAATGGCGCCCAAAAGTATGTGCAGAGAAGGAAGAGGCTATCCAGTGTAGTCCGAGTCAAAAAGGTTCTCTCAAAGTTCGTAGAAGAAAAGGCAGTCGTTCGACAGGTTTTCCTAAGGTGTCGAGACTTCCTCAGCTGAGTTGGTGAGGGAGAGGTAAGCTGTCCAGGCGATACCGACGGTGGAGACGAACGGCTGAAGGATGAATGTTAGTGTCTTCATCCGTTTTGAGCCCGATAACAGGTACTCACAATCTGGAATTGAATGGGCATGATGCGGAAGTTGATCAACTGCACCGCTGGCCAAACAATAAAGTTCGCTTTGAGCGCCGGCACGTAGACGTCCTGGAACTTGCGAGTAATGGCGCGCCTGCCACCGCCCTCGCAGACAGTCATGAATGTGAAGAAGCATCCCAGACCTGAAGGTTTGTCAGTACGGTCTTCATACCAAAAAAACACAATTTAAGCACTCACCGATAGGCGCAAAGATGAACTGATCAAAAGCAACACGCTTCAAGGCGGCGAAGGTGTTGCTCGCGCCAGCCACGCCGATAGGGAATGTGCTGTTCAAGAAAGCGAACCACCTGAGCTGCACCGGCGCCATGATACAAGGGTATGCCATGAATCTGACCATTCTTTCAAAATCGAAAGGCGGAGGGAGCATCTTCTGCGCCTTGGACGACAAGAGATCCGGCTCGTTCGGCCACGGCACCTTGCCTTCCAGCTCGTGTATCTCAACGTTGAAGAAGTCATCCTTGTGTCCATCATGGCCTTGGGGTCCCATGGAGTCGCGGCGGGCCTGCTTCATGCGAGTGGCTGTGAGGGTTTGTGCGACTGTGTCTGCGATACCACCGAGGACCTTGCGTGTGTGTTAGCGAGATGTTGTTGCGGGGTTTCGGGACGGTGTATCATACGGCGTTGGTGATCATGGTTGTGAGGAGTGGTCGGGCGGCATAGTAGGCGTTGAACTTGCGCACAAGCAGGGAGACCATGGTCATTTGAATAAGGAAGACGATGGCGTGGAGGAGTGGCTGTGTGAGGAGTGAGTGTCAGCTTGTGCTTGTGCATTCCGTGAACAGCCTGGCGCTTGCTTGCTTCCAAGTCGCAAAGTTTCTCGAAGCAGTCTTTTTGTGTAACTCCGATCACATGGCGGACGTCGGATAAGCAAGCTTGCGTGGTGGTGATCGCGCGCGGGATGTGCTGGGAGTGCTTACAATGCGGCCCTTGATCCAGCGCGAGTTGAGTTGCCGTAGAAGGCGTTTGCGGGTTTCGTTGACGACCATGTTGGCGAAGAAAAGATAGGTCGGCCGGCGGGCTGGTAGCGCGTACGGGTAGGGGGGTGTCGATGTCGATTGTCGGACTGGCGATTAGGCAGGGTCGGTGGTGACCTGAGGGAGTGGTGACGAAATGGAGAGGTCACTTAGGCTCGTGCGCCAGTGGAACCGTATGCTGTACCGGCCAAGGGGAGAAAATAGTGCTGTCTCTAGGCGTAGATGTCTCTGCGGCGGGAGTGAGTTGTAGTGGTGGTATCGGACGGCGGGAGCAGGATAGGGGGTGCTGAGTGTTGGATACACCTGGCAGTGGTGTATCTGTCTTGAGACGAGGCAGGGTGAAGCAAGTAGTGCACTACTGTTGGAGATCCATCCTTAAGGCGCCAGGGAAAGCCGTAACCCGCCTGCTCCACCCAAGGGCGATCTTCCGACATAAGCGAGACGAGCTTGAGACACCGACGGCATAAATGTTTAATGCAGTCTAATTAAAGCAAAGATATTCCCAGCTCTCACCGAAGACACGCCAACCCTTGCATTCACCACACTAGGGTTGTGTCGTATCAGTCCTCAGTCAACAGCATGCTTGACATCCAATACCAAGCATATTCCAATACTCCACTCCACCCCTCCGCAACAACCGTTTCTCGCGCTCAGAACATTGCGATTCCCTGGCAAAACTTGGCTGGTCAGGAAAAGCGGCATGACGTCTCAAACAACCACCGTCGCGTCTATCTCGTTTTGACTTCACTTCCGCGTCTGACCTACCTTATCTCTACATGTACCACCACTTCAGCAATCAATAGCATTGCTTTTTGCCCACACACCCAACCCTTGCCATTCTCTCTGCATTAGTCCTTCTTTCTGGCATACGCCCCTGCTTTCTCACTTGTCTTGTCCTGTCTTGGTAGCCCAATACCACCCTTACGTCCACCGTACATCATGGGCCAAGCTACCGAAGAGTTGCTTATCCCCTTCCTGGGCGCCTTGCAAGCGTCCGTTGCTGTACTACTAACCATCTTCGTCGGTGTCATTGCCTCGCAATTCCAGCTAATCGGCGTCGATTCTTCGAAAGAGATCTCAAAGGTCGCCGTGCGATTATTCCTGCCGGCATTGCTAATTGTCAATGTGGGAGGTCAACTGCATTCTGATACTGTATGTATATTCATCAATTGTATCACGATTTGCCACTCTCATCATCATCAAGACTGGTCGAATAGCCATCAATGCATCACAAACTAATAACACTCACCCAGGCCTTCCGCTATATCCCAATCGTCATATGGTCCATCTTCTACCAACTCGCCTCCCTCGCAATCGGCGTAGCAGCAACCAAATTCTTCAACCTCCCAAAATGGGTCACTCCAGCTTTCGCCTTCAACAACACCACCAGCCTCCCTCTCCTCCTCGTCCAATCCCTCGACGCAGCCGACATCCTCTCCGATCTCGACTCGTCCTCCGACGTAGTCGACCGCGCCAAATCCTACTTCCTCGTCAACGCCATGATCTCAAACTCCCTCACCTTCGCCCTCGGCCCCAAATTCCTCGACTGCCCGGATGACATCGAAGCCTCCGACCCCAAAGACCCCATGAACGACGCCGACGACGCCGAGGACCTTGAATCGCAAGAAGAAGACGCCGTCCACACCAACGAGCAAACCTCCCTCCTCCCGCAACGCGCCGCCCGCTCCGCAACCCACACCTCCTACTCCCTCCTCGCCCGCTGCCAAACCGCCTTCGCCGCCCTTCCAACCTTCATCCAACAAATCCTGACCTTCCTCACAATGTTCATCAACCCACCCTTCATCGGCACCTGCATCGGCGTGCTCATCGGCCTCGTCCCAGCCCTCCACACCCTCTTCTTCTCCGACCAGCAACACGGCGGCTACCTCAACGCCTGGCTCACCGCCGCCCTCAAAAACGCCGGCGACCTCTTCGCCGCGCTGCAAGTCATCGTCGTCGGCATCAAACTCTCCTCCTCGCTGCTCAAATGGAAAAAGGGCGAAGCTTCTGGTGCTATGCCCTGGGGTCCATGGGCGCTCGTCACGCTGGTGCGGTTTGTCCTCTGGCCGGCGATCGCGATCCCGCTGGTTTATGTTTTCGCGACGAAGACGTCGGTGCTGGACGCGGAGCCGATGTTGTGGTTTGCGATGATGTTGATGCCGACGGGGCCGCCGGCGCTGAGCATCACTGCTATGGCGGATGTTAGTGGGGCGGATGAGGAGCAGAAGTTGAGCATTGCGAAGTTTCTGACTGTGAGTATTTCTCTTCTTTTGAATTTTTTGATGTTCTCCGTTTTGTTTTTCGTGTCATTTGTCCGTTTGTGGTCTTTTGCACGAAAACGAGGTTGGCTGACCCTTTTCCTTTAGGTATCATACGCCGTCTCACCGCTGATATGCTTCGCCGTCGTTGGCGCCTTGAAAGCTAGCCAAGCCGCCGTGCAGACATTATGATGCAGGCCGGTAGCCGTCGCCAATGATGAAGCCTCGATGGCTTTTGTGTAGTTCTACTAGTTCGGAAGAAGAAAAACAAAAAATGGCGTTCCTGCCAAAATAGCATTACCCGTCCTCAAAAATGCACAGTGTGACTGCAGATCAAAACCAAACACCGTTTTCGATTTCAATCGAACTCAATACTTACGATCCTTCCAACCAGCGGAGATCGGCTGTTCGAAAGCGATGGGTGAACCGAGACGAGAGGGACTGAGCACTTGGGTATGAGCGACTCTTTCTGTGCGTAGGCCTCGGACGGAATGACTTGTCTAATTCAGGAGACGAAAAGGTTCCTGTTGATGCTCCTGTATGGAAATCCGTGACGCTTCATTCTCTGAGATATGAATGAGGGTCATCGCTTGATCAGAAAAAGTTGACATTAACTCTGCTATGTGCCTATTCTGTCTTGGTTGTTTGTTTCTTTGATATTACACTGGAAGGAAGCAATTGTTCTACAAAGTGAGAAAACACGCATGGCCTCTTCTTCCTCTAAGCTGCTCCCCATACTAGGAGCGGTGGGGTATATCCAGACAAACGCAGAAAACAAAAGCATCGCAGGCGAAGTGGTTTGCCTGCTTTCGTCTGCCAGGCGAGTTGGTAGCGGGGACATCGACGAGCGTGATGCCAATGTGCGGATCGCTCCAAAGTTGACTTGCTTTGCTGGCTTGGGCAACCGCTTCCGGCACGCTTCGTGACGATCACCTCAGCAGTGGTGAGTAAGGACCTTTCAGGCCAGTTGAACGGGTGATGACCGGAGAGATGCTCATCCCGTCAAGAGGCCATTTAAGCCTCTACGGCCGCTTTCTCAGATGCATGGCGCTTGACGTCTTCTTCGGAAAGCTTTTTGTATTTCTATAGTGTGCACTGTCAGCATTTTGCTCATGATTGAAGCGTCTTTCCAGGCACGCCAGCAGGCTTACCTCTTTCTCCTCTGCATCTAGGGCCTTCCACTCTTCTGCGATCAGCTTCGCACGTTCAGGCAATGAGATGTGTTTGAAGTCGCCGGAATTTTGACGGGCGGAGCTGAAGGCGAGATACGCGGTGAGAGCCCTCTTGGGCAGGCGCTCGTCTTCAATTTTGCGGGTTGCTGATTTCGAGAGCTTGGAATCCTCGAATTTCCGCAGAGCCCTGCGTGCGCTGTTGGCGAGCTTGATTTCTTGAATGCTGTGGGACTCGACCCAGCGTTTGTACTCGGCAGTCGAAGCCTCTCGTCCGACGCGAGCAAGGTGGTTGTAGTGCTATGGCAGACAGTCAGTGTCGTTGTTCTATGCTCGAGCGGAGACTCTCGGGTTGACGCATCATACCTCCATCTCCCCGGCCGAGAGCGCCCTGTACGCCGCCGAAGTCTTTCCAGCGTGCTCGGACATGATAGACTTGACATTCTCGACGCTTGTCTTAGTAGACGGATCAAAGTGAGACTTGAGTTCTGCACCCTTTTCGGCAAGGAACACACTGTACGCGTTCAACTGGCTGGGGAAAGGCGGTTTGAGGGCAGCCTTCTTAAGATCTGAGATCTCTGCCTTCTGCAACTTGGCCTTCGCCTCCTTGAGCTCCTCGGGCGTCATCGCATCCTCTATGGCCTGCTTCTTCTCAGCAGCATTCCGTTTCTTCTCCTTCTCCCTTGCGGCGCGCTTCTTCTTGGCGATCAGCTCCTTCTCCTCGGGGGTTGCGGGCTTCTTTGCTGCCTTCTTCACGGCACGCTTGACAGGGCGGCTGGGCTCGCCGACGGCCTTCCTGGGACGTCCAGCGGTGTCGAGGAGACGAGGAGCGTAGGTGAATGTGCGGATGGCGAGGGCAAAGGGCGTCTGAGGGGCTGCAGTGGTACGGAGACGCGCCTGGAGCGGTCGGCGCAGGGCGGCCGTGACCTGGCGGCCGAGCATTGTCGTCGAGATTTTGGTGGGATGCGTTGTGGTGGTGTATGCGACTGCGATGTGAGGTGACTTGGCGGGAGGTGAGGGTGTGGTGGTGGGATGGTAGGGGTGTGTTTCGCGTGGTGTTTGATAGTGTGATGGCACAGATGGTCAACGCGCGACTGCATGTGGATGTGGCTGGAGAGTTTGAGCTTGGAAGCCGGGAGGAGCTTGGACTTGACGTGACTTTGACTTCGGTGTGGTGCGCAGGCTGCGTAAGGCACTGTATGTACACCTCACTTACCATTAATAACTCCTGCCTGTAGATAGTATACTGTTATTCTTTCCGTAGCTAACATGGTGTTTCATGGCTCAACGTATGTCCACAAAGCAGGGTAATTCATGCGTATGAGCTCCTGACAGCTCGGCTCCAGTATGCTGGAACAGCCATAAAGCAGGGCCATGTTGTGTATAATCTGGTAAGCTAGGCATTCATAAAATACAACGAATCGACCAATCGTAAAGCTCTGCCTTATATTTATCCCCTGATTGCAAGCTTCTAGGGATCATCAACCTTTCCAGCTCACGCGTGTTTGCTTCCTCCAGCTCGTGCACGTGAGCGATGATGCTGTGGTGTAGGAGCTTGAGCCAGGCTGAGCTTTTGCGGGGGAACAACGTTAAGGTTGCCTTAGCGTCCGCGACAATCTTCATGTTCATGTTCACTTACCCATCTTCCATGCGCCATAAGGCAAACAACTAGTGCCTGACCTTGCGACATTGGAGCTGCAGCTCGCTATACCAAAAGCAGATTCTTTCCCAACATACACACCACCACGACCGGACGTGCCGGCAAAAACAGTGACAGCAGGAATTGGCAGCGAACAGGCGCATAACAGGCCAGGCCAGACAGGCAAAAGTACGAGCAGTCGGATCGGTACAGCGACACCACCATCTGCGGCGGCGAAAATGGCGTACTCACCATCCCGCAGAAGCGAAGACCGCCATGTGCGCGACCGCCGCGACGACCGCGGCACCAGACGTCGCTCTCGCAGCAGAGAGGTGCGTGGCCACAGGCGCCCTTCTCCCCGCTATCGCAACCCCAGCGACCTAACACATACCCAGCGCGACCGCGACTCGTACAGAAGACGCGACCGCTCCTACGACCGCTACGATGATCGCCGCGACGACAGGCGCTCCGGCCGCCGCGACCGCTCAAGAGACCGCAAGAGATCGCGCGACAGAAGTCTGGTGAGAGACAGGCGCGATGACAGAGACCGCTATCGTGACTCTCGCGATTCCTACGATAACCGCGACAGGAAGCGACCGAGGCGCAGCCCTTCACCCAGGCGTGATGACCGTGCTCGTGATGCTGGCAGAGACAGGAGGACTCCAGCGAGGACAAGTGAGAGAGGAAGCGAGGTATGTCAGGATGTGAACATTCAAAGCAGAACAGAATCGCTAACAGAACAGACCCCTCGACCTTCCACCGCAAATGTCGACACCGCCGCTGTTGGAAAACAAACCGAGGAGAAGAGAAAGCAGGAAGAGAGGCGTGCGAAGATGGAAGCCTGGAAGGCCAAGTTGCTTGCGGACAAGGCACAAGCTCCTGGCTCTACCGCCTCTCCATCAGCTGCAACCCCCGACAATGTACCTTCAAAAGAGTCAACCCCAGTAGGCAAGCCCGATCCAAAGGAGATTCAAAAGCGAGTCCGCGCAGCGAAGGCGAAGCAGGAAGATGCGAAGAACAAGCCGCTTGGAGGTGACGTGGCTATTCCGACACCTTTACCAGAGCAAGTCGCCAATGGTTCAGGACGTGGCTCTTCAAGCGCTACACCCGAGACTGCGATGCTGCCTACCAAGGTCACAGGATTCGGTCTGAACAAGGTTGCCGAAAAGTCCGAATCACAAGCACCCAAAGCTGTTTCACAATTGGATGAAGAGGAAACTTCGGTGCGCAAGCTAGGAAAGCTCCCTCAACTGACGGATACTTCCATGGACGCTATACCTGAGCACGCTGACGATGACGAAGACGAGGAGAACAACGACTTGCGAAGTGATGACGAAGCCGACGAGGCTGACCGCTTAGCTGCGCAGAGACGTGCCCAGCAAGTTGAACAGACTGCGGCGATGAATGCGTCCTCCGCTAATGAGAATTCGACAGCTAATGACACAAACGGAGCTATGGACGTGGACGAAGACGACGAAATTGACCCGTTGGACGCTTTCATGAACTCTCTCGAAGCACCAGAGGAGTCCGATCCTCTTGATCGTCTCGGCTCTGGTAGGCAAGAGGCCGTCGTTTTCAACAGTGACGACGAGCCTGAGCTCGATGCGATGGGCGATGCCTCTGATGACATCGCAGCCATGATCAAGAAGAGCAAAAAGAAAGAAATTGGGCAGGTCGTCCACTCCAAGATGAACTACCAGCCTTTCCGCAAGAACTTCTACTCCGAGTCCCTCGAGATCGCCGAGATGACCGAGGAGGAAGTCGACGAGCTGCGTGCAGACCTGGAGAACATCACAGTAAAGGGCAAAGACGCGCCGCGGCCAATCCAGAAGTTTGCCCAAGGTGGTTTCGGTGCACAGATCATGCAAATCATCAACGACTTGAAGTTCACCACTCCTAGCTCCATCCAGTCACAGGCTCTACCCGCAATCATGTCTGGTCGTGACACCATTGGTGTTGCCAAGACTGGTTCTGGCAAGACGATGGCATTCGTTCTTCCCATGTTCCGTCACATCAAGGATCAACCTCCTCTCGAGTCCATGGATGGCCCCATAGGCATGATCATGGCGCCGACGCGTGAATTGGCTGTGCAGATTCACCGCGATTGCAAGCCATTCCTCAAGGCACTCAACCTGCGTGCAGTCTGTGCTTATGGTGGTGCACCTATCAAAGATCAAATTGCTGAGCTGAAGCGCGGAGCTGAGATTGTTGTTTGCACACCTGGTCGCATGATCGATCTTCTTGCTGCCAACAACGGACGTGTCACCAACCTTCGTCGCGTCACCTACGTTGTGATGGACGAAGCTGATCGTATGTTCGACATGGGTTTCGAGCCGCAGATTACAAAGATCCTCATGAATGTGCGTCCTGATCGTCAGACTATCTTATTCTCGGCGACCTTCCCACCTAAGATGGAAACCATGGCCCGAAAGGCACTGAGAAACCCAGTCGAGATCTTGGTTGGAGGTAAGAGCGTTGTCGCTGCTGAGATCACTCAGGTCGTCGAGGTCAGAGAAGCCAACACCCGCTTCACCCGTCTCTTGCAACTACTTGGCGAGTTGTTTTATGAGGACGACGACACCCGTTGCCTTGTATTTGTGGAGAGACAGGAGACCGCGGACGAGTTGTTCAAGGAACTTTTCAAGAGGAACTACGCTTCGGTGTCCATCCATGGTGGACGTGAGCAGATCGACCGTGACGAGGCTATTCGGGACTTCAAGGCGGGTGTGTACCCCATCATGATCGCCACTTCTGTGGCTGCTAGAGGTCTCGACGTTAAGCAGCTCAAGATGGTAATCAACTTCGACTGTCCAAATCACAACGAGGACTACGTACACAGATGTGGCCGCACCGGTCGTGCAGGTAACACAGGAACTGCAGTCACATTCGTCATGCCCGATCAGGACCGCTTCGCTGCGTTCTTGGTCAAATCGCTTACGGACAGCAAACAAGAAGTATCTGCTGAGCTCAAGGCTATGGCCGACAGATTCAACAAGAAGGTCGAGGCCGGTGAGGCAAAGAAGTACGGCGGCGGCTTTGGTGGCAAGGGTATCGAGCGTCTGGATGCCGCTCGCCAGGCTGAAGAAGGTCGCATGCGCAAGCAGTACCGCACCGAAGACCAGCCCGAGGAGGAGGAAACCACGGAGACCAACAAGAAGGAGGGCGGCAAGGAAGAGACTACCAGCAAGGCCGCCGAGGTGACCGAGTCTATGGTGCCCGCCCATCTTGCTTCAATCCTGAGGAACGCAATGAACGTGCAGAAAGCCGAGCCCCCAGCACCCTCCGCAAACGAAGGTCAAGGCAAATCCGGCGGCAGACCAAAGGGTCTCGATCCAATGGAAGCCGCCCGCCAGGCCGCAATGAACATCACCAACCGCGTCGGCGGCAACAAAGGTACGTCCCATCGATATGATACTCTTTCACAAAGACCACACGCTAACATCAATATTCTAGGCGCCGCCCGCGCAGGCCAGCACGTCGACAACCACGGCCCCGACGCCGGCGCTTTCCACGCCACGCTCGAGATCAACGACTTCCCCCAGCGCGCCCGCTGGGCCGTCACCAACCGCACCAACACCTCCAAAATCCTCGACACCGCGCAGGTCTCCATCACCACCAAAGGTAACTACTACGCGCCGCCGAAAGTCCCCGAGGAAGGCGAATTGCCGAAGCTGTATATTTTGGTTGAAGGGCCGACGAAGATTATTGTCGAGGATTCGATGGCGGAGCTGGTGAGGTTGTTGAAGGAGGGCACGATTGCGGCGCTGGAGGGCGAGGCGAGTAAGCCGCAGGCGGCGGGGAGGTATAGTGTTGTGTAGATCACGGAAGGGTGGATGGGGGTGTATCTTACTTTCTTCTTTCGGTTGGTCTAGTTTTGTGTACGGATGGGATGAGTGCTGTGGGGGAGAAGCAATCAATACATCACGTTTTCAATGGCAACCTTGTGTACGAAAGCGTATCGATGCTGGATACGGGTACTGAACTAAATCTGCTGAACGCCGGGATATTACCAACAACTCTTGAACATCTCATAGGTCGCCATGCTCTTGCCACCAGAAGCCCGTTCATGACTCTTAAGAACAAACAACAGCATCGAGCTCAGCGTAAATCTCATCTTTGATCGACTCTTCAGCCCAGCACATGTCCACTGCGTTCCTCGCCAATCGCACCATCTCAGCGTTACTAAACCCACAATACTTATAAACCTTCTCCATATTCCCACTGATCCAGACATCATGCATATACACAGGATCATCGCTGTTTATACAAAACTTCACACCTCGATCGAGCAATTCCCGCAGCTTCGGAAACAGGACTTCTGTCGCGGTCCGACGGTGATAAGCATGCGGGCAGAGCGTTAGGCCGATGTTCTTGTCCACCAGCCCTTGGCAGAGCTCTGCCCGATCAAGAGCGTCGAGGCCGTGGTCGATGCGCTCGACGCCGATGTCGAAGATCGCTTGCCGCATATGTTCATGGGTGTCTTTTTGCCCGAAGTCGCAGTGCGTGGTGATGTGCAGACCGTCTTGCCGGGCGCGCTTGAAAGCAGCGTGGAAGAGATTGGGCGGTCTTTCGTAGGCGTTGCTGGCCAGGCCAACGGCGTGGAAAAGACCGTGTCCGTTCTTCGCCCACGGCAGAGCGGTTTGATAGGCTGCCTCGCCATCCGCCACGGGCTCGTCCCGGATGAAGCAGAAGATCCAATTCGATCTGGCGCCATATTCGGTCGCACCGTCTCGCTGGGCTCGTAAGTAGCCATTCAGAACCGTCTCAGCAGGCACTCCCCGTCGCGTATGAGCCTGGATGTCAAAGAAAGGCTCCACGTAGCGGACGTTCATTTCTCTGCACTTCTTGAAGTAGTCCATGGCCATGTCGTAGAAGTCTTGCTCGTGCAGCAGGACTTCGCAGCCGGCGAAGTAGGCTTCGAGGAAGGTTGGGACGTCTTGCCGGCCGCCTTGCTCGGGGCGGTGGTTGTAGGTCACATTGTATGACTCCAGGAGTTCTTCGTATGTCTGGTATATGTGCCCTTTGAACTGCAATGTGAGGTTGTTTCGCTGGGCTAGTTTCCACCGGAGGGCTGGTTGGAGGGTTCCTTCGATGTGGATGTGGAGTTCGACTTTGGGGAGGGATGCTATGAAGGGGGAGATGGTGATTGCGTCCATTTTGAGTGGTCACTATTGCTTGTGGCTTTGAGGTGTGCTCGTTTGATGTCTTGATCTTATGCGCTTACGCATGCGTGTTTAGTTGGCTGTCGGATGAAGCTCCATAAGTGCTTTCCATTAGAAACTATGGTCAATTCGTTCGATGGCGTTGTCCACCCGATGTCGGTATGCTTATCTCATTGAGGTTACATCAGCTAGTCTATTACCTAAGTCTGGTCGGTGTTGTTGATGGTTGATCAGAAGTCTGAATGTAGCATCTCGCTGGTACGGCTGAGCGGTGCTTGTTCTATGCTCAACTGTAGAAGCGTACGACTTACTGGGAGTCTTGAGAACGGTCAAGGCATCTCAAGGGTGGCACCGTCCATCGAATTTGATGGCACTGCATCTGTGTATGTAGATTTACGTGCGGAGTCTGAAGTCACTCTCGGGCGTGATTCCATGCAGGTGAGGGGGCAAGTGTCAATGCAGCCAAGATAGCAAGACCCACAAGCATAGCTTGGCCTGATTACAGAACGCGCCCTGAGCATTCTTCGACCTCCTTATCTCACGTCTTCCCTCTACTATTCCCGGGCTTCGCCGTATAGGGCGCATTTGATTCACAAACAGACGGGAGTCTATGACTTTCAGCCCTCTGATTAAGGTACCGAATCACTTAGGGTCGTGCTAGTCGATCGTCGGCCAAGATGATAAGCATGCCCTTCGCTGTAAACAGCAAGGCGAACCTGCGAGCGAGGCCGGCGAGATAGGCCTGCGGCGAAGCAGTACCATGTACAAGGTCGCGTGGTATATACCTGCTGTGCAAGCCACTTATTCTGTTAGACGTTGTTACAGATTTGGATGCGACCTTCGCCTTCGTCTCCATCGCAGCAATATGGAATCCTCTGAGATGGGCCTTGGGCCCTCGTCCAGCGCAGCACGAAAGGTGCTCAAGAAGATTGATCGTGTGATCATTCCGCTCTTGTTCGTCACCTATATGCTCAACTTCATGGACAAAACGATACTGTCGAGCGCCGCTGTCTTTGGGCTCCGAGATGACAATGTTAGTGCCTTAACTCTATACCTCCGGTGCTTCGACTAATGTATGTGTATAGAATCTCGAAGGACAACAATACAGCTGGGTTTCCAGCATATTTTATTTCGGATATCTCATCTGGGAGTATCCAACCACGATTCTCATTGCTCGGCTACCTACCGCCAAATACCTCACTGTGAATACGTTCTTTTGGGGTATTGTCGTTGCAATGACAGCGGTATGCACCGATTTCGGCGGCTTGATGACTGTTCGTTTCTTGCTGGGTGTCGCAGAGGCAACAATTACTCCAGGATTCATGTTCTTGACCTCAACCTGGTACACGCGCGATGAGATTCCTGTGAGAATCGGTATCTGGTTCGCAGGCAACTCCATTGGAGGCATGCTGTCAAGTCTTCTGGCATTTGGTGTGGGACACATCGATGACCACGTCGGACCTTGGAGATGGATATATATCATCCTCGGACTGACGACTTTCCTTTGGGCAATCCCGATCTACTTCCTTCTTCCCGACAAGATCTCGGAAGCCAAATTTTTGAACGCAGAAGAGAGACAGATTGCCGCCGACCGAGTTGTGATTGCTGGAACTGGAAGCACCGAGCACTCTCACTGGCGTCTTGACCAAGTCAAGGAGTGCTTCTTGGATCCGAAGACCTACTTCATCTTCTTCATCGAACTGCTCACCCAAATGCCCAACGGCGGCACACAATCTTTTTCGAACATTGTGATCACTTCGTTCGGGTTCACTAGCCTACAATCAACCCTGATCAATATACCTTACTCGGTCTTGACGGCAAGTCTCATTGCTGGCACCGGATGGCTTGCAGGTCGCTACCAAACACTGAACTGCTTCTTGATCATTGCAGCAGTGATTCCGTGCGTCGTCGGCGCTGCTGTTATCAGCCAGAGAGACTCTGTACCCCACGGTGTCCAGCTGTTCGCGTACTTCCTCCTCTCATCGGGTCCGGCTGCTATGCCGCTCAACATGTCGCTCGTACAGTCGAACTATCGTGGCGTGACCAAAAGGATGACCATGACGGCCCTCCTCTTCTGTGGCTACTGTGCGGGTAACATCGCCGGGCCTCATTTCTTCCGTAAAGGCGAGGCTCCACACTACTCGACCGCGTTTCGGGCTATCATGATTTGCTACTCCTTGGTGGTGGTTTTGGCGCTATCGCTACGCTTCTACCTACAATGGCTCAACGCGAAACGCACAAAAGAAGAAGGATTCGAAGGCAGTGCCAGCTCAGCGGGTGCATTGTCAAGTGGCAAAGTTCCTGAGGTCGTGGGTGGTAGTAAGGATGTTGCGCAAGCCGTCACTGAAGTCCAACTCAGGCCGGAAGACTACGATGACGTGACAGACTGGAATACTGTTGGTTTCAGGTATCGCATGTAGATCTTAATCTACCCGAGAGCAATGATGGCGTCGCTGTTAGATATTCATGTTGTGATTGTCATGGTTGGCACGTCAGAATCCGCGCTCCAACTGTGGCTGGCACAACTTCCTGGTTCACCAATAAAATGAGTTGAACAAAATACTCTCAATGATGACACATAGCAACAAGGCATCTCTCAGGGGGAGCAGTCGCCCGTGCATTTAACATAACGGTTGGTATCAGCTACGAAGTGGTGAAATACTCGTGCAGAGGCTAATGAGCTTGATCATAATTCGTGACTCGTATTTTACACTAATTTCATCGTCCCGTTCATTTATGAAGTACATCCAAAGAATCAATAATCATTTTCCTGATGCGAGATGATCGCTTTTTGGAGATGATATTGCGCATCCAGGAGACAGCACCAACAGCATCATTGTCCTGTATGCCAACAGCATGCATCACACCCGGCACACCCCCGCGGACCAACTGCCATGCTAACAAAAACGCTTTGTATGCATACAAATCCAACCATGGTGCTTCTAAAGTTCCATCTTCAAGCGCATTGAGATGCCGTAGAAAATAGTCAAGGTGGGGTTGAATGGAAGCTAGAATGTCAGATCCGAAGGGGAGTTCGCTGGACAATGCCAGATATGTCGAATGGCTGAGCACTCCATCAACACTGGACTCTACAATCCCACCGGTATGAGAAGGAGACCAGATGTTCAGCTCGATCATGGCCATTTCCCAAGTTGCAGCGCGGGTCGCGGCGTACGAGTCTGTTATTGCACCCTCTCTTGGGCAGATGAACGGCGCCAGTGCGACCAGTGATGCTCTCAAGGGCTCAAACCGCTCCAAGCTGACTTGCCCAGTCATTGTGGACCATCCAGAGACCTCCCGCGCACTAGAAAGCAGAAACTGCGCAATGTTGATGGCGCCATATGGATCGAATTGTGGGATGGCGTCGACATCTGGACTGCGCGAAAGGAACAATCGTACCGCTTCGGTGTATTGCACCGGCCGGGTATGTGACTGAAGCAATTGTTGATGTGCCCAATCAGCAGCTGTGCTAGTATTCCAGCAGTTCTCGGGACATGGCAAGTCTTGTTTCACTTCGAGATGGGAGAGACATCGCGGTATAGATAAGAATTGATACCATAGGGCGTCGATCTGATGCGCAGCCAGGATTGTCCGTTTATGTGATTCAGCTTTAATGGCCTCTCGCCACATTGAGTCCAGATCTTTAGTACCGGCAGTGGCTGGTGAGGATGTGCGCATTAGTCCTGTTGACCGCGCAATTGAGATCATCCGGGAATGCATCTTCAATCCCTGGGTCGAGATCTTGCCGCATAAGTAAAACATGGCGCAAATCTCCAAAAGAAGCAAGGTTTGTACAAGTGCGAGGTTGTGCGGTAGGTCGTCTTCTACCTCTTCTTCTGACGCCACTAGGACACGAGCTCGGTGGAAGCAAAGCAGCGAAAGCTTTTCTCCTGAGCCCAATTCATCAGGATTCACTGGATCGTCCGCATACTGGTAGGCCAGAGAAAGAATGCTAAGGATGAGATATGTAGGAATACAAGCTGGGTCCAATGTCGGTCGATGCAAAAAAGGAACAAAATGTGAAACGTGGGCGAAGTAGAGCTCTAACCCCCGTTCGACCTGCTCCGTAGAAGGGTGCCAGTCGCTCCTCAAGTAGGGTAGGTCTTTAGGCGATAGCCCTTCTGGAAGCCCTGAATGTAAATTGGCGCCGTCGCAACTTGATCCTGGAGATGGTGTGGAAAGACCGGTGGCTCCTGCTACGGGAGCACTAAATTGACGAAGGCGGTGTTGATTATGCCCGTTCGATGATATGTCCATGTAAGTTCCATGTTCGGCGAATGCCAGGTTCGGATGTGATAATTGTTCTGGTAAAGAGTTGGAAAGATTGACCTCGTCGACACCCGGCTCATTCAGTACGTCAAGAGCGTTCCCGAGACTTGGGATCCTAGTACGCATTACATCGTAGCTTGGGCCTGATGAGGGAGAAACGTGAGGCAAGCCTGTATCCCATGATCCCATGCCGATGTCCAAGTAAGCCCCAGTATCCCATCCTCGTGGCATCATATCGTTTTGTTCTGCAACAGGTGGAGTTGAGGGCTCCCTCACGCTTGAAGGCTTTGGCACGCTTCCCCTGTGAGCTTGTCCCACCGATGTCACAGTATCTCGTCTAGCGACTTTGGCAGGCCTCTCTTCCTCGTGACCTGGATGCTTTCTCTTCACATGACGGTCTCGGAGATCTCGACGGGAGAATGTCGTACGGCAGAGGCGACAGGCGAAAGACGTATCGCCTTTCGGACGGGTATGCAATTCAGAGTGTCGTTTGAGGTTTTCATGGCGTGTGAAGCGGCTGTGACAGATATCGCACTCGAATGGTTGTTCCCTGCCAACTGTCGTGACCGTCGCCATCGTCGCGTTGCGATGTGTGCTGGCAGGACGTCAGCAATCGCAGATCAGTGAAATGAAGCATGGATACCGGGCACCTGCCATGCCACGGCCACGAGGCCATCGGGAACTGAAGGCTATTATCGCGGCTATCAAGGGCCAGAAAGGTAGGAACGAGCCCTATTCCCCAGCCCAGATAACTTATCTTGCCACGTTCTGATTGGCAGCGATTAAAAGCTTCGACACGAACGAGCCGATACCGTTAGATCTCCCCGCACGCTCGGAAGACTCCTGTTTCCTTTACGTATCCTCGATACAGTCATTTCACGAGCCGAGGGGCCCCTTGATACTCGTGGCTGCATATCACCGGTCCGATTTCGCGACGTGGTCCCGGTGAAAGATGTTGAACGATCATGCTCACAGTTCACATGGGGTCGTCACCCGATGGATTGACCTGTTTGGTTTGTGGAGGGCGCCGAATGCTGACAGTGATCACTTTCTACAGTGTTCATTGGAGATGGAAAATTGTTCTGTGAGATTTCATAATTCAAGCATAATAACTATACGGAACTTCTCTGGACTATCGCAACAACTCGAACTGGTACAACCTGAACGAATGAATCGCATGGCCGCATCACACTGGTAGGACGACCTTGACCCCCATGTACTCGCGCTGATGCATCAACTTTCCATCAATAAGAACCTGATCTGCACCAATACGGTTGCGGACAGTATCGGTCGGATCTGTAACCGTCGCGATCTGGATCTCGCGCCACTCCTTGTTCGAAGGCACGATCTGACCTGAGGAAGTGAGCCTCTTGAACTCCTTGTACACGCCTTGCTCCTCTACGCAGCCCTCGCGCTGAATCAGGGGAGATGCTAAGCCACGGTTAGTATCGTATCTATGAGGTTTCGAGATGAGATTCAGCTTACAGTATGCAGGCTCCATGCGAAGATCACCAACAGAGCTGTTGAATAGCACCAGCGAAAGACGCTCCTCATGCAATTGATCAACTGGTGGCTTGTAGACGCGGTGGCGCGTGGCTTTGAAATGACCACCAGAGACAATTTCGAGGGTGTCTCCAATGTTTACAACCAAAGCACCGGGCTTGTAAGGCACGTAGTACCACTTTTCATCACGGCCCCAGATCTGCAAGCAAGAAATGGGCACCGAGAACAGCAGTGTGGTCAGGCCAAAGTCTGTGTGGCCATGCATACGAAGTCCCTTCGATGCTGTTTGTGTCGATTCTGGGACGGGTCTGAAGAGTGCGTGGCGGAAGTATCCCTCACCGGTGGGACTACCGTGTGATTGAACATTATCCCAAAGGTAGTCGTCGGGCAACTCCAACACGCGAGAGAACAATTTGAGCAGTCGGCGATTGACTGACTTGGTCAAGTAGTTGCAGAAGGCCTCGATCTCGTCCATGAACGGGTGCAGACACTTCGGGGTGCGCTCGATGTCTTGCCAATCGCGGCTGTACCAGTTGAATTGCTCAATGCCGTCCGGCACATTGCGGAAGCGCTGTCGAGATTAGCATATATCAATCCGTCGGAATTGGATTTTGACAAACCTTGAATCCATAAGGATGCTTGTAGCCGGACCATCGACCAGTGTCAGGATCGAAGAGAAGACGCTCTTTGTCTTCATCTGTGATATTGTTGTACAAGTATTGGGCAATGGCGAACTGTCTGTGGAGCTGTACGTTCGAGCTTTCATCAGTGGTGCGACACTTGTCGTTCGTTTCATGGAGGACCCACCTGTTCCAGTGAGACGCCATAGTCCTCCAAGAAAAGGAAGCCATCGTCGCGAATGGCAATCTTCACTTTTTGGACGAGACCATCAACGACCACAGGGTCTTCCGAATCGAGCAGCGACAGATCGATCGATTTGAGTTGCGCAAAGTTGTGCTTCTCTTGTGTCACAGGAGGGGCGTTCCATGCTGGCACGACAGGCTTGCCTGGCAAGTCAGCGGCGGGTGGGTTGAAAGGAGCAGTAGTAGGCATTTTCTTGATATGTATGAGGATCTTAGTGGCTGTTTCTTTCCACAGCCGCTCGCGCGGCACTAGTATATATCTATCAGGTTGTAGCTACAACAAGGCCTGGTGTCACTCTCGGCGGAGCCACAGCAACAGACACGGTACGTTCGAGGGTTCCCTAGATTGCCCTGTCTACGGCCAGCGGAGCACGTTGACTCTGTCATGCAATTGATAAGATGCATGCTCAGACGTTCAGATAGGACAAGACGGGTGCTCCTCTGGCTACAGCTCTGATACATCGTTATCTTGCTCCTTCACTCCAGATTCACGCATGCTCTGAACCTAAACCTGGAAGTATCACTTTATCGCCATGCTCCTCCACACGCTAACAGACCGCTAGCGTTGCCGATCTATGCTAATCTCTTGCGGGTCGCATCAACAAAGCCGAGGAGGAGCTCCTCCCAATCGGAGTATCAGTTGGACCCTTAGAGTGGTATGCATTTCTTCGATTTGCCCTTAACGAACTAGATACGCGACCATGTAACGACTATGACACTGCGCTAAGCTGTGTCCCATGTGGATTGACACTAGTAGAGCTCCTCCTCGCAGGTCCGAGTGATGTTGAGCTGTCCACATCAGAGTACTTATTTTCAATCTTTGTCATTCGCAACCAGACCGCATACTTCATCTAACAAGTGTGTTTTCTCTTGATCAATTACCGACTCAACTACCCTTCTCGGCAAAACACAACAAACATGTCTCGTCAACTCATCTCCAGCGAGAAATTCCCTCCTAAACCGCACAACTGTACGTAAACTTTACAAGACGTTCTGGATGAACATCTCGATTGACAATTGTATTCTCAGCTCCTGCCACCAAGATCCCCGGACTCGTGTTCTGCGCTGGCCAAACCGCCACGGGAGAGATCAAAGAGGCGACAGTATGAAAATCCTGCTTGCGACATGTACCGAGAATACTTTCTAATCAGCCCACAGCGCAAAGTCCTACAGAACCTGAAGGAGGTGTTGGAGCTCTCAGGCTCATCTCTAGAGCAAGTCGTCAAGTACAACGTGTACCTTGCAGATATGAAGGACTTCGCCGCGATGAATGAGGTCTACATCGACTTCCTGCCGCAGCCTATGCCTTCAAGATCTTGCCTCCAAGCAGTTCCCCCAGGAGATGGTACGGTGATCGAGATTGAGTGCATTGCGCAGGCATAGTGATTTACGATATGGCATAGAATTGGAATAGACGATCAATAAATGAATCAAATAGTCGTAGCTCTGGTATTTGTCAGAGCCCATGAAGAAGCCTCGACCTCTCAATGGCAAACATTATAGTGTATTGAATCCAGATCCGATGGGATCACAATTTTGCGTACCACAATCTCAGCGGCCACACTAGATAGTTATGGTTCTATGTACGAAGGTAACAGCACTATATTCAGTCGACATCATCAAGTAACAAGTTTACTCTCAGCGGTAAGGAGAATGCGACTGAGATCTATGTTTTATAGTATTACCTTCAAATCACGAGTCTGCGTATGAGCATCTCGATGGCATGACCGACAACGTTGTGATCCTATGCGTGAAGGTAACAGCATTCGTATCATTTGCAGGCGTCAGGCGAATCGCTTATCACAGAGAGGACATAGAGCACGTTTGTGGCATTAACAGACGTCCAATTGAGTAGAGGTAAAACGTTGATGACAGCTGTGGTATATATTTATGCAAATGCTTCGTCAGATCCAACCTTCAAGCCCGAACCTTCTTGATCTCTGCAGTGTACCAGTTCTGGATAGCCTTGGTATCGCCGGTCATAGCCACTGTGTCGTATCTCTTTCTGGCGTCAATGGCTGCCGCGCCGTCGTTCACCATGCGGCCAAACCACTTTCCATGCTTCCGTGCCGCAGCTTCGATCGCATCGACGGCGGATGTAAACTCAGGCTCGTCACCACGAGCAGGTGTGTAGCCCAAGATTGACTGGGCAAGGTCGTTGGGGCCAATGAAAACAAGGTCGACACCGGGAACGGCACAAATCTCGTCTACGTTCTTAACGCCCTCTTTCGTCTCGATTTGGATCATGGTGATAATTGTCTGGTTGGCCGACTTCATGTATTCGGGTGTGGTGAGGCCATGGCCGATTGCGGGAAAAGCTGAGCCTTGACCGCGGACACCTTGAGGGGGAAAGCGTGAAGAGGCGGCAACCGCTCTTGCCTCCTCGGCGTTATTGATCTGTGGCACCATGATACCGTGTGCGCCAGTATCGAGAGCCCTCTTGAGAATGTCGTGTGCTGGGCCACGTACGCGGATGATCGGTGAGACTCCGAGGGCTGAGATGGCGGCAACAGAGTTGTGGACAGACTCATCTCCAAGGGCTCCGTGTTCGGCATCGATGATGATACCTGTAATCAGTGTTAGATCATGGACTGCAGCGTTGAATGAATCATGAGCTTACCATCGAAATCGCAAAGCGCAACGATCTGGGCAATTCTGACAGAAGAGAGAGCCATAAAAGTCATGAGAGGGTAGTTGCCATCTTTCAAGACATTCAACAGCCTCAGCCGCGGGTTCGAAATTGTGGTTGTGAGCGGAGTAGGGTATTCGGTGGTTGCTGAAGGCATCTCGGCGGCACGATCGTGGCAGATTGTGAGGATGGTGGTGTAAAGTAGCGTGTGAGATTTAAAATTGTGATGATGATGTTGTGATACTCTCAATGTTATAAGAAGATTGAACAAGATATATCACGGAATGGAGAACCTCACACCTACTGGAGACTATTAGACCTCCTCGTTGGTTATGCCGACACCGGGCTCGGCATGCATCCCAAGGAGCATGCCATCTCTTGGGAGGAGCATATGGAGGGGTAGCAGGGTGGGGCAATCAGAGACTCTCCGTCAGAGTGGTGATGGTACGGATCTCAGAGGAGTGAGGGAGGAGGAACTTTGGGAGGAGCAGGGAGGAGTGAAGACCTTATCGTTATCAGTCTGCGGAGCAGTGCACGGTTGGGGAACCACGTGACGGATTCCAGCCCTGGAGTGAGATTTGCGCCGATACTCCTCTGGCCGAGAGTGAGGCGTCGCCAAATACGGATGATAGGAAGATACGGTCCTATCCTCCCTGCGAATAGACCATTGAGCCGTGATGCTGTGTAAGTCTTGGACGTCTCTCGAGCGTCGGACTCAAAAGCGACCGCGTCCGCCTGTTCTGTAGGTACGGACGCCCCCATCGAAACCACTCAACATGGACGACCTGAGCAAGAAACCAACAATCGAATCCATCAAAGACAATCTGTCTTACGCCGAAGGACATACCGAAGTCCGCAACGTCGCCGGCAGGCTCAAGCCAGAGTCGCTATGTAACCTCACCGAGGAGGAGACGAAACGTCTTGAGAAGAAGCTTGTTCGCAAGCTAGATCTATTCATCTTGCCAACCATTGGCATCCTATACATCCTCAACTACATTGATCGACAGAATCTGTCGGCTGCAAAGCTCCAGGGCATCATGGAAGACCTGAACATGAACGAACAACAGTTCGCTACGGCGATTTCCATTCTATTCGTTGGGTATGCATTAAATCTTTGAACTCACAATCATTGACTAACTCTGCGCAAGTTATCTTCCATTCCAGATCCCTAGCAACCTCCTCATCACGAAGATCTCGCGCCCTGGAATGTACATCTGCTCAGCTGTGGTCATTTGGGGTTGTATCTCTGCCGCCACAGCAGCGGTCAAGACTTACAACCAACTTTTGGTCGTGCGAGCCTTTCTTGGAGTCGTTGAAGCAGTTTTCTTCCCAGGGGCAGTATATTACTTGTCTGCCTGGTACACAAAACAAGAATTGGGCAAGAGACTTGCTGGATTATACATTGCTCAGCAAGTTGGCAACGCTTTTGGTGGACTTCTTGCCGCGGCCATTCTCCAACTTGACGGCACGCACGGTAAGCCTCAGATTGAGAGTATTCTATCGATAACAAGACTAATAATGCTTCTGTAGGTTTGTCTGGTTGGCACTGGCTGTTCATCATCGAAGGCTCCGCTACAGTCGGCATCGGAGCCATCTGCGCGTTGATCATGCCCGAATACCCACACAACAGCCGAATGCTTACCCAGGATCAGCGCGATCTTGCAGTCTGGCGTATTGAATCCGAAGCAGGCGCCGCAGAAGGCACAGAGAACGAAAGCGTACTCTCCGGCTTTGGCAAAGCACTTACCGACCCAAAGCTCATACTGCTCATCATGTGCAACATGTTCTCGCAAGGCCAAGGTTCTATCGCCAACTTCTTCCCGGCCATTGTGGCCAGCCTGGGCTACTCGCGTACAATCAGTTTGCTGCTGACTGCGCCGCCGTACATTCTCGCTGGCTTTGTCTACTATGGCATCACCTATTATTCGGACCGGAAGAACACTGTCTACCCGATCATCATCGTACTCATCTCAATCGCCATCGGCATGTACATCATCCCAATGGCTACAATCAATGTCGGTGCGCGCTACACCTCGATGATGATCCTGCCCTTCGCCTCCGTCGGACCACAGATTTTGCTATACAAGACGATCAATCTCCATCTGACCAGGCCCATTTCCAAGAGAGCCGCCGCATCTGCTCTGGTCAATGCAATCGGAGGCACCGCCAACATCTGGACTTCGTACCTCTACTATGCCCCACCACAGTATTATGCAGCGTTCGGTACTCTGATGGGCTGCGCGTTCTTATTTGCTGGTACTCTGACCTTGTATCGATGGCTGATCCTAAGAGAGAACAAGCGCCTGAACTCGGGCGACCAGACTCTGATCGCCAAAGTGATGAAGGGTGGCGTGACAGAGGAGATGGTCGCTTTGAACTGGCGGTATGAGATGTATTGATGGATGACGATGCACACACAACGCTCAGATTAATGGACATATGCACATGCATTAGCTTAAGATACATACGCGTAAGTCTATGTACAAATCCAATATCAGCTACGTCTTCACTGTTTGCATGTACTAGTACCATGGCCTCCAGACACGAAAAGTAGGGTGTTGACTAATGAGATACTGACACTTATGTTCGTAAATCTCAGGGTCGGCTGCGCTAGTATCGGAAAACATCCAGACTGAATGATCTAACTTACCGCCGAAACTCCGTACAAGATCCATGAGTTCAATGGCTTGTACAGTAATGCCGGCTCAAAATTCGCTTCGCATACGAGAAGTGGAAAACAGTGACATCGCATCCACTGATAAACCGTTGGATGCCAAAGATAACAATTCTATTTACCAGACATTACTTCTTAGTATCATCATCCATTCTAAGTTCTATCAGATGAGCTCTTCAATCATATCCTATTCCTGAAAACTGAATCAACAATCGCAAACTCCTCACCCCCATGTACTACTTTGCACCCGGAAATTGATTGAAGAGAGCTATCAGCTGTATTAGCGTATTTCTGAAGAAAGGAAGTATTTGGAATCTTACAATTGTCGAACTTCGCAAGCTGAGGGCACCCAAGTTTCTGCATATCCGGACCAAGCTGATTGAGAGCCCACCCAAGGATAGACCCAACCGCACCGAGCACAGGAGCAGTAGCACTACAGAGCATCAGTCAATCAATCCCAACACATGCACGTGGGCACCACGGTCACATACCTTGGCATAGCAGCCAGAGTTGCCTGGTATAAGAAGCACGCAGCATTGTTACCATCGAAGAGAGTCGCGGAGTTGAACACGCCGCCCGTCAAATCTTGCAGATCGACGCCGGTGAAGCTGTCGGTGGTTCCTGTGTTTCCTCCGACGCGAGTGATACCCGGGTAGGCGGCGTTGCTGATCTGGAGGTCTGCAACTACCTCGACGACGTTGTATTGAGAAGTCGTAGGACGACGGTACCAGTTGAGAGGAATGCGTTCTTGGCCTGGGCTGTGTGTCTGTTCGAAAGTTAGCGGAGTTCCAGCGTCATGTCCTGACAACGGTGATTCTTGGTTCTGGTGAGGTGAGGCATACTACAAAACGTTAGCAGATATCTCAAGTAACGGCACATCGCATTCAGGGCTTACCAAAGCTACCAGGTTCGCCACTGACAGCGAAGAACGTCTTCAGCGTCTCGCGATCCAAAGTCCCGCCGGGCACTTCCTCGCTGTGGTTGGACATGAAGTTGATCACAAAGTTGTAAGCGCCAGTCGTGACGATAGAAGAGACGGGCCCGGAGAAGTAGTAAGGGTTGTTGAGAATAGACCATCTCGTGTTGTAGTCGCTGTGTGCGGCAGCCTCAGCCTGTGAGTACGTCTCTCCCATATCGTAGAATCGTTGGAATCTTTCGACATCAAAAGCGTTCACGTTTCCTCCATTGAGGTAAGCATCTCCCTGTACTTGTGGTTAGTAGCGATCATACTACGAGCCAAGGGGACATACGCGGCCAAATGATGCGTCGCCTTCCAACTTGTTGTGTCCGCCCAAGATGCCAGAGGCGGTAGTCAGTGGTAGTACTGGCGAGTATCTACCACCAATCGACCACGACTGGGCAACCGGGTCACCAACGAGCGCTACAGCTGCGACTGCCAAAACCAGTGCGAGGTCTGGTGCCATGTTAAAAGCGGCACCAAGGCCGGTGACGGCTACACCAAAATTAGCACACTCAGACTCCAGGCGATATGATCAGAATAAGCGTACTATCCGCGATTGTTGGTATTCCATTGCGAGGAAGGAATCCATGATTGGCAGCTGCGTTCAGCCCAGGACATTGACCACGTCTGTCGCCTGATCTAGGTGCCCTGAAAGGGTGCGGACCGCCATCGGTAACGTCGACATACTGGTCTGCGGCGTTGAACCCGAGCGGTGGTAGACCAGTATTGGGGCGATCGATAATGAAGTTCGGTGCTCGGTATGGCGGGTCAACATCGCGCTTTTGCAGATCAGAGAGTCGTTCTCTCAGTGCATTATCCATCTTCGTAAGATGAGGATATGCTGCTACAGATGAAGCTGCAGTGAGCAGTGTAAAGGCTTGTGGTTTTACCATGATGACAATGTTGGAATATATGCAAGGTCTAGTGAAAATTGAGGCCGACTGGCATGCAACCTAAGAAAAGGCGACGGTTCCTCTCGACTTTTTATATACATACTTACGGTTGTCGTCTTGAAGAATGATGTCCGCGCACCTCAGTGGGAGTACCCAATCACAATCGGTCATTTGTCAAGTATTGCACTGCGGCTCTTAGTTCTATCTTGGTATCGTAGTGTCGAAGTATATCCAACGATTAGTCCGTTGAACAATTGGCGGAGGAAACAAAGTGCGATGATGCCAAGGTATTCTTCTGTCATGGGATTGGTATTGCGTTGGCTAGCAGACTGTTCGGTGGACATAATCACAATGTGGCGCTGTCGATCATCTACGCCTCTGACGGAAGTAGCTAAGTGTGTGATCAATCCAGTAGATCAACAACATTCTTTCCAAGATAGCCGTCACCCCGCGCCATTTGCGCCACGAAGCTACGGTCATGATTCCCGAGGTGGGAAGGATTTCTGCACCTAAACTTATTGTGACGTGCAGGATCGTCGGCTCTGTGTTTCCTTTAACCTTGAAAGTCCAGTAGAAGGACTCGGACACAAAGCCTAGATTTACCTATCAGTAGATGACCGAGGCAGATTGCAGAATGATAGTCGCATCGGGCTTGCAACAGGCCGGCACACGATGGCACAGCTTTGCCAATTTTTCAGACTTCCTGGTCTTTCGTAGGAGGCTTTTATTTCAGCACTAGAACATAGCAGCGATTCCAAGCGTCCATGTCTGATCGCTGCCTAACAGGCTTGTCAGGTCACGCCAGTGGGTTATGCGTGCGTTATCACAAATATGGTGCGACCTTCTCCTGAGGGCAGTGCATCAATCTGGAACTTGCCAGTCGGATCACCGGACAATGAGCGACGTAAAAAGTGCACACATGATGCTTCCATAGGCCGGAGAGAGGTTTGTTAGGCTGTACAGAAACTCGTGGCTTCCACGTCGCGAGGACCAGATCACCGTTGAGCCGCCTTTGTGCCTCCGTGGCAGTAACAAACGTTATTTTTGACCAAACATACAGAGGTGACATGAAAGGTATTTCGGAACTACCAAGACAAGCAACAAACCACCAAATATACGTTCCCACGGAATCAACCCGATCCTGTTCCACAAACTCGATTTCTACTTACTACTTTCGAACCCCAACCCTGATATCGCATACCTTACTCTTCATGCTGCTATTTAATCGACTTTAGCCGGCATCCCGGCAGCATCATTCGCCGACATTTGCTGTCGAGCTTTGTGGCACGTCTTGCCGTGGAGTCCCGCGATAATGTGCATATTGAAGGAACTCGTTGTTGTGATCATCCCATACAGCAGCATAAACCACGCGTGATGAGAAAGAAGAGCTTCCTTGCACCGACCAAGCTGGACATCGCATGTTGGTCAGTGCGTCATAGCGGTTGGATGCAAACCTCGGTGGCACTGTGGTTTTCCGCACGGTATCTACAGTAGCGTGGGTGAAGTCGACATTCACCTCGTTGAGACTCCCGTCATATCTCTCCTCCGTCCGCATGACTGCAGCACAGCTGGAGGGCTGAAAGGCAGAAGAATCTCCCACAAGGCCCGCAACTCCGCAACGTACCCTCGTCCTCCTATTTCCTCCACATCTCCCGGCCCACATGGATGCCACGCCTCTATGCACCCCATAGTCTACCTCTTATATTACGACACCCTTCGTACATGATCAGACATCAGGATTGTTGGGTGTGTTGACATCCGTGCCTTACCATCATTTCCAGAAAAAAAGCAGCCTTGCATCCTTCGACGAGACTGCCTCATTCTTGGTCAAAATACCAACACAGACGATTTCTCGGGAATTTCCCAAAAATCGATTCGGTCGATCTCGGCGGGTGCAAGATGGCCAATGCAGACTCCCTCGACTGCCAATCACAAGGTTGCTCGCAGGTCGAGAGGCAGCCCCCCACTTCTCCAGCTTCTCCATCGCCGGGTTCGCCTGCCGTCGGTCTTTGACCAAAACCATGGCGTAGCCCGACACCTGGGCCACGAAAGAGGAATAAAACCCTCAACCGCTACCTCCCTCGTCGTTATCGTTGCCATTAATCAGCCTTGCCTCACTATCGTTCAGTCACGTGCTTTTCGTTGATTCGACCTTGACTTCATTCTCCTCGTCGAATATCTAGAAGGAAGCCCCCTAGAAACCCAAAATATTAGAGAAAGCCGATACATCCACACTCTAAACGAAACCTGCGCCTGCGGCCCCTCGAGAATCAATCCACAATCATGTCTACCACTGCTGTCCTCCCCCCGACACCTCCAAACGAGAACGCCTTCCCTGCTGAGGTCAAGGACATTTCGAGTATGGCGACCGCTCACGCGCCTTCGAGCGCAGCCATCCCACCGCCACCCTCAGAGCACCAGCACATCTGGATCATTACCGGCCCAGCAGGATGCGGCAAGACGTCTGTCGCCGAGCACTTGCACCAGACCTACAAGATGCCTTATCTTGAGGGCGATACTGTAAGTTCTGCCGTCTACTTTTCTTGTGATACTCTTTGTATGCGCCTCTGGTGTTCCGATGTTTCGACCTATGACGTATCTGCTCGCGTGCTACAGGAGGATGTACCGAGTACGAAAACACAGCACTACGCATACACATATCGAACGAAACAAACCACACATCCAACAAAAAACCAGCCACTAACATCATGCCCTCCAGTACCACACCCCCCACAACGTCGCCAAAATGGCCCGCGGCGAACCCCTCACAGACGCCGACCGCTGGGACTGGCTAATCCTGCTGCGCGACGAAGCGATCAAAACCCTCCTCTCCCAACAACCTAGCCTCTCCAACAACACCCCCAACAGCGTCATCGTAACCTGCTCCGCCCTCAAGCGCAAATACCGCGACATCCTGCGCATCGCATCCCTCAAGCACCCCTCGATCAAAGTGCACTTCGTGTTCCTCAAAGCCACCGAGGCGCTGCTGATGGACCGCGTGCGCGCGCGCAAGAACCACTACATGAAGGACTACATGGTGCGCAGCCAGTTTGAGAGTCTGGAAGCGCCGGCGGAGGACGAGGGGGATGTTGTGGGTGTCGAGGCTGGGGGGAGCAGTGAGGAGGTGAAGGCGTTGGCCGTGGGGGTTGTGGAGGAGGTTATGAAGGCTGATGCTTGAAGAGGGCGGGAGGGCCTTCTCTTTCACGTTTCCTTTCTTGTTAATGTTGGGTTGGTCTGGCGTTTTTGGAAGGCGTTTCCACATATATCCCGAAGAATTCTTCTTCTTTGGTTGACTCGATGTGTCTATAGAAAGTTCAAACTCCAGTCTTCGAACATGACTGTCAGTCCTGTCCTTTTGTGCTGGGTATCAATCAATCGTACTTCATTCGTGGAGAGAACCACTCCCCTCTCGTGTTATTGTCACGAAGACCGACATCAAGGCCGTGACGCTTGTGCTCCTCTGAATCCAAAACCATATCACTCACTCCACACCGACCCTCTTCGCCACCCCATGCTTGGGATCCAGCACCCTCGACGAAGAAGCAATGACCTCCAACGCACGCAAGATCGCTCTCCTCCGATCAACCGTTTCCCGCCGCGGGTCACTATCATGTCTGATTGGTATGACCAAAGGTGGTGGACGTGCCGGTTTGGCCCGCTCTTTGGTCTTCGTGTGAATTTTCTTCTTCGTCCCCTCCTTGCTTCTCGAGGGCAATTCGATCGGCTTCGCGGCCACGCTGGGCTTCTTCTTGGGTTCTTCTTGTTGCAGAGACTGCTGTTGCTGCTGCTTCTTTTGATCGGCGGCAGCAAGGGCGCTGATTCTACATTAAATCAGCACCGCTTTCCCTACCATTTACATCCTTTTCTGGAGCATTCCGCGAATGATCCTGCAGTCACTACTGCTGACGAGGGCGCACGTACCCTTCGACTGGCGTTGTCTGCCGACTGTTTGCGCTCTGGCTCCTACGCCGGTAGAGTTCCTGCTCGGCAGCTTCGAGCACGCGACGCTTGGCCGCCTTGTCGGTCTGGGAGCTCATTCCTGTCTTGCCGCTGGCGCGGCTACTGAGCCTGCTGATCGATGGCGAGAGTGTTGTGGGTGCTGTTGTTGTCGCGCGGTCATTCTCTCGTTCGGAGGTTTCTTGCGATGGGTCCTCGGGGACTGTGGAGAGCCTGTCGGGCGTACTGCGATAATGGACAATCGGCGAAGGATCGAGAGATGGGCGACGAGTGGTGTTTGCCGTCGAGGTTGATGGAGGAGAGATCGCGATGGTCCGATCGATCAAAGGAAGATTTGGCGGTGCCTTGGTTCGTGGAACTTGCGCTTTATTGCCATTGTTGCTCAAATTTGGACTCGATTCGTTTGAGCCGCGTTTGACGATCCCGCCGAGGGCTTGTACAATCGCAGCTGCATCAGCGAACTCGTCATCGTCTAAGCCTTCGCTCGAAGAGTAGACTTCTTTGATCGTGCGCGCGGCGAGGGTGCGCGCTTGCTCGTGATCCTTGAGGCAATCCCATATGAATGCAGCATGTTCCAATGTCGCTGCAAGACGTAAAGCGTGGGCTGGCGGGAGTAAAGTCGTGGCCAGATGTTGTGTGGTTTCGAAGTGCTCGCGTGTCATGGGCACAAAATTCAACGGTGGCAATAGGAACGATGCAGCCGCTTGGGGAGACGGAATTTTGATAGGTTTCAGTCCCGGAGGTCGTGAGGGTGTCCTGTGCGCCTCTGGCGGCAGTGGAGGTAAGGCTTCGGCAGGCGGAGGTGATGTCGGCGAAGCGAAAGGATTTGTGATGTACGAAGCATCTGAGGTGATGGATGGGATTGGATCACGCAGTCCGCTCTTACTGGATCTACGTCTCCTGGCTCCATTGCCACCCTTGCCATTGCCTGGCGACTTGCTCGAAGATCGTCCCGTCTGACCATTGTTCTGCTTTGGCGAGCGATTACTTGAGGGTGGACTACCCGATGAGCTCGAGTACCTTCGCGTCCCATTGACCGGGGGATGGTTGTGGAACAGGCAAAAGATGTGGTAGAAGGATGCTCGAAGCTTCGCCGCCATGACTCTACACTCTGGGCCCTGTTCCCCATCTTGACAGTATGGCAAGATGTACACCTCTGTGATTGACAAGCCTTCTCGCGCAAGCCAGATGATCTGATGGTACAATTGTAAAGACTTGGTGTCGCGCGTGCTGTCAAGCTTGCGAAGCTTCTTCGCTCGGTATAATTTTTGCGACAGCAGAATTGAAAGCCCGAGTACCTGGTAAAGATTTGCTGCAAGCAGCGAATTGGATGCTTCTGTTTGTTTGGCAAGCTTTCCTAAGATCTTCTCTTCAATCTGGGAGATGGCCATGTCGAGTTTGCTTGGTTAGTTGTAGGCCTGGAAGCAAGGCCAACCACAAGATCTTCCTAAATTAGTGTAATTGTCGTGAGTTGTAAAAGAGACTCTTGAACGTCGTGTAATCGTCAGCGTGAAGATCGGCCGTAGTCTGTACAGTAATGCGCAGTCGCTAAGATCGCCTAAAGACTCCAATGCGAACGCGCGTGGGCGAATGATCGAACACTGTCAGTGCCCTATATTTGCGAACGAACCCAATCCGGATATATGTACACAGACAGCCAGCCAGCCAAAAGAAGAGCGCCGAATGAGCGACGACAGATAATGTATCTCGGTGAACCGAGTGGCGTGAAGTCGACGAAGTGGCACGTTGTGGGTCCTGTCAGACAACGTTATGATGGGACGAGAGCAGCGCCCCAATCCTGATGCGAGCCGTTTGTTCTTCAAGCGTATCCACAGTGAAGGCAAATGCACCTGTCACGATGAAAGCGAAGCGAGGAGCGACGTGATTTGCAGTGGGCCCAAAGCGAGGAGCCAATGGCCAAGCGGATACGCTGGATATCTTGCGTGGCGGCCTGAGATGCCAGGACGTCACACGTGGGATTCCCCGAGCGAGCAAAGTGGCAGTGGCAGGCAACGATGATGTCGAGGCGCAGGCTGATGGTACAGCGGATTGCTTCGCTGGCGTCGCGCCTAAGGTTCGGGGTTCGCAGAAGTAGTGGTGGTAGTTTTTGCGGGCCGCAGTTGGTAGTGTAGTAAGGCAGTAGTGAGAGTCCCGTTGGCCGGAGGAGTAGTTGATGCGAGTGCAGTCCAATGGGCTCGCGGGTCCCAATATAGCGGCGGGCAGTGGTGAAGCTCGTTCGTCCAAACAATTTCTTGGGCTGATGCGAGTATGCAGTGTCCCTAAAGCCAGCTTCCCCGTCCTGCAAGAGCGTCTGGTGCTCTCAGTGGACGATTTCTTTCGTATTCCCGTGAGCGCAGAAGGAAACGGCGCAGAACAGCCGAAGAAAAATCACCAGCGCCAGCCCAACAACGCATGCATATCCTCAAGGCAGCAACAGCGGGACAAAAAGCAAACGACGGCCAGTCAGTCAGGAAGCGAAGAGCAAACGCGAGCGCGCCCAAGAAGACTGTTGGAATACTCAGCGCACGCATTGGGGACTGGATGGCCGGTGAGAGGCGCAAGCAGCGCAAGGCCCAGTGTGCGCGCGCAATGCAATCTAGGGCGCGGTTACCTGCATATTCTCCACTTACTAGGTTGCTGCACTCTCTGTACTACGTGGCAGTGGCTTGCGAGCTTTGCGTGCAGTCCGCTACAGTACAGGCGCGATTCCCGAGCGGAGGTGACAGCGCATAGGGCATGGCCGGCGGCATCGGACGACCCTTGGACGGACAAGCCCAGCATCACGAGAAGGATTATTGCGCGCGCTCGTTTTGCTAGACTGATGCAAAGTGATGTTGGCGAGAGGTGACGTCGGCCTGCCGTTCGCACACGACGGATAACCAACTTGCGACCAGGATCTTGACTTGGGCGCGCTTGTCGGTGAGCGCTGTGCTGCTTGGGGAAAGTCTGATCTGATGATGGCATGCTGGGCACGGCTACGGTCATGGCAGAGTCTTGCTATCAAGCTATCATGTGCGCCGATGCAGGCGGAAAGAGATATCATATCGGCACTGCGTAATAGCAGCCAGGCACTGACTACATGTACTGATGAGGTGATGTCCGACGGGCACGGTCATCTCGTTCTCCCATAGCGTGCGTCACTTTCACGATTCATCATTTTGAGACAACTCTAGTGAGACAGGTCCACCATCCACGAGCTCTTCAATCTCCACGCGATGGATGGACTAAAGACTTTCCAGGCGTCTAGTCCTCTCGCTTTTTCGCTCCCAACACAGCCAGAACTGTACAAACGCCGGTCGAGCCAGTCCATTCCACTGCAGGCACCAATGCGCGGTAAACGCTGTGCTCGCAGGTACATGCAAACTCTACCTTGCACCTCGCTCAATAACGCCCACATCTATCGCCGCAACTGCCGAGAACACTTTCAATGGTCGCACCTCTATATGTGCTGTTCGATGTGGCGGCCTTGCACCGCACCTTGGACTTGTCGCATTCTTGCTTACACCAAGAGTGATACAAATCACGCGTGCCCGCCACAAGACCAGAGGCGAGCCCCTCGAAACGATGCAAATGTGCGGCGCAACTGTAATATGTACGTCCATGCGATCTATCATCTCGCTTCGGCACTTTGCGCCTGCGTGTATGCATGAATTTTTTTGGGCGATCCAGACTGTTGGTTCACCAGCCACGCGAGGGACTGAGTTTGAGCGGTGAGCCACGTGATCTCCGGACTTTCAATCTTCCCAACCTCACATTCAAGATATCCTTACTATATTACGTCGCATATACCCATCGCGATGAACTGATGAGCAGGTATTTTAGTGGCCTGATGCGTGACCACAGACGGTGCAAACGCCTTGGTGGTGACAATGATCATGGTCAAGGCAGACTGTCGTAGTCGCAAACAAGCGCTTGTTCGTGCCCATCCTCAGCACGAAATTGGCCCCAGATAAACTCACGCCTTAGCAATGCAAGCAATGTCACGACACTGTGGAATTCTTGCACTCGTATCGCCCCCCGGACGGCCTCACCTCAGTGCCTCAATCCTCCAGGCAAACTTCCACACGCTTTCCCAACCCAATGTTTGCGTCTTCCATGTTCACCGGATCCTCTCCCTCCCCGAGCGCGGGACGGCCACTTGCATCCCATTGAACTCATTCCCACCGCTTCTCGGATTCATATACACACGCAAGATTCTTCTGTTCACTGAAGAACACGGTTACATGCTTCCCCGAGACTACCTCTTGAATCTCTATTGTGCAGCCTGCCGCGGCATCCTCACTCCCACGCGCGCAACAATGCCCCGGCCAGACGCGACCCGCGATCCCGACTGCACTCAGCCACCGGTGCCACGTCCGAAACACATGGGCCGTAGATTCCGGATGTTGTGCGTATACACAAGATGGTTTACATACACCACCGGCTCGTGGATCCCGAGGTTAGATCCCATCTTCACGCTTCCTGCCTGAGGGTTTGCTGTCAATGGCACTCTACACTCCCCGGCGAGCCGGAATGAAGTCCGCAACGCCGCCCGAGGTAAGACCGGTTTTCCCAGCACCATCATGCTGTGAAATCTGAACATGACGGTCTGTTGTTTGGCATCGTAATCTCGGCGACGGGGAGCCTTGGGCTATCTGCAGGAAGGTATGTGACATGCACGGGTTGTTGTGAGAGGTTGTACAATTGCTTCTTCGATTGCGGAGGGACGACAAAGGGACAGGTAGGTGTACGCAATTTTGATTGTCTTCTTGTCGAGACAGGCTGGTTGATTGATGATGGCAGATGGTGGAGGGTTGTATAAAGAGGGAGGTGTGCTGTGGCATTGGGTTGTCTGTCATTCATCAAGGACATCGATCAACCATTCAGTCATTCACTCGATAAAAAAGACAACATCAACAAAGTCAACACATCATCACAAGCACCACCAAAACCACCGCACGCCACACCACAACCCTCCAACCACCCAAGATCCATCACTCCAACACATCCAACCCAACAGTAATCCCTCCCCTCTCCCATCTCCCCTCCAACCTCCAGCTAACGCCGCCCTCTCAGACCCCAAAACACCAAAACACAACTCAACCCCCCGCAACCATGTGCAAATACTACGCCCACACCCACCCCTGCGGCCACACCAAGACCGTCTTCGCCGCCTTCTGCCCCTCGGCCGCTCTAGTCCAACGCGCTTGCGCCGGCGGCGAAATCTGGGCGACGGTCAAGATGGAAAGTGATTGTGCGGCTTGCGGTGCGGAGAAGGGCGAGGGTGGCGAGTATCGTGGTGTCGCGATGGTGGGTGGAGCTGGGAGGAGGAATGTGAGGAGTACTACTGCTGGGGGGAAGAAGGGGAGGAGGTGAATGGTGTTTGGTGAGGGTGAGAGGAGTGCTACGTCCTTTTGAGTCGGCGGGTTCGACCTTGTTCTGATTGCGGCGTTTTGGATGGCGATGGAAGAGGGAGTTGGCAGCGGGGAAATGTTGGTCAGGATGAGCGTTTACCTGTGTATTTTTACGACATTTTCGAAGCAGCGGTATTTTTCCCCTTTTTTCACAACATTGACCCTTTGGTTTTTTGCCCATCGAAGCGAGAGCTATGGTGCTATTATCGAATTCGAGTTTCCCGGCCTCAACCGGAGTTTGACTTTGTGCAATAACACCATCTAACAAATTGAAGGTAGAAGAAGCGTCGCATGTCGACTGTATCATAGTAACACTTGATCAATGTACGAGTTCGGTGGAGTCCTCGAGTCAGAGCCGCTTATGAACGAAGATATTGCGCTTCAGGATGTTGAATGAAACCACGTGATCGCCATCGTGGCGATTTTCGACTGTCACTACGTGGGGCCACCTTAAGGTAGCAAGATCTACTTCTCAAAGCTCTATTGATAGTCTCAACAGATCTTGCAGAGGCCAGCCTCGTCGATTGTTCCGCCACTGTTGTCAGCTCGAGCTAATTCGGATAGCTGATTGGCTGCGCACTGTGGCTTGCATGCAGCGACGGGACAACGAGCATATGATAGCTTTTGCTGCTCGCTAAACAGTGCAGCCTTGTTAGCCCAGCCTTGCACCGTCTTCTTCGTGGCTCCTCTATCCTTCCTCCCCTCGCACTCTGCAACGGCAGCCACTTTGATTTGCGGCTCCTATTAGCAACACGATCAGAATCGACCACAGCATCCAGATACCTTCGTCGCCGTGTTCGTCAAGTCTACAACATGTCTGGCGGCATCGACTGGGGCGCTGGGCAACGAGAGTTCGCAGCGTTCTGCAACAGCAGCTGTAGCCCTACGCCTTTGACGACTGCGTACGCGCCGCCGGCCAGCTGCACGGACAACTGGACTCCCGTTCGTTCATATAGCCTTACTGATGGGTACACGGTGTCGTTGACCAGGAATGTGACGGCCGCTGCCTGCGCCCCAACGCAATGGATCCCACGTTGCCAGAGCTGTCCCGATATCGATGACACCTCGAACATCAGCCCCGGCGTGTGCCCGGAAGATGCGCCAGCAGCCAGCACCGGCATCGTGGGTGGCGTGACTACACACTACTGCTGTCCGTTGTAAGCAAGCGAGCGAACCGCCATGGTCCCTCAAACAAGAACGGGCTCCGCTGACGATAGCCTCAACAAAAAGCACAAACGCGACCTTCGTCCAGCAAGCATCGACCGCCCCGGCGCGCTGCTACCAGACGTTCTCCGGGTTGCGGACTCTCAGTTATGACATGACGATCTACACCTCGACGTGGTCTTACATTACCTCCGGTGATGCAGCATCTACCACTGAGTCCCCGTCGTTCACGAGGTGGAACACCACGTCCGTCACCGCGACCGCGGAGACCGCCTTCTTCAAGCTGGGCACGCTAGAGGCGGAGCCGTTCATCGTCCGGTTCAGAGAAGCGGATTTCCAGACGAGCAGCATCCCAGCTTCAACGAGTCGGGGCACTGCGCCGCCTTCCGATCCCGCAGCAGCCACAGAAACGAAGTCCAGAGACCAAGGCCTCACAGCCGGCGCGAAAGCTGGCGTCGGCGTCGGCGCGACGCTGGGCACGTTACTGCTCGTCGCCATCGGGCTCGCGATTTTCTGGCTTCGGAAAAAGAGGAGGAAGAACGGCAGTGGTGAGAAAGCCGTAGGCACGCCAGAGTGGAACGTTGAATTGTGCGGCACTCAAGCTCCAGGCGAGCTGCCAACGAAATGGTCGACGGCTGAGCTGCACGCTCAGCCAATGCCGCCGAAAGAGTTACACGCCAGTCGATATCGCGAGGTCAATCCGGATGAGCCGGCGGAGTTGGGGGATGCTCCCACGTCTGGTCGATAGCATGCGTAGTGGCGTTGCACACGATTTTGAGGATCGTATTAAGGATACGATTGTTTTCGTGTGGGCATGTGCATCAAGAAGCTTTGATTTCGTTCTGGCAAGAACGATCGATGTTGGGTCCGGATCACGTGTCCAAGCCGTACTTCTGGCAGTCTTCAGGGTTAGAGTTGGTGTTAAAAGAATTTGCTCTATCGGCTTGGTTTTGATATTCCTCGAGCAATGTTCGTACGATACTGATGTCAGAATACCTAGAGACGTATTACTGATCGTAAATGATAAGATATCCTAGGCAACGATGGGGGGAAAGGGTTTTTGCCCTGCTTTCATGAAGTTCTCAAGGTCTAGACCAAGGGGTTCGAGTCAGGAGTGACATGTGCAAACGCTCTGCTATCTTGTTAGCTTGCATCCGAGCTCCGATAGGCTATCAGCATTGAAAATGTAGAGAGCTGGTCTGAATTCGCGAAACAGTACAATACAGTATCAGGAAAGAGATACATCACATAACCATCATCTGCATCAACTCCACGTGTGAATCAGGAAACTCTGATCCTCCTTTCCAAGACTTCCAAGATTCACTCAAGCATTCCGGGAATGCAAGTCAGCCGTTGCCAGAGCAGTCCACGATGCAGTTGGCCAAAGACAACATGGGTGGTATCCTTCGGTGGCCTTGGCCGTTGCACCACGCGCGCCTGAACGTTGCATTGTGCATACCAAACGCAGCCATGTGCTGCTCGTAGGAACAGCCGCTGGCGTCAACTGAGCGAGATGTGCAGAGCTGAGTGTGGTGATACGGCCGACCGGAGGGATGGAGGTGAAGCTGCTCGCTCGGCCCATTACCGCGTTGAAGCGTCCATCGGTCGGCTATCAGAGTATTCGGGATGCTCGGAGAAAAACAAGATTGAGCTAACATCACGCAAGCCGAGTTGATTTTGCGAATAAATGGATCCCTTGTGCAAAAGAGGTCAAAAGCGAGAGAAAGACAGCGGGATTGCGAAAGGCGCGAGCCGTTCCCCAGTTTCTGAACAGACAAACGCTAGCCCACCAAAACTAAGCAAGCCCTCCCTGAAGCGAGCGAGATGTTTCAGGGTTGTTGATTGATGATAATGACGCAAGGAAATTGGCTCGTTTGTGAGATCGAACCACACCTTGTTGTTTGTTTGGTATGCGCCGTTTTTCCAGCGGGCGGGACAAGAACGTCGAACCACGAATACGATGGACGATTTGCGTGAGTTTGTATCGACATCATCATCGATGACAGAAAATGGCCATGCGAATGACATGCGAGAAATATAAGCTTGCGGGCGATTGAGGCTGTGTAAAGGCTTGGCCGTCGTCTAGATCTCATTCGCGCATCCACTCGCTTCGACTTCCCTGGATCCCGTGCTGCAATTCGAGGACTGTTCGGTGGCCGCCTCCCTGGTCCTGTTTTCTCGCTGGTGTGGTGTTTGTTGTTGTCGCCGCGGCCATGGTGTGTTGAGAGCAACAAATCTCTCTCTAACCGCCCCGACGAGCGCTTATCTGCCTGCTGTTGACAACCCGCTGAGGCAAGCGCTGGCTGTATTCTCTATTCTGCACTAGCTCCGGCTGCGCTGTCCACCGCATAGGGTAGCTTTGCACCAAGCTTTGCGCCAGCACACTCTCCAGGACGTGTCGCTGTGTCGTGTGTCCAGCAGAACATTATTGCCCAACTGCGATAATTATTATTCACTGGGCCAGCGAAAGAGGCACATCATAACAACAACAACAAGATCACCGTGCTGAAAACGCTCATCTTCCTCGCTTCACTTTATACCTTTCTCCACGAGCGCCGGGGCCAATCGCATCTAACCTCCGGATCTGTGCGTTCAACTGCTTTTGCACAGCCTCACTCGCTGGTGGCACGACTCAAAACATCAGGTGCCCAGCGATTGCAGTGGCAATCTATTCGCTGCGCCAACCCACGCGAAGCTCTCTCATCGTCATTCTCCTATTCTTCATCCTTCTGACAATACACCGCTGCCGTAGTGTATAGGCCTCGACTGCGTTCTTTCGCCTTCGCATAGCACCCGATCTCGGCTTGGTGCTTGCCTCTGTCGATTCGCCTCCTCGCAATCGCACTTGACATACGTGTGCTGCCTACGCACCACACCACGAATTATTCTTTGCTTCGCCTCCATTGCGGCGTAAACAAATAACCGCAGCAATTACATTTTGCTGACCGGTCCCACCGACATCTATCTTTCAGCCTGCAGCTTAAACCACTGATGGATTTGCGGCTGCGTATCCCTTGACAGATCACAAGGCATCCGGCTCACTCCTTGCTTACGGTCAGGCACGGGAGCTTCGCCTCGCACAACCAACATCATGTCTACATCTTCAGGTCAGGGTCGCCGCCCAAGGGCACCCACTATCACGATCGATACTTCTGCAGTCGGTCGATCGTCAGAGAACTTGGTCCAGCCCGAACAGGACCATAGCCAGGCAAGCAACGACGGATCATCACCAATGCTGCGACCGACATCAACTGGGCAAGCAACGCCTCCAGAGCTGCGCAAAAGTGGTAGCTTCGAAAGTCGCGAATCACGACCAGTCAGCCCACATAACATCTCATCCCCTACACAGATCAGCCATCCTCAAAACTTCCTTGCCGTCCCTGTGCAACGCAAGAGAGGAGGCAGCGTTGAGTCCGATGGCGGTGATACCATCTCTACCACTGATACGACCTATGTCGGCACCGACCATCAATCGAAGGCTTTCGGCGGCGACGACGTAAGACACGGCGCCGGCGACCACCCAGTACTACCCGACAAGGATGCGCTCACACCCGATCCTGGCACCGAAGCCGATTTCGAAAGAGACAACAACCCTTTCGCATTCGCTCCTGGACACATGACCAAACTATTGAACCCGAAGAGCTTGGGCGCATTCCATGCGATGGGCGGACTCGTCGGTCTGGAGAAGGGACTTAGGACCGATAGGAATAGCGGCCTTAGTGTGGACGAGCAAGAGCTGGATGGAAACGTTACTTTCGAGGAAGCGACCGCTGCAGCATCGAGCCCCGCAGATTCCGATACAACAAAGGTAGCTCCTCCGAGAACGCACTCGCATGTAGGAACCGGCAAGCATGGGTCGTACGAGGATCGCAAAAGAATATTCAACGATAACCGATTGCCGGAGCGCAAGGCGAAGAACATCTTCCAGCTGGCGTGGATGGCATACAACGACAAGATTCTGATCCTACTTACAGTAGCAGCGGTCATCGCGCTTGCTCTAGGAATCTATCAATCTACCCAGCCGCACCCTGATGGAGAAGCTGGTGTAGAATGGGTCGAAGGTGTTGCCATTATCGTGGCCATCGTCGTCGTGGTATCGGTCGGTGCTGTCAACGATTGGCAAAAAGAGAGGCAATTCGTCAAATTGAACAAGAAGAAAGATGCAAGGAACGTTCAGGTCATTCGCTCAGGAAAAGCCCAGGAAATCAGTGTACACGACCTGCTCGTTGGTGATCTCCTGGTCATCGAACCCGGTGACATCCTTCCGGTCGACGGTATTTTCGTGACTGGACACAGCGTCAAATGCGATGAATCGTCCGCAACTGGAGAATCAGACGTCATCAAGAAATCTGGTGCGGACGAGGTTTACAAGGCTATGGAGAGGGGCGACAATCTTAGGAAGATGGACCCGTTCATGATCTCTGGAGCCAAGGTCACCGAAGGTTTCGGCCGCATGATTGTCACTGCTACCGGCATCCACTCATCTTACGGCAAGACCATGCTCGCTCTTCGTGAAGACAACGAGGCTACACCTTTGCAGATGAAGCTGAACAACTTGGCTGAGTATATCGCCAAGCTTGGAAGCGCTGCTGCGTTGCTCTTGTTCGTCGTTCTGCTCATCAAGTTCCTGGCGCAACTTCCTGGTAGCGATCAGACACCTGCTGAGAAGGGCCAGCGTTTCCTCGACATTCTTATTGTCGCCGTGACCATTGTTGTGGTCGCCGTGCCCGAGGGTCTGCCGCTTGCTGTAACGTTGGCCTTGGCTTTCGCGACGAAACGTATGCTAAAGGACAACAACCTGGTCCGTGTTATGCGATCCTGTGAGACCATGGGCAACGCCACCTGCGTCTGTAGTGATAAAACAGGTACCCTCACGCAGAACGTGATGACCGTTGTTGCAGGCACTGCTGGTACCACAAGCAGATTTAGCAACCGTGCCAACGTGCAAGTGGAAAATGGAGAGACCATTGAGAACACACAGCAACACGACGATGTGGACGGTGTACCTGCTTCTGAATTTGCAAAGACTCTGGCACATGACACGACTGCGCTCTGGAAGGACTCCATTGCTATTAACTCAACTGCTTTCGAGGCTGAGGAAGATGGCAAGGTTGTCTATGTAGGTTCGAAGACCGAGACCGCTCTTCTTGGGTTTGCCCGCGATTTCTTTGGTATGGACAAGATCAGCATCGAGCGCGGCAACTCCGAAGTAACGCAGCTCATTCCCTTCGACTCTGGACGCAAATGTATGGGTGTTGTGATCAAGCTCACCAACGGGCGTTACCGCTTGCTCGTGAAGGGTGCCAGTGAGATCATGCTCAGGCACTGCAACAGCATCATCCAGGAACCTACTAAGGGCATCGAGTCCACGTCGCTATCTGGCTCTAACAGGGAAATGCTCGAACACTTGATCGACGCTTACGCATCGAAGTCTCTACGTACTATCGGCTTCATCTACCGCGACTTTGAAGCATGGCCGCCTAGAGGAGCGCGCCGTGCTGAGGACGACCGGACTCAGGCTGTTTTCGAGGACGTTTGCAAAGAAATGACTTTCCTTGGTCTTGTCGGCATTCAGGATCCGCTCCGCAAGGGTGTCTCTGAGTCTGTCGCTGACTGCATCAAGGCTGGCGTCTTCCCTCGCATGGTCACTGGTGACAACATTAACACCGCAAAGGCTATCGCAAAGGAATGTGGCATTTTTACGCCTGGCGGTCTTGCCATGGAAGGACCTGAGTTCAGAAAAATGAGCAAGCATGAGCAGCGTGAGATCATCCCTAAGCTGCAAGTCCTGGCACGTTCTTCTCCCGAGGACAAGCGCATTCTGGTTCGCCGTCTTAAAGAGATGGGCGAGACTGTGGCTGTCACTGGCGACGGTACCAACGACGCACCAGCATTGAAGGCTGCAGATGTTGGTTTCTCCATGAACATCGCCGGAACTGAGGTCGCGAAGGAGGCTTCTGACATCATTCTTATGGACGACAACTTTACCAGTATTGTTAAGGCGCTTATGTGGGGTCGCGCAGTCAACGATGCAGTGAGGAAGTTCCTGCAGTTCCAGATCACTGTGAACATTACTGCCGTCCTGCTCGCTTTCATCACTGCCGTGTCTTCCGACTCTGAGGAATCAGTCCTCACCGCAGTCCAACTTCTCTGGGTGAACTTGATCATGGACACAATGGCCGCGCTTGCTTTGGCAACTGACCCTCCGACTCGCAAGATCCTCGACCGCAAGCCGGATCCCAAGTCTGCGCCGCTCATCTCCGTGAACATGTGGAAGATGATCATCGGACAAGCGATCTATCAGCTCGTCGTTACCCTCATCCTTTACTTTGCTGGCCCGTCCATCTTCAGATATGAAGGTCAAGACGAGATGGACCAACTGCAGACCATGGTCTTCAACACTTTCGTCTGGATGCAGATCTTCAACTCGCTCAACAACCGTCGTCTCGATAACAAGTTCAACGTCTTCGAGGGCATTCAACGCAACTGGTTCTTCGTCGGCATCTTCCTCATTATGGTTGGCGGTCAAACTCTGATCATCTTCGTTGGTGGCCAGGCATTCCACGTCCACGGGCAGGTTGGTTACCAATGGGGTGTCGCAATAGTACTCGGCGCCCTCTCCATCCCCATCGGTGTAATCATCCGCCTGGTTCCCGACGAATTCGCCGCCAAATGCTGCCCTACATTCATCAAGCGCTACGCCAACAGATCAAAGAAAGACGACCTCATCGTCACCGACGAGGAGAACCCCTGGCAATTCAACCAGGGTCTCATGGATATCAAGGAAGAACTTGCCTGGCTCAGGAAATACAAGGGCGGCCGTCTGCGCAGTCTCAAGTTCGCCGTCGCTCACCCCAAGGAGCTCCTCCTCGGTTCCCGCTCTCCTAGCCGCAGCCGCGCTTCTTCTGAGGCCCCAGGAACACCACACATGGACGACGGCGCTTCTCAGGTCTCGCACTCGCCCGCACCTCCCACTCCCGAATCTCGCCGCCGCCGCAACCGCTCGCGCTCAGGCTCAAACGTTGCCTTCGCTGGCGCCGCCATGGCGGGTATTGTCGCCGGTTCTATCGGTGGTTGGTCGCCTATCGAGCGCGGCCGCGACGACGCTTCGCAAATCTCCCGCGACCGCTCCAAGTCCGACTTGAGCCGCGAGGTGCGCAGGTCCGCCGAGGTGCACCCCGAGACTCGCGAGAGCGATCCCGTCGTCGTCAACGACCCGCTCCAGTCTGGCAGTGACAGCAGACAGCCGCCCAGCCAAGCAACTGACACAACGCCTGCGTTCGGATTTGGACCGTTCGGCGATCAGCCTGCTGCGGACGCGGAGGCTAAGAAGGACGAGGACAAGAAGCCTTGAAGTGAAAAAGAAGCAGCCTCTCGATGAATGAGAGTATTAGCGATCTTACTCAGAATAACACATACCAGCAACACCCCCGTCGCATGACCGACACCGCATCAACCGCACACAACTTCCACTAGCACATACCTCCTCCACAACACCAGGAAAACACACATTTTTTTTTATTAGCATCAGCGAACGGCGTTCTATTCTTTTTTGGCAAGACACTAGGGAAAATGGCAAAGGAAATGCCATTTGAGAAAAAAACTTTGGGTCGCGAATCTTTTGCGACTAAGCCACAGAGATTGGGACACACAGAACGGAGAGAGCGAGAAGGAACGGTGGAAAGAAATCACTGGCGTGGGAGGACACACGCTTTTAGTTTGGTTTCTTCTCTTAACTTATTATTATTGGTTTTCTTTTCTTATTTTCGCTTCGAGTCTTGGAGGGGTTTGGGGAGAGGTTTTGGAGGATGAAAGATGGAAGGTGGTTTTTTCTTGTAGATATTCCCCCATCCGAACACAATGATTGGAACTCAATCCCTTTTTTTTTTGCTCCGTTAAAGTGTCTACGTTTGCGTTATATGTGACTTGTACTTTGGGTGCATAATGCATGCTGAGTGGGCATGTTGGATGAAAGTGCAGACATCGCGGTCAAGGTCTGCCTACGCGACGATCGTGCAATGGCCTGTAGGGGAGACCAGTCTACATTCGTGATGTCGAGTCCTCGTATGTGGTGGGTAGACAAAGAGAGGAGAAAGCGTTGAAAATCACGCGATTGCTCGACGACTGATCGATTGAAAACAAGCGCGGAACTAGTTCGTTCATGCATGCACTCATTCATTCGTTCATCTGACCATTCCTACTCGTTTTGTCCAACCCTGCCCTCTCTCTTCAAATCATCGACAGCATAACCTGCATGCCCGCCCATACCTCCTCGCAGTTCGGCTTGATCTGCTCAGGCGGCAGGATGAAACCGTAAGTGCCCGTATCCCTCAGCTCAAACGCCAAACTCCACTCCGATCCCGAAATGTCATAAACATAATCAGAACTACCACCGTTCGTAGCGTAAATAGTCTGACAAGTCGGCCCAGTAGTATACTGCGTGCCATACACAGCCTCGATCGCATCCGCCGTCGCAGCCATAAGCTCGACATGCGCCTCGTTCGTCTCAGGCACAACCTCACAACTATACCCGTACGGGCTGAGGATGAGCTGCGAGTAGCTGTGCCAGTCGATGAAGAGCTTCAGGCCGTGCGACTCGGCCAGCTTGTCGGCGAAGTGCTGCATGCCGGACATCTCGGGCTCGGAGCCCGGGCTGGCACCGCGGTAGGTCTGCGTGCAGGAGTTGTTGCTGGAGCCGACGCCTTCCCACTCGTGCGGCCAGTTGCGGTTGAGGTCGACGCCCCAGCAGGGGTGGGAGGTGTTGGCGCCGGGGAGGGGAGGGGCGCGGTTTTTGCGCCACAGGCGGTCTTGGGTTTGGGAGTAGACGAAGCCGTCGGGGTTCACGACGGGGATGAGGTAGAAGTCGTAGTTGTCGACGAACGAGGTGACGTTTTCGTTCTTGCCGTAGCCGGCAATGAGTTGGTATGCCAGGTACTCGACGGTCATGGTGGTGACCCACTCGCGGGCGTGGACGGTGCTACAACAAGTCAGAGACATCTTCCAGTAGGTGTCTACTTCCACACCGACTTACCCATGCCAAAGAATGGCAGTGTTCTTGTCCTTTCCGCCCTTGCCCCAAATGTGGATGCCCTTCTGCTCGCGGCCTTCAAGAGACTCGCCGGCAACGAAGACCTCAGAGTTCTTCGGGAAAGCACTCGAGAGATCATCCAGATAGTCAAGGTGTTCATCATAAGAGTGGTAGCCATCGAACCAAGAAAGGTCAGGCAGATCCTCAGGTTTGTCCTTTGCTAATAACGCTGAATCAGCCAACGCCACCGACACAATATAAGTCGCGAGAACATACGCTTATAATCACACGGCTTGCCCTCGTTCGCAATGTCCTTGCCCAAGTTGCCGTGCATCTCCTTGAACTTCGCACCCAAGCGCTTCAGCTTCTTCGCTTGATCCGCAGGAAGGGAGAAGTCAATGTGCTTGGAAGTATCGTGGCTCCATTCCTCGTAGTTGAAGCCAGACAGCATCTTCTTGACCTCTTCCAGCTTGTCGCCTGTCTCCATGCGCAGAACCTTGTAGCCCTCATATCTCGCAGCCCTGGGCTCGAGGTGAGGCAAAGCCGCAGCCGCAGAGACTAGCAAAGCGCTCAAAAAACCGGTCTTCATGATGGGCGGAGATCAGAACACCAAGTTCCGTTCGATGATAGCCTAGCGGAAAAGATAGCAGCTGATGATAATCATATATATGCGGCCGGTCAACCTCGGAAGCCCAGCTCAGCCTCGACAACAAATCCAAGATTGGTAGGTGACATTTTACGTCTTGGTTCCAAGCCACGGTATAAATTACTTGCGCACGTTTCAATGCTGGATCCTGCTAGTAAGAATGTCGATCCATGCAATCTAGCTCATATGTCGCGCGGCCCTAGCGGTCGAGGTGAGATGCCAGCCTCACGTTGCAGATAACAATCAGGCCAACGGCAGGCCCTCCTGCCTGTTCTGCTATAGTCGGCCATGGCAGATTACGTCGGTCCAAGACGAACGAGGGAAGTGGCAGGGGCAGCTCGTGAAGATGAAGGCATCTGTGCATTCGGCCTGCAGACTTGGCGAGCGGGGAACGAAACTCTTGGTCTTGGACATGATGCAGGAACAGGCTCTCGTGAGTTTTGTCGGCAAGTCTGCGTGCGCTTCGTAACTATAATGCTGTCATCTTCCAATGTGACACATCTGAACGCGATGGCTAAATGCCATTAGGGCATCCAATTGCCACAGCCCGAATTTGTACTGCTGCCATTACGCTTGATATGTAGAACAACGTTCACCAGTGAGATAAATCATGGAAACTCCGAAGGCTTATTGTATACACCTTTGGAGGAAGTGGCACGAGGCATGTTCCTTACAGTGACCCAATCACATACACGGAACGGCTCAGGGTGCGAGTTCAAGGCCGATCACGAACCACGCCCAATGTGCCTCTCACGACGGCCTCATCTCAATGCCTTCTTCATCCGCATATTTGATCACATAGTCGCGCACCTTCGCATCAGGCGCCAACTCGATCGCCAACTTGTCCGTGTTATCCCTCTTATCAGTCTCCGCGCCCGCCTTGAGCAGCACCACAGCCAGATCTCCATGTCCCTCAGCAATAGCATGGTGCAGCGCCGTGCAACCATCCATATCCGTCGCATTCACCGGACTCTTATTCTCTAACAGCAGTTTGACGATTGGCACGTTGCCCACAGCCGCAGCACGGTGTAATGGCAGCTGCCCTCGCTTGTCCTTTACTCTTGCCGAAGCCTTGTGCGCGATGAGCTTCTTCGCAGTGTCGAGATTGGATTTTGAGGCGGCGAAGTGTAGGGCGGTCTGGCCGTTGTTCGTCTTCTCGTCGACGTCGGCGCTTTTGGCGAGCAAGAGGTCGACGAGGGCGTCGGCGTCTTTGATGCTCGAAGCCATCATAAGTGCGGTCCAGCCGGCGCCATCTCTGGCGTCGATGTCACAGCCTTTGCGGTCCAGTAGAAGTTCGACTATGGGGAGGCGGTTGTATGAGGCTGCCCAATGCAGTGGCATGCGCTCATCGTCATCGCGACGTGAGACAAGCTTGGGGTCGGCGTTTAGAAGGGATTCGACGACATTCGCTAGAGATCGTTGATTAGTCTACTATTTGATGGCTGATATTAGGTCTGAACATACTCTGCCCATCTCGACATGCCTGATGGATGGCAAACTTGGCCTGTTGTGCTTCGGCGTCCATGTTTGGGTGCGTGTGTTGGTGTTTGAGATCAAGCGCGGGGCAGCTTCCGCTGCATGATCCCCTCAATCTGAGGTCACGTGCTGAGTTGTGCTTGTGAAAAGTGCGTTGTGAGCTTGTGAATAGTTGTTCAATATCAGCTTCATAAATCACTCCCATCTTCTCATGCTTTAGCAGCGGGTACCCAAACACCAATGCCACGCTGGGGGTCAACTCTCAGGCCAGGCCCAGCAGCTTGCACGCGTAATGACTTCTGGAAGTACGAGTCGACTACTTGCAAGACCGGCCATACCCAACGACCCTGTCCATCTGATTGCTTACTCTCATCGTGACTGCCATGGACCAAGAGACTGTACGATATTTCGTGACGGCTGAAAGGAGCAAGACTCAAAGCTTTGTGTTTCGGGCCACTGAATCCGAACTCCTCACTGGCGTCCATCGTGATGGCGAACGTGAGATAGTGCATTGAAAAGTTCTCCAGATAGTACTGCAAGACTATGTCCGTGTTGTCGTCTTCAGAGCTCGACGCCATGCAGAGCACTCGGGGTTCTGAAGAAGGTATGTTGAGTCGAGGGACAGGGATCTTGGTAGTGCAAATGGCAGAGTCCGAGTTTCGCGTCCAAGTGATTGCCAGCGATAATTCCATAATTGAGGGTCTTCGATCATCGAGCGAGTATTTTTGCGTCAGGACCTGGAACGATTTGTCGAACTTCGACTCAGGCATAATGAGTTGGTCTTCCGGCTCGCTGGACTCAAGTACTCGGAAATCTGTATCACTGTTGGGTTGATCCATGACCATGTCTGCGCCCTTTACAGTGATCTCATCTGACGCAACGGAAGTTACTAGACTGCCAAGCCGCCAGCGCTGTGGAATACCAGAGGCATGATTTTCGGAGGACATCAAAGGATCAGGGTCGAAGTAAGAAGGCCACGATTCAGCATGAACCAGCGGCCCGAAGTTGAACTTCGCTTCAAACAGTGGCACGTAGCTTAACTCAACCACCACGGTCTTTTTGAGTGGCGTGTCTGGCTCAGACGCCAGGGCGTAGTTGACGTCGATCGTAAGCGTGTGAGGGATTGGTTCCGCAGGCGCGTCGACATGTAAGCCGAGCTTTTCAACCTCGGACGGCTTGAAATCTGCAAGCTCACGCAGTGTGGCAGATGCCTTGCTGTCACTCTCAACAGCCGATGGGTCATTCGGCGTTGTGAAGCGGGATGGCAGCACGATATCATCTTGAGCAACAACGGCCTGCTCAATGCTACCGATCACAGCATCTGCCTCGCCGTTCACTACCTCAACTTGAAGCCCGATTTGCTCTCCAAGGTAGTAGTGTTGATGGAGCCCGTGTAGAATGACTTGTACCTTCGGTGGCTTGGGCAAAACTTCTACTGTCGCTGTTTCATCGCGATAAAGGTCTCGTGAAACAAGTTGGTCGTTTGCCTCCGATAGCCACACTGGACTTGGCAATAATACCTGATCGGAGAAGCTGTGGCGGATGGTGAATTTATCGGTAGCCAGGGATATGATCGCTTCCTTCAAGTAAACGATTTGCGCTTCTCTGAAGATCAATGAGAAGTTGAAGATGCGGATTTCTTCAGGTTTCAGGGCGAGATTGGCTTGTGCGGTCAACTGGTCGTCGGCTTCGCTGATTGTTAGCACGGTCGCGGATTCCGCAGTCTCATCATCACCATGGCGGATCGTGATGGTCTTCGCAGCTTCAATCGCTAGTTCGATGGTTGACAGCACAATTGGCTCGCCAGCATGCACGTTTGAAGTAAGAGTGAGCTGGCATTTCAGTGGTTCGCCAACAAAGGCCTGCTTGTTGGCAAACGCGAATTTGACGGCGACTGGGCTTAGACGTTGTCGATCCTTACACTCCACAGACAATTCTTTCGAACTGAGTGTGAGATTGTCGAGGCACTTTGTGATGTTGAACGATCGTCCATCCTTTCTAGTCGATTCCGCGCCCAATAGCTCCCATGTAGTTGCAACGATCAGTCGTGCATCTGTTCCAACTCTTGTAGCGCAGTTGTTTAGTTTAGAAACGAGCTCGTTGTAGAGCACATACCAGCCATCGCCGCGCCATGTGCAGTCTTCCCACAACGAGACGAACAGCTTCAGCGCCTCTTCAAACCGCTCGGCCTTGACAAGATCATTACCCGTATTGAGAGCAATCTTCTCACTCAGGCGGATCTGACCTTTGGCCACAAACTCTCGAACACAGAGCTCTGATAGCTCAGACAAAGCAGTGACATGGTCAAATCCTTCCCCGCCTGGTTCGGGGAATTCTTTGTGCGGAGGTGGTACGAGGTACGTATCGTACGCTCTTGATCGCTTGGCCACAGCGGATGCAGGTGATCCATCAGGCGAAGACCGATCTTCTTCTGGTATCAAAAGTGAGCGCTGCCAACGATTTCTTGTTCCATTGAGCGCAAGACGTAGCCAATAACCTGCATGGTGTAGCAGCAAGAACGGTGGCAATCTGTCGACTAAGGACAGAGCCTTCTCGGGTGGAGCGTATGGCAAAGTGCTTGGTAGCTCGTTCTGACCAGTCTTCTCCAGTGATGGTAGGGCGGCTCGTCGCGTAAGCTCGGCCATGATCTTGGCCCATCGAGACTCCCAAGCTTCCCAGCCATACGTCTGTGAACCTTTACCACGACGATCGACAAGGTCTTTCATGCGCAGCCTATAATTCGACCATGATTGTGTCGCACCAGAGGACATACCATTCCACAGCTGGCACCTGATGACTCGCAGCGCCAGAGAATCAGCTAGTAGCCTCGTCTCGCTCCATCTTGGGTGCCAGCTTGGAGTGGTCTCAAATATTCCTTCAGGGTTGAACAGATCCTCAATGGCTTGAGAGTAGTGGCGTTCTGCGACATCCATTTCCTGGCGGAATTCTGCGAAGACTCCTTGCTTGACCTCATACCGAGCGTTCCATCCGATATTTGACAGTGATTGTGAGGAAGGCGTCGATACAGTAGCTGGGATAGTTCCACGCGCCTTCTTACGACGAGCGTGTTTCGTGAGATCCCGGTAATACTCGACGATGCTTGGCTGTAGCGTACTCAGTACTCCCTGAACAAAAGCACTCATTTCCGGCTGCGATGAGACCGGAGGCATGAAGAAAAGACCAGTCTTGGAGTCCAAGTTCGTGGTGCGTCGAATATTAGTCAGACGATCTTCCAATCCAGCGGACTGTAAGATGCTTTTGTCGCTAAGAAGGACCGCAGCAAACCTGGTCTTAAAACCGGAACGGCCAAGGGCGGAACGGACAGCATTGATGTCAGCCTTGATCTGGTCGTCCTCAGCCGCGCTATCATCGGCTCTAAAATCGAAGAAAGCAAGAAACACAGCGGGAACTTGTTGTTGGTGTTTTGCGAGCCACAGGGACGTGAAAACGCCATCTGGGAAAATTGATGAGCCAGGCGACAAAGGAGACAGCGGCGAATGTAATTCAACGCTCTTTGAAGGGCTTCGAGGTCGGTTGACGGCATCATCGGCAGACGGTGATTGCGCGAGAGGAGCTGCTTTCCGATACGGCAGTGCATACGTCTGTGACAAGATTAACTTAAGTTATCGGTTGCTAAAACCAAGGAGGCATACCTACTCTCCCGACTGATTGCATGTGATACTTCAGAGATCCATTGGGGCCCGGAAGACTGTTCGTGTTCCATGCCGAGCCACGTCCGTCTCTGGCTAGGAACTGTTGCCGTAGGTTGACAGCCCTCTCTCCTTCGCACTCTGGCGTTTGAATGGCCAGTCGAGTCCCGCTGACATTTTGCACATCTGAATCGCCATCGTGACCAAGTCCGGAGAGAGCCAAGAGGGGCAAATCGTGCTCAGTGTATTCTGTGGGTAATTCGTCCATGGCTGGTGTTCTGATATCAGAGACGCTTATACATTCATCATAGAAGTACACGGACTCGCAGTATATGCTCGCCTGCAAGCAATAATGGAATGATGATCGTCCGAGAGGGAGGCAAAGGCTGACGTCCACAGGAGTCGGAGCGAGTCGTCCTTGGTCGTCGTGGCTTAAGCGCGCAAGCCACCCGATCGACCCTGCCTCAGGTTCTCAGGCAGCAACAACCAATAACACCCAGCGTTTCACGAGAGATCGCGATAACTTAACAAGAAGCAGAACAACAACAAACAAAAACCTAACATTTCACAATGCCACCCCCCACAAACCCCCCAGCAAGCGACCCCGAAGCCAAAAAGAGAGCCGCCCGCGAAACAATCGACATCTTGCACGAGATCTCCACGCTCCTCGTACGTTAAACAAAGCCCATTTCCTCACAAACAAACCTCACCAACACGAACTGAGCATAACATTGACAATGCTACCAGAACACCGACCTCGACCGCCAATCGCTCAGCTACTGTGTGTCTCTGATCGAGAACGGCGTCAACCCTGAAGCACTAGCTGTAAGCTGAGGCCTTGACTTTGTCTTTTTGAACAACACACTTGCAGGAAACTGACAGGCCTTACAGAAAGTCATCCGAGAACTGCGAGCGAGACAGGAGAGTCAGGAAGCACATATGGGCGCGTGAGAGGTGGATTTTTGCATTTTCTTTCACTTGCGACAGTGACTATGGTTTGGCGTTTGGTCTGACGTGCTTGACTGCACGTCCAGTGGCGTTTTCAATTGCTTATAATACCCTGGAGCGGGCGTGTTCGGTGGACGAGTGTCACGATACGATTGGCAAACAAGACTTCTAAAAGCTCAACATGAGCATGATCTAATTTGATTTCACGAGGGTATCATCACCCCTGACAATGGGTTCAAAACGGAATCCAAATCTGGCTTTGGCAGCGATCAATTCATCACCTTCCATGCTTTCGCCTCAAGCCGTACCATTAACATCCAATCCAGCCATGGCCTCAGCAGCACCATCAACACCATTCACAGGCCTCTTCTTCTTCGCAGGTCGTTTCTTCTTGCCGCCTATGGTCAACGGCGCCTCTCGGATCCACCTCGCGATCGCTTCGGCACGCTCAGTACTGATGAGGTAGTCTTTCTCGCCATCGTCTTGCGCTCCATTCTTGACGCCGTTACCGTTTGCCGCTGGATCTGAAGTTGGAGGCTCCTTGTCCTTCAACGGCCCAGACAAGCCTTCTTCGTCTTCGATGGCACGTCTCTCTCGCGCGCGGACGGCGCGCTGGAAGCTTTCTTCGTCGACGACGCGGTCGTCTGAGAGAGCGTCGATGATGCTCTCTTGCTTGATGCGTTCTCGCTTCTCTTCGGGGGTCTCTTCCCGGCTGTTGAGTGGAGACTTTCGCTTGGTGGTCGCCAGAGCGTCACTTGACGGCGACGAAGAAGCCGGTGTGGATGAGCCGCTCTCTCTCGCCCATCCACCTGCAGCGTCAGGTAGAGGTGCTGGCGCGCACAGCTTTTGCCAAGGCATGCTGAGGCCGATCCAGTTGTTGGCTCGGCGGAGAACCTCGATCCAATCCGCACGTGCAGGGCTGCGCGCAGGCTGGAAGATAGGATAGCCATCTGCGATTCGCGCGAGGCGGGCGGCGTTGTGTGCGTGGCGGAGGTGCTCTGTAGGACTTGTCTGTACAAGCGCGTGTGCGAGTAGTAATGAGTGAAGTGCGTCGATGAGTAGCGGATGATAAGTCACGGCTTCACGTGAACCGAAAGCATCGTGCACTGGCTCTTTGGTTCTGGCATTGCCTTCGGCATCGAAGTCTGGGAAGACAGGAAGGTCCGGTAGTGGTCTCTCGGCAAAAAGAGCGCCCGAGGAGTAAATCTTGGGTGTAGGGAATCTGGGCCAGCCGTCTTCGCCTAATTCGAAAGGCTCAGCCTTATGCTTGGTGTGCTTCACAAGAGCACTCCCATTAGTGCTGCCGTCGATCGAGCTTTCACGGCCAGATTCATCGTCGCTCCCATTGACTTCAATAAGTCGATTCTTGGGCAGCGGCGTTTGCGTCTTGTTGCCGTTCGCAAGGTCGTAGACACGCCGCATGATCTCGTTCGTGATCTCGAAAGGAAGTCCAGGGGTATAATCGAAATGTCCAAGAAACGCCATGTAGTCCTTTATCGCCTTCTTCGCAAAGCCTTTCACTCTCTTCCTGGCGTCCAACCTGACTTCCTGTGCTTTGGCTTCCGCCCCATTCGCTTCGCCGTTCTCCTGCGCCGTCTGGTACTCTTTCAATCCATCCAACGCAACGTGCACGCTCTGGCAAGCAAGTGCCAAGTATACTCCAGCTCTATTGAATAGCAGCTGCTTTTCCAGACTGCTCGGCTGATCCTCATCCTTGAGTTGCGGCACGGTCTTCCAATCTCGATGTCCTTTGCTCCAAGCTTCTTGCTCCTCGCGCATCCTGCTCGCAAGCTCCAACTGCTGCTGATCCGGCTTGTGCGACAACCTCACTCCCTCCGTTATCCGTAGTGCCTGCGTCAAGTCCAGAATCGCACCCTCCCATTGCCGCTTAAAGATCTGTACGAGAGCGCGAGTCCGTAAGGGCGGTGCTTGTCGTTCGATCGGCGTAGAGGACAAGACATCGTTCAAAGGATCCAGAGGCGTGTATTGCTCCATGGCGCGCGACGGGATCTTCTCGAGGAAGAAGTGCACGTATTTTGCATCTGCAGAAATCGCGCAAACAAGCTTGTCAACAAAAATGTCGGATATCGCCCCATCATGCGCATTTGTACGCACCAGCATTGTTCGGTTCTCTGCGCAAGACGTGCCCGCCCACATCCTCAAGCGTACTCGTCGCCGCCATCGTCGCCACGCTCGTAGCAACCTCGTCCAGCTCGAACGCCTTCGCCAGCAAGCGCACAGCTTTCTGCCGGATCTTAAACACCCTCTCTTTGCTAAGCTGCGCGCCTACTCCTCCGCCCGGCGCACCGAACATGTCCATGCGCCCACCGCCGTTGGTCGCATTGTGCGCGACACCATTGCTGGCGCGCACCGAGTCTTGCGAAGCTTCGTCGACGGCTTTACGGATCTTGACGACGTCGTAGAAAACGGACGGGTCGATCAGGCGGGGAGAGGGCATGGTGTAGTTCTGGTGGGCCAGCGAGGACAGTATCTCGGGCGGGAGTTGTAGCCATGGTCCGTGGAAAGAAGAGATGTAGCGCCAGTGTCTGCGCGATCGCGATTAGCATGGTGTCCAACACTTCTTTTCGAATTGTTGCTTGAGGTTGCGCGTGGGGCTCGAGGCATGTATTGCTGTAAAGAAACAATGGCACGTACTTACTTGTTCCTACATATTATGAGGCTTGGGCCGGCAGCCTGTTCAGGCGGCACGGCGGTCTTCTTCTTGGCCATTGGGCCGAGTCGGAAGGGGATACGGCGCAAATGTGCGAAAGGAACGAGTGTGGATGTTTCGAATATAAATGTTCGGGCGCTCAAGAAAGTCGGATCGGGTTGGCAGATGAAATGCGGGCAGCTCGGCTTGCGATGCGACGAAACAACAGGAACCTGATTGGATACCACTTCTAAACCTGACCATCTCATACATAGCCAGTGACTCGATCATCGGGAAGCTAATTCTCTTGAGGTTGTTCCAGCTGTATCACTTCACTCTGACTTCCATCAATTTCTGTGACCTTGAGTGCTAGAATCAAGAATGTCCATAAACAGATCACATCGAAGCTGAGAATCATTAAGTCCGGCGCATTAGTGTATTCAATCTACTTCAAATAGAAGGGTATCCGCTAACAATAGTTCTCTAGGAAAATATAGCTCAACAAGCCCGCTCAATGAATGCCAAATCATTTTTATCATTAATTGATTGCCGTCCAGGTCCTGGTATAGTCCACCATAATGACCGAGGCTGTTTTCTTTCCACCGTGACAAACGAAAAATCACACGCTCAAGTGCGCTGACGACCATCAAACTCTTCGAATCGCTGGAAAGGTCGCTCCGACTCAAGCAGCATGGAGACAGGCGGCCAGTTCTTGCGGGATTCTCCTGCTGTCCCAGTGGAAGGGGCAGCGGTTGAGGGCGCAGGGCTTGAAATGTTCGCGGCTTCGATATCTTCTTCGGCTGCCGCAGATTTGAGTTCGCGGATAGAAGAGTTGTTGCCGAGTGTGGTGCTGCCGTCGGTGTAGTGGGCTGAGTTGCGGCTGCGTCTGTACAGAGTACGCACGCTGGGGATGCACACTGCGACGATCGCTACTGTGGGCTCGATGGTGGTCCAGACTGCGACGTCGATGATGTTGTCTGATGGATAAAATTGTTAGTGAGATGCTCTTTGATATTGCTGCGCACGATATAGCATTGGATGATATGATCTGTACTTACAGGTGAAATCCGCCATTTTCTCCGGAGCAGTAAGCTCCAGTAGAGCCACGAGGCGAACGATGTCGAACACCAGAGTAATGATTCCAAGAGCGAACATCGTGATTGCTCCGGTCTTCAGTCTTTTGTTGAGTTGCAGTAGCAAGACCTCCCGAATCGGTACGACGATGATCAAAAGATCAGTGATGATGTTCGGGATTTGCAGGCCGTAGTAAAATGGAATAATGGGAATGCAAGTCCCCTCGACTTGTGGGTACCAGTTCTTCTCCATCGGTACGCAGAGGAAAAATGCTGTCAGGATGATGCCCGCGCCCCAGACAGCGACGATGGTAATGAGGACGTTGATTTGCCAGTGGAAATTTCTCGAAGTGTGGGAGAATAGACGGCGGTATTGCATAAGGATCGATAGCTTGACGAAGGTGATACAAGCTGGGTACAGGAATGAACCAGAATATTGTACCTGTGTTGCAAATGAGTGACTGCGTTAATCTCGATACATAAGCGGATAACATACTTTAGCGAAAGTGAGCAGCTGCTCAGCTGTCAACAGGTCGATGTGCTTTCCAAGACCGTTGTTCAACACTGCTTCAGTGTCAGCGTTGAGCTTATCAAATAATCGAATAATTTCACTCACGTAGGATGCCGCCGATGTCTATACCAAGCTTGCAGACCAGGCCCATGTAGATGAACCAGTCCTCCCAATACGTCCTCATGCCCTGGTATCTCCGGGCAATGAAACGCATGATGACTGCTGCGAAGGCAAGGAACAGTGCTACCACAGTGGCAGCCACCACCTTATAGCCAATGTTGTCGGCTGTTCTGGAAGTGTCCGACATCTTGATAGCACACCAGATGAGAGTCCTGACAACGCTCTCGCAGCAGCTCAGCTCAAAGCCGGTGTCAGGTGCAGGATTGAAGAAACCAAAAGAGAACGACGATGAGTGCCAGTGAGACGACTACAGTGTAAGATGAGAAAGGCGAACTGGAAGGGTTCTTCAACGTCTGGTTTGACCTTGCGTGGCGTAGCTCAGGGACGTGCGGTGATGGAGGCGGAGAGGAGATGGGGATGCACAAACAGCAGATGTGAGACATTGAGGTGGCCCAGGAAAGCTATATGTGCTTGCCAACAGAGCCTCGCGTGCAGTCATTAGCGGCCGATACTCCGTTTTGGGGCAGAATCTTCCCTACTCGCCACTACATCCCACGGGGAGGCAAGGCCATTGCGCCCGAGGCGTGGGTATGCTGTGAGGCGACTGAAGCGTGCACTATTGCTCCATGTCGCCAGCACTGCAGGGAACAATCAAAGCCGAAACCCAGCAAGACCCGTGTTGTGGGCACTGTGGACACAGGGATCGAGACGTCGATGCTAGCTGCGGGCCGAGTCCCATTGGCGAGGGCGACAACCACGCCGAGTGTCCCAAGGCGTGAGCGATCTGCCAATTGTGCGTGAGATAGGGAGAGGGAATTGCTCGATTGATGCTTATGTCGAGGCGCATATACTGAGATCCAAGACGTGCGGAGACACTGGGCGAACCGTTGCACTCCCTTCCCCACTCCCCGGTAGGCCCTTGCGTGGTTCACTAGAGCAAGTTGAGGTCGCGCACGATGACAGGCTTTGACAGCTGCAGCTGGAGCTGCTTCCGTTCGGAGAGGCGTAAGAGGCGGCGGAGAGATTTTCTAGGTCTTACAAACCGTCTGGCCGCGAAGCTGCTGCAAACATGGATGTGTGCATGCAAGCGAGAAGCTGAGGAGACGGCGACGCATGGTTCTGGGGTCTGCGTGGAACCTCGACTGCGCCAGACATCATCCTGGCAGCATCGTGTGGTGGAGGATTCATTATGCGCAGTAGGGTAAGAAGCTGATATAGGCCGGGAGCGGGCCCAACGGCGCGTGTTTGCGTGCTGTGGAAGAGAAGTCCGATAGATTCCCTGCAGCCGGATCAAGATTCCGCCTATGTGGCATCTCTCGCCAAGAGATCTTATTGGCCACGAGCATATTGAAGCCCACACGGCCCGATGAGATCCATCTTCCGGGATCGTCGGGTTCTGAGCTTAAATGGTTGGTCCGATATGTCACTTGTGGTATACCTTAGGGTAGGAGAGATCCAGATTCTCACTCACTGCACTGCCGTCTCACCTTTCGTGAGTTCATAACCGACCCTACCCGAGACCCCTCGACCCGGCAGGATGAGGCAGTTCACCAACACACAACCGTCTCAGCTTCGGCTTGCCGATACAGCACTGCTTTCTTCGCACTCGTTACATCCGTGTACATAGGTACATGTATACATGTATACACACATATCTGAAGCATCGTTCCCAGCAACCCAGCACCAGTGACGACCGCGTGCCGCAAGCCCGCATGCATCCTCCCAATGACGTGTCGTGCATATGCGCTGCAAAGACGATTGTGCCTCGCATCTGCATGTGGCGGCACTGCCATCGCCAGAGCCAGCCAGCTGCCGGATGATTCTATTCCTTCCTCCTCACACGCGCTGCATGCGCCATCCATGTTGCCCAGCCATGCTTCCTCGTCATTCTAGATCTCACACATGCTGTCATTCTTTCGTCCCATGTGAGACAGGCACTGCGCCCAGGACTGACGGCGGCAATCTCCGAGTCTCGGCCTGCCTGTAGACGATGACCTTTGACAGTGTCATGTAGTATGTAAGACTCAGACAGCAGTACGTATGCTCGCCGAGTCAGGTACTCTTATATCAGCATCAGCATGTCCCACTCCATCAAACTTGTTTGGCTTCGCCCACATATGTAGTGAGTCAGCATTGCATCTCGTCCACCCCACGCGAAGAGGCTCCGACGCAAGTCCTGCCAGCTCAAGTCCATCGTCCGAATCCGGGTCATCGGTAGTCCCGACAAAAACCACAAGCGGCATATAAGAGACGCAATCGTATGTCTCTAGCAGAAAGCTTGACAACAGGCGCATATGTACGCGCCGCCAAGCCCCTACCCACTGCTTTACGCTCGCATGCACGAGGATAAAAAGGCCGCGCCAGTCGCTCCCCGGCGATCTTGTGCACGTCGTTCGCCACGCTGAGAACATGGCTCAGCGCAGCTCAGCCTACCAATCTGCGCGTGGCGCTTGCAAGCACATTGTCAATGTTCCCATTATCACATTTGCTCATTTATACATGAACACGCCATCCCCTTGCCACCTCCCTTCTTCCTTGACTCGAGCCATTGCTCCTTTCAAGGCCTTCGCCACAAATGGTCCATATCTCGATGGGTCCATGGGCCGCTTCATTAATTCGTCTCGCTGCTCCTCGTTCACGCCGGCTGTCATCCAAGGCACGTTCAGAGTGTCTCCGCATCGCTTGCGCAGAGCTTCGACCATTGAGATGGTGAAGTAGCTGCCGACAATTACGGCTTGGGGCTGCTCGTTGTAGTTTTGCGTGCCTATATCGAAGGCTGGCGGCTGTGCTGGCTTCTTTCCTGTCAAGAGAAGGGGTAATTCGGTGGCTGCTGCTTCAGCTGAGGCGAGGAAGTGCACAACTTTCTGCTGTCAGATGGCATTTTGTTCCGTGGCTATCAAGATATTGAGCATGACTGACCTTCATACTCCGGTTTGAGCGCCTCGGTAACCATCTTGCCAACTTCGCCAGTGCGGCCGATGAGCACTACCGGTATCCTTTGATTCGCCATGCTTGACATAGATCGCGATATGATGCTTCCACTGTTTCTGCTCGAGCTGATCTTGACGGCTGGCCTCACAGCTCTTCTCATGAGCATGAACATCGCTGCTGGTTTATATGCGTAATGTGTCGTCAGCTGCTGACATCTACCAAGGATACACGCTCGGTGTACAGCTTGGAGGATTCCGACTCCGTTGTTGTTTGGTCAAAATTGGCTTGTCGCGATCGCGTTCGCGTTGCGGCTTATTTGTACTTGTGTAGAGCGGACACTTTCTACGTCCGTGGACTTGTACTTTGTGTACTGTACCTGGAGGTATCAGGTTGCTTCACAGAATCACAGGAGGAAGAAGCACACTAGTGAGAAGACTGTGTAAGATCTTGATTGTAAAATTCATCTAAGAACGCGTCATTCTTTCGCAGCTCCGTAGACTGACTTACGAATATGTCAATGATATACAGGAGACATGCGTTTGCCCTTTTCAGAGTCCGAGATATGGCGATCACGTAAAGGCAATTCCTTCAACGAGCCCACGTATTTACAGTTATGACCTAGAATATGTGAATAGATGTTTGGATCCACGTATGACCCACCATCCTTCACTTTAGGGTATGGGGTTAAGTACACGGTTGCGACTTTTGTGAACGAAGACAATAACACCACAACAACAACTAACTCGCAATTTATATCACCTCTCTCGCGTACCACACACCTTCTAAGCTATCTAGACTCATACAAGAAGTCTCAAACGGCCTAGATAGCGGCATGGCATGACAATCACCGATTCTCAACGCCGTTCCTGGAACAAGGCTCTTTTCGACGAACTCTTCCCACGCCTTCCACCCACCACTCTTGAAAAACTTCTCGACCTCTGTCTCTCCAAAAATGTGATTTACAACCTCTCCGAGTCAAAGCGCTGGAACAGCATCCGGATCACCAGCCTGACCGTCGCTCACTGTCGCCACGCGTTCTCCGATTACGATGCCTTGCTGCGCGAAGGCGTAGAGCGATTCGAGGCGCGAAAAAGAACGGCGGATGAGGTCTGGAAGGTTCTGAGGAAATGGTGTCCTTGGGAGGACTCTAATCCGGTGCTTGAGCGGTGTTGGCGGAATACGGTGCTGAGGCCAGAGGAGAGGGAGCCGGGGTGGGATCCGATGGATTTGGACGAGAGTGAGAGTGAGGGTGAGGGTGAGGGCGAGGGTGAGGAGGAGTATGGGGGTGAGCCTATGGATCTTGATTGAGCTATGGGGACTCACAGCGTAGCATGGTTGCTACGCAGGAGTCTACGTTCAGCGATCTCATCAACTACAAAGATACTATCTACGGGTGTAATTCTCTATGCGAATGGGCCTACCACTGAGCTACTGTCCAAAACATCCGGATGCTAGCATTTTCGAAACGCTAGTATCGCCTGACCGAAGAGTTATATAACTGCAATCGCCGCCGAGATACTGTTTAAGCGCTACGTTTTGTTTATTATCCAGAGCCCAATACCATCACGCAAACACGACGATCCGTCTGCCTTTACCATTGAGATACTACTTCAGCTCGTATTCTGTTCTAGCATCTAGCATGCTGGATTACGGGAGAACGTGTAAAAAATATGTCTCTGTCTTGCTTGATATTCGCTACCATTGGTCTGTGATCTACAATTCTCTACACGATAAACTTCCGAGCTGAAATGTGAAAATGCTTGCAGTACTGTACAAGACTTGCGCCTAACGCCGAAAGTTTATACGATATCCCGTGAACCCATGTGCTACCCGGCTTGAATCAATCAGTATGCAGTGTCGTGCTGTCAGAGGCTTCGCCTTCCCCTTCTCCTGGCATCGAGCCCGCAGCTTGATCAACAGTTGAAGTGTGGTGGCCTGCTTCTTTCTTCATCCGGCTACGATGCTCCTCAACCAGCGCCTCGTCTGGTTTAGAATGCAACCAGACTTCGTTCCCGGTGTCGCCATCTTTGCCTTCATGCTGTGCCTTCGCACGCTTCACCTTCCGGAAGAGCTTTGGGCTGATGCGGTACGCCCATTCATGCCGGATCTTCAGCCGTGCAGCCACCCACTTATCGTTAGGTCTGTGGAGCTGCGAGGAGGGTATCTGCTCGAGTGGGCTAAGGTCGCTCTGCAGAAGGTTTTCGTTGTCGAAAGATCGAAAGCCACCAGTGAGGTCGTGCGGCATGACTTGCTTGAGGAACTCGAGGCTTGCGTTGATGTTGATGTCTAGTGCTCTCCGCGGGCTGGCCACTGCTTTCAGGAACAGAGAACACAAGTTTGGATACAGGAGCACGAAGTCTGACTGGGAGATGTGCACCGTACCTCGGACTGTCATCAGCCAAGCAGGTGCTTTTCCGGAGCCTTCCTGTGCTTCTTTTACTAGGGCATCGACTTTTTCGAAGTTGACTGGCCAGTAAGTGAACGCTTCGCTGTTGATGGCAAGCAGCGGTACCTGTACGCGATGGTCCGGGTCGTCGTCGCTAGCAGGGCGCGTGCCAGCACCCCAGATGTCCAGGATAATCGCCTGCGTAAAGTAAGGGAAACGATCGTGGCTGCGTAGCATCTCAACGACTGTGGCCGATCCGAAGCTGTGTCCACAAGCTGTGATGTGATCGAGTTTGACGCGGCCCTTCCAGCCCGCCCAATCAACGCCTTCGAGTCCAAAAGAGCTGGCGCCTTTAAATCCTTTCCGCCGCAAGTTGCGATCTGCGATCTGCTGGCCATTTCCAGATGCAATGATGCGCATCACCTTCATGGCCTCTTCCAGCTCAGCCATACGTAGCTCCACCTGCGCTGCTCTGAGTTCAGTGTCAACACCCTTTGGATTGTTTGGCCCGGAATCCATCGGGTTGTCTTGCGGAAACATATAGTCGACAGTGTCGTAGTCGTGTGAAGTTTCCTCGTTCCAGTGATCTACCTGGCCGGTCTCTTCGCGTTCTTTGCGGCTACCGTAGCCAGACTCTGGGTGTAGCACGAAACTCCGCGGAGCAGATCCATCTCTGTGCTCGACTGCACATACGATGAAGCCATAGCTGGCAAACTCGCCGCACAAAGACGAGTACATCGTACGAGTGCCACCAAGGCCGTGCGAGAACATGATGACAGGGAAGCAGGGCATTTCATCCGCATCGGATGGTCTCGTGCCTTCGGTCGTCTTGGCCTTCGCTCCTTGAGATTTGAAGTTCGCTTCTCCAGCCCAATGTCGAGCGATGTTGGCGTTGCGATATGCAGGAAGTTTCGTAAAAAGAGATGGCAAGAATACCGGCGCCACGATAGATAGAGGTAATCCGGCGAATTTCGCGTACCCTTCCGCGATATCATAGCGAGGACGTCCGAACCACAGTTGGCGTGACAGTCGCTCGGTATGTTGTGGATTGTGGCTGTCTAAGCTGGCCGGATAATAGATGTTCATGAGGACTGTTTCCAGCTGGAGAACATGCTTCTTCTTCCGCGTGATGTGGGACGAGATGACTCTTGGATCTTCAGCTGGCACTTCAACCTCCATGGTACCAACACTGTACGGTCCAGTATACGTTGGCAATGACCGACCGGGTACCCAAGGTTTGTCGCGAAAGCCTCGAGGAGGACGGGATTTTGGTTTTTTCGCATTTGGGACCTTCGTGGTGTGCTCGCTACCAAGCACAGGGTGTTTAGAAGGTAGAGGCATATTGAAAATGCGATCTCGCGCGACGGCGCCAGTTTATTTGAAGATCTGTAAGGTGTTGTACTTGTTGGACACGAGGTTGATACTCCGCCAAAGCGGAGCGGCGACGGGGACAACACCCTTGTGTTATTTGCTAGAAGGTGGGACGCATATTTGGCGCACTTTTGTCCGGTCCCAGATGCTGATGGATGCTGTTGATATATATGGGCATGGACGTTGTTACCATTCGTGTGGACATTCGAAAGATATCCATCTCATCAAACTCCACTCCCTGAGGTCTGGTGTGGCTATGCTCGAATCGTCATCTCGCGGAACGCCGCGGGAGGAAGGGACGTTGAACAACGAAGTCAAATTGTAACGACAGATGAGATGCCGCTTACTCGACAGAGATACATATTACGGTGAAGACTTTCATGTCAGTCGTGTTCGTTCTATGGTGAGCATCTGAGACGCACGAAGACAGAACAAGAGACCTCGTGCTCTAAGAGGCAGGGGTGTGAACCTTCGATGAGGTCATATCATAGAACAACAAGCGCCCTTCGGCAAACCCGGAAGGAGATCTGGCTTCGAGTTGTATTCCGCTGCATCTTCCGGTATAGACAACCGTATTTTCAAGTTTTTGGAGGTAAAGGAGTCCGAATACTACCGGTGTACGAGTTGATGCTTTGGATGAAGGCGCAGTGCGCGAAACCTGCAGTCCATGTTACCTGGAAGAAGCATTTCCTTGGCACGTGACTTGGCTGGCTGATGGAGAGGTATTCTCGATCGCATGCGTTGTCGTGATCTTACGTTGAAATGGTTATGGCTATCTCAATATGAAGGATCACTTCTTTGGTGATTCTATAAAGGAGAGATCCTGGCTTATCAGTGTATATTGTGAGTGAATGCATAACAGAGAAAAGCAACATCGACTTCCCACGAGCATGGCTGGTGGCGCGCAGATCGGCTGATGCGAGATCGACAAGCCGTATTGGCGTTCTCCTTTGCACGCCCTTTTCGCGTTCCTGCATCCCCTCCTGCACCTCATCCTCTACGAAACGGTTGTGTCTATGGAACAGCAAGCACAGGACGCTCTTCACGACGGTGAAAATTGTTGAATACCGCAGCCACAAAGTGTGAAGAGTCCCAGGGTTGGCTCTAGGCGCTTTACCCTGCCTCACGGTGAGTCCTGTCATGTCGCAAAGTGAACATAAAACACCGCAAGCTGCCGGCATGCTCGCGTATTCTTATCTGTGATATATCTCGTGCGCTGCGGTACCTACCTTGCCTGGTGTGATACCGACGAATCTATCCCCGTAGCGGCTAGGCAACCTGTCACCCAAGAACGCCATGCAGCGGCCCGCTCATCTCTGTTATCAGTTACACTGGCGTCCACTCACAACACGTTCACGCACTTCGACACCACTGCACATGCTGCCACCCGAGGAACGTTCCCTGCAATCCTTCCAGCTTCTCTCCGGGGAACAGGCTCCATTGATGTGCCTCCCGGCGTGCGTACCTGGGTGTAATCCACGCAGCACTCATCATCCTGGTCCCGGGGAGCAACAGCCGCCTTGCTGGGCGGCCTGGCAGTGTTCGCAAGTGGTAGGTCTTGATCCTCGTAACAGGTGAGCGTAGGGCTACCTCGTCGTCTGCGTAGCATGTACCGATGGATTGGCACCCATAAAACCATGTCTCTAGCCCCTCGAGCATACAGGACGCTTCCCGCTATGGACCTCGTGTTTGTGATCCCTTATCTGAGACCGTCGAATTGAATCCTTCGGACCCTAAATGAATCTCAGGGCTTTCCATAACTGCTTATACCTCGCTGCATCTACTTCGTCTTGCCCGGGAACGTTTCGCTGCAGGATTGACCACAAACAGTTGCAACGCCACGGCTACCACTTTGACGGATAGGTGCAGAATTGACAGCTCGGTAACACGAGTTTACGTCCCAGCCGCCACGAGTTCGTCACACTGCTACATTGCAGGCGCCACTTTCCCAAACAGAGATACAAGTGCATGAGGCTCGCTTGCAACGACTCTACACGAAGCAGCCGTTCTCTTCACAGCGTCTCCCACTTTTCTTAAAATCAACAACATACAACAATGTCGACAGCTTCAGCAGCTGCTGATCAGCAGCTTAACAACCTGCCTTATGTGCCATGGTACGAATACAACAACACGGCATCAACTGGTGGCGACTCACTCAACGATGACTTGAACATATACTACCAATCAGGCGACATTGCATGGATGCTTACGTCGACCGCATTGGTTCTTCTCATGATCCCCGGTGTCGGGTAAGAGTTCACACGGTGACCTCTTCGTTGTAATCGTACTGATTCATTCTTCCTTCAGTTTCTTTTACTCCGGCCTAGCTCGTCGCAAATCAGCACTTTCCCTAATATGGCTCTCAATTATGTCTGTCGGAGTCGTCAGTTTCCAATGGTTCTTCTGGTATGTGCAGAAACGCGAGAATGATCAGATGGGAAAACACATACTGATCACACATCACAACAGGGGATACAGCCTTGCCTTCTCACATAACGCCAGCTTCTTCATCGGCAACCTTGACAACATCGGGTTCAGAAACGTACTTGCGGCGCCTAGTGTGGGAAGTGCAAAGATTCCGGACCTCTTGTTTGCGGTATACCAGGGAATGTTCGCTTGCATCACGGTCGCGCTCGCAGTTGGTGCTGTTGCGGAACGTGGTCGCATGTTGCCTTGTGTGGTATTCATGTTTGTGTGGTCGACCGTTGTGTACGATCCGATTGCATGCTGGACTTGGAATGCCAATGGCTGGGCGGCGAAGATGGGTGGTCTTGATTTCGCAGGTGGTACCCCGGTGCACATTGCTTCAGGTCAGTCTCAAACACAGATATAATTATCTTGGTCACTCGCTAACTAAACAACAGGTGCCGCGGCACTCGCGTACTCTTATGCGCTTGGAAAACGAAGCGGCCACGGTACTCAGACGCTGAACTTCAGACCACACAACGTTACACACATTGTCATTGGCACAGTCTTCCTTTGGGTCGGTTGGTTCGGTTTCAACGCCGGCTCTGCTATGAGCGCCAACCTCCGTGCGATCATGGCCGCGTTCGTTACCAACCTCTCTGCTGGCGTGGGTGGTATCACCTGGTGTCTGGTCGACTACCGCTTGGAGGGCAAATGGTCCGTTGTCGGCTTCTGTTCAGGTATCGTCGCAGGTCTCGTCGCCATCACACCCGCCTCAGGATACGTGCCCGCGTGGTCCGCTGTCCCAATCGGCGTCATTGCGGGCATCGGCTGCAACTTCGCCACGCAACTTAAGTACTGGATCTCTGCCGACGACGCTTTGGACATCTTCGCCGTCCATGGCATCGGTGGCGTGATCGGCAACATCTTGACTGCATTCTTCGCAGCCGATTATATTGCTCACCTCGACGGAGTGACTGAGATTGAGGGTGGCTGGCTGAACCAAAACTGGAAGCAGCTGGGCTACCAGATCGCCGACTCTGCAGCTGGCATGACTTACAGCTTCGTGCTGTCGATCGTCATCCTCTACGTGCTCAATTTGATCGGCCGCGTCATTCCAGCTATGAGACTACGCGCGACGGAACACGAGCAAGAGCTCGGAATCGACGATGTCGAACTCGGTGAGTTCGCTTACGACTATGTCGAACTAGTCCGCGACATTAAGCCCATCTCCATGATTGGCGAGGAGTACGATGCCGACGAGATCGACCAACAGAGCCAACGCAGCCATAGCCAGGTGACCATGATGGGCCCCGAGAAGGGAGGCAGCTACCCCATGCGCTCGCTCAGCCGTGGACCCGGCAACTCACATCCTTATGAGGGAGGCGTGGGTATTGCATCTTGACAATCAAGGAAGGAGGGACACGTGAGGCTGCCGTCGGTTGTGAAAGAGACGCAGTAGAAGTGCTGAAGTCTTTTGCGCTGCGGAGCCGTGGTCGGTTGGGCCGTCGTTTGACGCTGGGTGTCAGGACACCATGCCATAAATTTCCTTGTGTAGAATATACCTCTAATATTAAGAAAGTTGTCATCCTCCACGTACATGTACATGTATCTCTTTGTCATGCCTTCGCCTAGGGTTTATCCAAATTAGGTAAGGGCACTGGACATAGGTGTAAGCTCGAAATAAAACCGTATCAGCTTCGCGGGGGCGAGGGACTGACTGACACGATTCGCAACCTAACGCCGTGGACTGTTGTGGCGAGAACAAAGTCTCTGCCTACTTCGTGTCATTGCGTTCTGTTGTACTTGTACACTTGGGTCGTGCCTGCCTCACCTCAGTCACGGATCCATCGCGACTTCATTCGAGCATTCGCTGCTCGTGATGTCGCTTCATCAACCACAACGCAACACCATGAGATTCGACTGCGCGAAAACCCACCTACGACCGAGGCTCCGACCGGCATAGGCATTGGCCAACATGCCGTTCCAAGAGAGTCTCGTCTTGCTGGACTCGCTGAGCGAGCTCCAACGGAGAGAGGCGCGGTAAGAACATCGCATACTCGCCTGCCAACATCTGACTGATTTTCTTTCACACAGCTGGCACGTGCTTCAGATTATAGCTGAGCTCAGACGCAACTACACATTTACTGCGGCTGCGTTCAAGCGCTGGGATGCCGCGTTGCGCGAAAGACACGATGCTCGATCACGAAGCTGCAAAGCGCTGCAGGACAGCATATACGAGAGCGAATCGCGTTCATCATCGCTGACCGCAGAGCTTGAAAGACAAGAGCATGCCATGCATCTTGCGTGGTCTAAAAGGCTCGAGGATGAAATCCAGGAAGAACATGTATGTCCGCCGTGGCTTACCTCGCTCTCGAAAGATCGCAGCTGATCTCATCGCAGCTTTTTCTTTACCCATATCTGAACAGCGACGTGGAGGAATACAGGAAAGCGCAACTCGCGGCTTGGGAGGCCAAAGTCGCGCCCACGCTCGAACGAAGGAAGGACGCTGTTTCGCTCGTGCTGATCTACAAAGCTGATATCCACACACGCCGAGAAGCACGCGTTGCAGACACCATGCGACGGCTTGTAGACCCAGCATTTCCACGGGAGTTACTGCTCACCGTGATCGAGGCCGCCATTGGGTCACGATCTCTCCATTGGAAGCCATCGGATGAGCACTCGCTCGAAATGCAAGCTTTTCGATTCTTTCGCTGGCCGCGAGGAGTTGAGAGCATCACGAAGGTCGTTCTTAGGCAGACAGTAGCGAGTGTCTTGCTGAGGGCGTTCCTCGTGACGCTATCGATGAGGTTCACACCTCAAGGCAATCTAATCATTCCGCAGGGACTCCAGCGGAACTCGATGTCTCGGTGGCATCTGCGCCGTCTGGTGTTGAAACCACGAACGCTTACCCTGAGCAGTGGCAGAGAATTGCACGGGCTGAATGAAAACATTGACGGCGTGAAGTTTTCGGGCAACTTATTCCCAAGACTCGAAACTTGCGTTTGTTTGCTGCACATCAGCACGCCTTGGAGCTGGGGCTCCTATATACTGCGACGGGAGGAAATCATGATGAAGGAAAGACTTGTGGAATTCATTGCCGCTTTCCAGCGATATGGGCCAGGGAAGAGGAAGCTGATCCGTCTACACTTGGACGGTGCTGTCGGCCCTTTGGTAACCTTCCATGAGGCCAATTCTGGAATGGCCTCTGAGAAGGCTGGCGATGGAAAAGATGCGTTTGCCTGGAGCGCCGAACGTACCCTTCAACAAGCCTATGTGTTCCCGAAAGTCATACCAATATGGTGAGATGGGCTGCCAGAAACACGTCCTCTGTCACAGGTACAGGTACGACGGATGATCTTGCACTACGCGGATAATGGTTTCACAAGAATATCCAGCTGTTATGGTCGCGGTAATAACGATTGCACATGTACAGTACAGCAAACAAGCAATCGTACCACTTCAGCCATCAAAGTAAAGAGAGTCAGTGCGTTGGTCCGGACACCCTGGCTTCTACGGACCCGCTGTTGTCCGACCCCCACGTGCATGAGTGATGATGTTCGGTGACCGACTAAGCCGAGGAGGCTGGTTTGCGATGCAAAGCGAAGCTCTCTCGACTACAGGAGACGGCGATACAACGATTTTCGTGGAAGAGTGAGGTTGTTATGGACCGGATACAGGCTGCTTCTACATTTCCACGCAGACTTGAAGGATTTGTTAGTGACTACCACAGAAAAGCAAAATAGTGATGATATCAAGGGACCTGAAGACCTGAAGCGGGGTCCAGCGCCAAGGCGAGGCTCTTGAGATTCCTGCGAGAAACAAGACGTGTTTTGTTTGTGGCTCTGTTTCCATTCTGGAGTAAGTCTCACGTGATATAATCTGGCAGTGGATCGTTCCTTCCCATCAATTGTCAATAAATCCGGTAAGTGAATAATCCCGCATAAGAATACATAGTCATACAAACAGCAAAAAAATAAACACAATCGGTGAAAGGAAAGAAACTCAGTCGGGTTGAGGCGCGGGGCCCTTAGTGGGAGAGTGGATCGACCCTTAGTCGGCAGATGGGATTTGGCTGAGAGCGAACGAAGCTGGCGGCGTGGTGCCTGGTTGGCTTGAGAAAAACTCCCTCCCAGAGCCTGCCCCGCGCCTCGCCTATACATTAATTGCACTTTTCCCTTTTCACTTCCCATTGTTCTCTTCTTCTTCCTCCTCCACCTCCCTTTACACCTCTTTCTCCCATAACCCCCCAAAAACACCACAATCATGTCTTCCGAGCCCGCCAAGCAGTACAAGGTCGCCGACATCAACCTCGCGGCCTTCGGCCGTCGCGAGATTGAGCTCGCCGAGCAGGAGATGCCCGGTCTCATGGCCACCCGCGAGAAGTTCGGTGCTGAGCAGCCTCTTGCCGGTGCCCGCATTGCTGGCTGCCTTCACATGAGTGAGTTTGTCGTGTTTTGCAAGCCAGAAATGGCTGTCTGGCACAAACGCTGACTTTTGCCCCTCCACAGCCATCCAGACCGCCGTTCTCATCGAGACCCTCAAGGCCCTCGGTGCCGAGATCACCTGGTCTTCCTGCAACATCTTCTCCACCCAGGACCACGCCGCCGCTGCCATCGCCGCCGCCGGTGTGCCCGTCTTCGCCTGGAAGGGCGAGACCGAGGAGGAGTACAACTGGTGCCTCGAGCAGCAGCTCAGCGCCTTCCCCTCCGGCAAGCCCCTCAACTTGATCCTCGATGACGGTGGAGACCTTACCGCCCTCGTCCACAACAAGTTCCCCGAGATGCTCAAGGGCTGCTACGGTCTTTCCGAGGAGACCACCACCGGTGTGCACCACCTCTACCGCATGCTCAAGAACGTCGGCAAGGAGCACGGTCTCCTCGTCCCCGCCATCAACGTCAACGACTCCGTCACCAAGTCCAAGTTCGACAACCTTTACGGCTGCCGTGAGTCCCTCGTCGATGGCATCAAGCGTGCCACCGATGTCATGATTGCTGGCAAGATCGCTGTCGTTGCCGGTTTCGGTGATGTCGGTAAGGGCTGCGCTGACGCCCTCAAATCCATGGGTGCCCGTGTCCTTGTCACCGAGATCGACCCCATCAACGCTCTCCAGGCCGCCATGGCCGGCTACCAGGTCATCACCATGGAGGACGCCGCTCCTCAGGGTCAGATCTTCGTCACCACCACTGGCTGCCGTGACATCCTCGTTGGCAAGCACTTCGAGGCCATGCGTGAGGACGCTATTGTCTGCAACATTGGTCACTTCGACATTGAGATCGACGTTGCCTGGCTCAAGGCCAACGCCGCCGAGAAGGTCACCATCAAGCCCCAGGTTGACCGCTTCACCATGAAGTCCGGCCGTCACATCATCCTCCTCGCCGAGGGCCGTCTTGTCAACCTTGGCTGTGCCACTGGCCACAGCTCCTTCGTCATGTCTTGCTCCTTCACCAACCAGGTCCTTGCCCAGATCATGCTGTACAAGGCCGGTGACAAGGAGTTCGCCAAGAAGTACGTCGAGTTCGCCCGCGCCATCGAGGGTGAGGCCGATGTCGAGACCGGCCTCGTCAAGAAGGCCGACGAGTCTCAGGTCAAGTCTGACGTCAAGCGCATGGAGGTTGGCGTCTACGTCCTGCCCAAGATCCTCGACGAGCAGGTCGCCCTTCTCCACCTCGACCACGTCAACGCCAAGCTCACCAAGATGACCCCCGCTCAGGTCGAGTACATGTCCCTCCCCGTCGAGGGTCCCTTCAAGCCCGACATGTACCGTTACTAGATGTATCGCGCACGATAATCTATCGTGTGTGGTCTTTTAGCGCTACATTTCTGTTTTACTAGGTTACGCATGACACCCTTTTCAGTCCTGTTTTTTGCGACGAGGGATAAAAGTCACACGATTCAACAATGACTCCTTTTGCACGATACCATGTGGGGGAATTTCTGTCTTCAACGGCATTGACCGAAATCCGGTCAGGGAAAAAAAAAGCATCGCATGGCGTCGTCGGAGTTTCAACAACAAGGTACCACTTGTTTTCCACGGTTATTTGGTTTAGATGATTAGATGAAGTTCAGACAGCATTCCTCTCGTCATCCTGGCTTCAACCCGTGGATCGAGAGGAGAGGTTGCAATATTTTTTGGGGGATGGGGTTTTTAGATAGGCCATACTCTTATCGAAGACTCGATTTTTGGAAGGCTTTTTGCCGACCGACACCTCATCTCTGACTTTTTGACATTGCGTAATGTTGTTTTGTTTGAGTGCATATCTGAAATTGTCGTCTGTGAACATGACGGCGCCCTTGGTCTTGAAGTCGGCCCTGGCGAGATTGCATGTGGAGTGTTGTCGTCTCTGGATGATGTCCTGCCAGCATCCTTCCCAGAGAGTGAAGCGCTTGCTCTTGCTATCGACAGACTGAAACAATCCACACGCTGACTAGAACAGCCAAAATCAACACTATCTCATACAGTCCCATCACATTCTGCTAAATGCAACCGTCGCTTCTCCAATCTCCAAGCCTCAGAGAGGCATTGCTTGGCACACTCTTATCTCCCGTCGGCCGCAATAGCCGATACCAACCACCACTCCCATCACGGCCAACGTCCTGCGGCCAACGAATATCCCCCATCGGCCAACTTCAGTCCGAAGGTCTTCGCCTTATCAAGCTTGCCAAGCAGCGATCTTGTATCTTCTTGGAGTCGTACCTTCCTTTTCTGGTCATCTGGTAGGTGTAGCTGTATCTGTACTGAGAGGATTTGCTGTGGTGAGGGGTGTATTTCCCCTCTTCCTCTTGTTGATGCTGGGGATAGATATGATGCGCGATGCGGCTATGCGGCAGACGGGTTGTCTGTTACGGTTGCGATGATAGAGGTGGGGTTTGATGCTGGGATGCTGGAGTACTTATACTCGTGGTGAGTTCGGATGATGGATGGTTGAGGTCTTTTGCTTCTTCTTTGTACAGTGTTTCTATCGTCGGGGTTTCTTTTCGCCACCGAAGTTGTCGTTGCGTGTGTACGTCGTGATCATGGCGCCCTCGGACGATATCGTGTACCGCTCGCACTCTACTACCGAAGGCTCTATCGAAAAGCCCACATTCAAAGATGGCGATAAAGCTTTGGATTTCCTGCGCAACGAGGCGGAGGAGGGCGAGACAGATCTCATTGATGAGAAGCAGTTGGTGAGGAAGATTGATTATATGATTGTGTAAGCTGCGTCGTCCCGTTTTATACTTCCAAATGCCATGAGATGAAGTGCTGACCGGTGGGTTGTACGTAGGCCTATCATGTTTGGCTGCTACTGCTTACAGTATCTTGACAAGAGCTTGCTCAACTATGCTTCGGTCATGGGGATTCTCGAGGATGCAGACCTCACTACTGAGCAGTATGGAACACTTTCGCTCATCTTTTATGTTGCTTTTTTGGCATTTGAGATGCCTCATGCGTACTGCCTGGTAAGCAATGTTTGGTCACACACACGGCGATCGGAACGATGCTGACGAATGTTGTAGTATGTGATTGCTGCTCACTCGTAGCTCGAGCTGATCGTTATGTACTAACATCATATAAAATAGGCAACGTTTTCCTACTGCCAAATACTTAGGAACTATGGTTTGTTGCTGGGGCGCGGTTGTGGCTTGTACTTCTGCTTGCAACTCATATGCGTCTCTGGTCGCGACAAGGTTCTTACTTGGCATGTTTGAGTCGTGCATCAGTCCTTCGCTGATCTTGATCACTTCGATGTGGTAAGAGATAACATAAGCGAACGCCCATGTTGGACTAATTAGGAGCAACTAGCTGACGTGCTGCCTAGGTACAAGCGAGACGAACAGCCCAAGCGTGTCGGCTTCTGGTACATCGGCGTGGGCTGCGCAACGATCATCGGATCACTCATGTCCTTCGGCTTCCAGCATTACACCGGAACCCTCTTCAGCGCCTGGCAGATCATGTTCCTAGTCGTAGGCCTGATCACAATCTCGATGGGAGCAGTCGTCATCCTCTTCCTGCCCGACAACCCCATGTCCGCTCGCAAGCTATCTCACGCAGAAAAAGTAGCGGCCGTGGAAAGACTCCGCGAGAACCAGACCGGTGTTGAGAACAAGCATTTCAAGCCCTACCAAGTCGTCCAATGCTTGACCGATCCGCAGACTTGGCTTCTCTCTATCATCACCATCGCGGCTTCTATTCCCAATGGAGCAGTTGGCAGCTTCCAGTCGATTCTGATCAAGGGCTTCGGCTTCACGAGCTACGAGACGGCTTTGCTGCAGATTCCTGGTGGAGTCATCGCGGTCATCAGCGTTCTGCTTGCCACGTGGAGTGCTGCGAAGTTCAATGCTCGCGCGCTTAACATCATCTTCTGGTCGCTGCTCGGTGGCATTCTTGGAGGGAGTTTGCTCGCTTTCACGGCAGAAGATAATCGTCCGGCGAAGATGGCTGGCAATTACCTCACTCATGTTGTTGGGTAAGTAGTCAATTGGTCACTCGATTTCTCAAAGCCACCAAGTACTGACACAAGTCCTCCGGTTAGATCATTCCTCCCCTGCGCCTACTCGTTCTCAGCAGCGAACCAAGGCGGCCACACAAAGAAAGTTACAATGAACGCAATCCTTCTAATGAGTTTCTGCCTGGTAAGAGAATCGCAAATGACACACATACGAGCTGTCTTCGCACAATGTACTAACCACATGTTTCCAGGGCAACATTTTAGGCCCACTCACTTTCCGCAACGAAGACGCCCCTAGGTATATCCCGGCGAAGCTGTCCATCGTTGTCGTAGACTCAGTAGCAATCGGTACGACTGTGCTTCTGCTGCTGTACTACCGTTGGCAGAACAAGAAGCGCGACGCTGCTGCGGTTGAACATACAAGGGATGTCGAGTTTGCGGATTTGACGGATCGGGAGAACAAGGAGTTCAGATACAAGTATTGAAATAGCACTGGATGGAAAATTAGATGGAGCAATCAAATATGTTTTGCCGTATCAGCACTCGATAGACCTGTGACAGTACTCCTTAGCGCCTGTATTTGTTCGCTATCTGCATACGCCATAGTCCTGAGCAATGCTTCATGGATCGCCTTAGATGTACAGCACTGGAACGTGCTCATATGTGCATCTTGTGACAAAGTGTGTATAGGAGAAAGGTGTAGTTCGTGAGGGAGCTCCACCTTGTGCCTCGGTCTCATGCGGGCTGACTTTCCGTCGCGTCTTCCTTTGCTTTCGTGACGCGTAAAGTACTATACACCATTGCACACGATATTGTGAACGACTGGCATTTCTCATCGCTCCTATCATACCGGACAATCAAAATAAAACTCTGCGAAAATGCCCGAGGTCAGATCCCTTTCACAATAACCCCCAACCCACCTCTAACAACCTTCCAGATCGGCGAAGTCGCCCGCGTAGTCCACTACCTGCGCAAATATACCCTCAACCGCACCATCGCCTCCTGCACCGCCCACGAAGACACCATCGTCTACGGCAAAGTCGGCACGTCCGCCGCCGCCTTCCAAGATGCCGTCGTCGGCAGGCGCGTCACCGGCGCCGCGCAGCAGGGCAAATACTTCTACATGACCTTCGACAAGAGCCCGCACGCCGTCATGCACCTGGGAATGACGGGCTGGGTCAAGTTCAGCAGCGAGGAGACGGGCTACTACAGGAGCAAGAAGGAATCGCAAGAAGAGGCGGAGTGGCCGCCGAAGTACTGCAAGTTTTTGATGAGGTTTGAGAAAGAGACGGTGCAGGGAGAGGAGAAGGATGAGGTTGAGGTTGCGTTCATCGATGCGAGGAGGTTGGCGAGGATCAGGCTTGTGGAGTGTGAGGCATCGGAGATCAGGAACAATTCGCCTTTGAAAGAGAATGGTCCAGATCCCGTGGTTGACAAGGAGAAGTTCACTGTGGAGTTTTTGACAAAGCTGCTCAGGAAGAAGCGTGTGCCGGTCAAGGCTCTTTTGCTGGATCAGGCGAACATTTCAGGTGAGTTGTTGGAGACAGCTTATGCAACTCAACCAACTGGATTTGATATGCTAACGTCAATACACAGGAATCGGGAATTGGGTGGCAGACGAAGTTCTATATCAAGCAAGGATACACCCAGGTGAGTCCCCGTATCATCGTGGTGGTGATAGCATCGGCGCGTACTAACTCAGTCCAGAGCAATACAGCAACACCTTCAACGACGACCAAATCAAGACCCTCCACGATTCAATAGTGACCGTCTGCACAACCGCATGCGAATTGCTCGCCGACTCAGAGCAATTCCCAGAAACCTGGCTGATGAAGTACCGATGGGACAAAGGCAAGAAGGACTCGAACGTCCTTCCCAACGGAGAAAAGATTGTTCACCTGAAAGTCGGTGGACGGACATCAGCTATCGTGCCCAGCGTGCAAAAGAAGACTGCTGCTGTTGCCGGCGATGTTGACTCGGCTGATGTGTCCGAAGCTGAGAAGCCGGCGAAAGGACGCAAGCGAAAGGTGAAATCGGAGGAGGACGGAGAGGAGGAGAAGAAGCCTGTGGCAAAGAAGGCGGCAGTGGAAGGGCGCGGGAAGGTCAAGGACGAAGAAGACGTCAATGGTGGAGCTGAGGACGTGGATATGAAGCCGAAGACGGCCAAAACCGCCTCGAAGAAGGAAGTCAAGCCTGCCACGCCTGGTAGTCGGAGATCGACGAGGACGAAAGCGACATGAGATGATGGGCTATGGGGTGGGCTGATTGTATAATTTTGTGACCGAGATAGTGAATGAGATGATATTCAAATTGTGTATGATAGTTCGTGTCTCAGCTGTAGGCGCAATCGTATGTAGACACGACCACTTGCAACTCGTTGATATGTCGAAGTGCTTCTGTAAGATTCATTCGTCCACTAAAAGCTAAGACACATGAGTTTGTTTTTCTTGAGCCAACATGCTACCAGGAGTAAATTGTGTGTGAATGATGAGGATCTCGAAGGGAAAATAAAGAGGGATATATATATGTATACATATACACCCATGTCGAGCTTCAGCTAGCATCCATCTCATTGGCTGAGGTCTGGACGGACACTAACGGTTTGTCGCAAAATACCAGGTAGCACATGCGATCCACATGCCACCTGCATGTTGGCCACATGTCAACCACGTGTGATAATTCTTCATGTCTCACCCACGCTGAACAAGTTCCGTCGATTCGGTGAATGCAGCCAAGTTTTCATTTTGAAACGTTGTCCACGAATCCTCCAACAACACCGATCTCAACCGGACCCGGACAAGTGTATCGACCCAGCAACACATACATGATGCATAAGGCAAACTGGGACTTCGAGGCCATAGGTGACGGCATCTCGTATTTCCGTCAACCGCATCAGAAGAATAACCGGGATGGTCCTTCTTTGGTCGTACTGTGCACCTGGATGTCGGCCGCTCGCAAACATATCTCCAAATACACCCAGCAGTATCGCCAGCAGTACCCCGATGCCGATATTCTTGTCGTAGAGTCTGGCGTTGCTGAGATGGTCTACCGCTCGAATTCCTCTCAGCAGATATGGCTGCAACCGGCGCGTGATGTCCTACTATCTCACACATCCCAACATTTGCAAGGGCATGACCAGCGAGAAGCTGTTCTACACGTCTTCTCAAACGGCGGTTCTCAGTGCGCCATTCAGCTCGCCACCAGTCTACCAGAGCCCATCCGCCTCCATGCTTTCAGCGCCATCATCTTCGACAGCTGTCCAGGCACCGCGACCTACCAACGAACCGTCCAAGCCCTGACTCTCTCCATGCCCAAATCTCATCTGACGAAATATCTTGGTCCCTCAATCGTTCACATCGTGCTCTGCTTGCTCTACCTGGCACTCTTCGTTACAGGAGCCGAGGACGCCATCACACGGATTCGAAAACAGCTGAACGATCACAAGCTGTTTAATCCGGGAGTGCCAAGGCTGTACATATACTCCAAAGCGGACAAGTTGGTTCCCTACCAGGATGTGAAGAGTCATGTTGATGATGCTAAGGTTAAAGGGTACCGGGCGACTAGTGAGGTACTGTTTGAAACGAGTGCGCATTGTGCGCATGCGATGGCGCATAAGGAGCAATATTGGGAAGCTGTAGGTGGATTGCTGGAGACTCACGCTTCGCAGGCGTCAGAGTGAAGCCATGGGTGTTGCGGTATGGAGGCCGGCTTTTGTAAGACTCCATAAGTTCAACAAGGCACCACAGTCCTTGCATCCAGCACGGCTAGCCCCATAATACCAAGCATATGCTCACAACTTCGCTTTCTCGCTCATTTCTGCGAGTTGCACATCAGCCTTGACCATCTCGTCATCTTCTGTACCTCCAACGCTGTTGTGGCTGTCCTGATTAGCGGAGGAGAACCTGCGCACACAAAATTAGCAAACCAGAAAGCTTTGTGAAACCACAAGGGGATACACACGTGGGCGCAAAGGTACTCTTTTCTCTCAGCCTGGCACCGTAGTAATAAAACAGCACCGGCATTGGTATCAGTGTTGTAGCGACTGCGCCCAGAAGACTCCCGGCCGGACCCACGCCCATGCCTTCGATCATTTGTCTAATCAGCAGTCAGCGACTTCCTTTCCAAAATGACAGCTGTACGATCAAAGACACACCTGGCGAAAAGTGGAAAAATAGCACCAAAAAGACTACGCATCAAAGTGTTCGCAGCGATGGCACTAGCCGCAAACATCAGATAAGACTCGACGAGATAGTTCAGCAGATTTAAAAAGATCGACAAGATGCCAAAACCCGTGGCGAAGCCGGATAGCGTCGGCGCAATCCAGTGGATGTCTTTTCGGAACCCGGTCCACGCGAACCAGAATATCCCAATGGCGAAGCTGACGCCTCCGACCATGGCAGGCGGAAGTCTCCATTCTGGGACAGGCATGTTGTTGTTTGCGGCCAATTTGCGGTTGTAGCTCGGTGAGATCGCGATCATGAAGATGGCGCCGAGGAGTTGACCTGTGATGTTAGACTAGGACGTGCACTGCAGGCCGTTATATTCACTTACCACCAATCATGCCGAAAAATGGTAACTACATCGGATGTTAGCGTTTGCTACAGAAGCTCGGAATAGTCAACTCACGCCTCCCACACCCTCATTGAAGCCATGTATCCGCTGGAAGACGATCGGATAGAACGTCAAAAAGAGGTAGAATATGCCGTAGACGAAAGCCATGTATACGCTAACAGCCAGTATGATTGGCTCGGTGGTTAAGAGTCGCAGCGGCCGCGACAGGTTCTTCTCAAGGAGTTCTCGCAGGTCGACTTCGATTTCTTCTTGTTTGGCGTGGATGCCCCAGTTGCGCGTTCGTCGTCGTAGCTCGGAGGCTTTGTTGATGAGGATTACGGGAGGGTATGTCTCTTCGAGTAGGAATATTTCGAGCGCTAGCTGTGTTCTAGTGGTTAATCATTGCTGGCGAGATTCTTCGTGGAGATGTCAGCGTACCCCGAGGAAGCCCATGATCGTCGTGATGTATTCGGTCCAGCGCCAGCCAAGATACGACATGTTGATGAAGCCGCCGATGAATGGTGCGAGTAAAGGTCTGTAGGATTGTCAGTCGATGTGCCGCATTTGTGGGAACGATCTGTGACATCTGACCCGCTGAAAACCGTCACAGAGAACACTGTGAGTGCGAGACCTCTTTGTCGATTGTTGCTGCAAGAAGTTCAGCAGTGTATACATCGTGTTAGCGTCCGGTCGCCTTACAACATGTCGGCAAATACTGCGCCGACGATCGTGAGCGGACAAGCTCCAAAGAATCCTCCGAAGAATCTTGAGATGAAGATTGTCTGGATATCCTTTCCTGTTGCGACCGCAAGATTGAAGATCGAGAACCCGAATGACGAAATGATTAGAGGATACCTCCGTCCGTACAGCTCTGATATCGGCGCCCATACGATGGGCCCCAAGGCGAATCCAAGCACGTAGAGCGACACACCGAGAATGGCAACCTCAGCTGAGATTTTGAACTCTCGCGCGACAGAGGCCAGAGCTGCAGAGAAGATCGACGAGCCGAATGCAGCAGTCAGTGTAACGAATGCGAGCGAGACGGCCACTGGGACTTTCTTTCTCAAGGGCCAGTTTTGAGCGTGCAGAGGATCGTTCGGACCGTCGAACTCAACCACGTACTGGTCGCTCTCAGGGAGCATAGGAGGGTATTCCTTGCCGTCACCGAAACCAGGGAGAGGCTTCTTAGACTCTCGTGTCACAGTACGGCTCCGGAGGCCCGCGCCCACTGTGATGTCCCGCTGGCTGCGCGCCGTTTGTATGCGACTCAAGGTTGTGGGATGTCTGCTGAGAGCCATGTCGTCTGGCATGGTTGAGTATCGTGACAGGGTCATTTCCTCTCGCACAATGGAGATGCGAGATGCGCTGGAGGAGCTAGAACTGGCAGTGTCGCCGGTGGCTGATCGTGATAGTGGGACGTTCGACTCCTCATCTAGTCCTCCTGTCGGGCTCCTGGTTGAGGCGTGCATTCTTTCTCTGTCGGCATCTTCCTCAGCTTCTTCTATTCGTCGGTCGGCCGAGTCCATGTTGGATCCAGAAGTTCGGCCAGGGAAAGAGTGTGTACAGCTATACTGGGAAACGTAAAAGTTGCACAGGAATAGTTATATACTGGGTAATAAAGTATAAAGTACACGGCCTTGAAAGCAAAGGATTGAGGGGTGACATTCCTTCGAGTAGTCAGCTGCTTACGGAAACAAGCTAAAACAAGCCTCAGCGGCAACCTGCAGGTCAGTCTGCAGAAGCGAGCGGAGATAGTGAACGCGGTGTATCTCCATCGAATCAATCATGGCATTCTTTCAAGCGAAATCGTCGAATTCGTCCATTAACTCAATTCATCCATCACGCCGACTGCGAATCGGGGCGCGATGGGCTCAAGGTCGAACTCGCGAGGGTCATAAGTTCGTCAAGCATATCGCGTGGAGCTTTCTCGCCAACTTCAGCAGCCAGAAAATCACGGCCAATCTGTTCCTGCACTGTGTCAGTAGACAAACATTACTTGCGTTATTTCGAACAGCGTACAGCGTTCTCGAGCTCCGCCAGCTCTGCCTCTGGAAGTCCAGCACACGCCTCGACCAAGTCTTCTCCCGTTGCTGCGAGAAGGATTAAATTCTCCGCACGCTCAATCACCGCAGGATCGATGCCGTTCATCGCCGCACAGTGTGTTCCGAAGCTTGAAGTGCTGCGCTCTTGTCGGTACTTGTAGAGGTAGGTGATCTGCTCCTCCACTTGACTGGCTTCTGCGTCGACATTGACTTCCATGTGCGCGAAGCGCAAGGCAGGGCGAGGCTGAAGGAAGCCATTCTCAAATATCTCGTGGAAGTGCGTGGCTCCGAGAACTTTGGGGCAGTTTGGACCAAGCTGTAAGAAGTGCTCAAACACGCCCGCTGCAAGTCCTGCCCCATCGTGGGTGTCGGTGCCCTTGCCGAACTCGTCAATGATAACCAGACTACGGCGTGTGGCCAGTGTCAGGGCGATCGAAGTCTGTTGCAGGTCGATCATGAAAGCGCTCTGGATCCGCGACACACTCTCTCTGGTTGCGATGCGAGTCAGGATTTTGTCGGTCAACCCGATCTTTGCCGCCTCGGCAGGAACAAAACAACCGATGTGCGCCATGTATGTAATCATTGCGACTTGCTTCAAGTACACACTCTTGCCGGAGTAGTTCGGTCCTGTCATCAAGATCATGCTTGGCCCGGCCATATCTTGGGTAGTTGCTCCAGGACATGGACTCTGCTGCTCAAGCGACGACTCAGGTCTGTGATCGGAAGGGTCGGTACCGCTGCCACCGACTATGAAAGTGTCGTTGGGGATGAAAGCAGGTACAGTCAGCTCCTGTAACAGATGTCTGCCGCACTTGATCTTTAGGATATTCTGCTCAGAGATTCGCGGGCGAAAAAGGTTGTACGCCATAGCACCTTTTGCCAGTGCAACATGGCAGTCAAGCTCTCCGACAATGTCTGAAACATTGTTGAGCAACTCCTCATACTCCAACACGCGCTCTCCGAGTTGTTGGACAATTTCGATCTCTTTGTCACAGATCCTGGCGTACACGTCACCGAACCGCTGGTCCAATTGGTTCATGAGGATGTTCTTGTAGTAAGCGTTGGCTTCGGTCGAAAACATCTTCTCCCAAGGATCCTGATCAGTACCCTCGAAAACGCCCGTACCAGTGTGCTCGCTCAGGCGAATCGATATGAGGAAGCCGATTTGTGGAAAGAAGATCACGTTGACTTTCGAGTCCAGATTCGCAGGAACCTCGTTTGCGATGTGTTCTGCGGCCTGCGACAGGAGGTCTTCAATGCCGTCGTAGGCGCGCTTTGCTTCGTCAAGGGCTTCGTTGATGCCCGCCCGCACAATTGTACGCCTTTGTTCTTGCGATGCTTCGAAATCAACGACATCGTTGATCAAGGTGCCGACCTCTGCGAGCAGCTTTTTGTTGAACACCTCGTTGACTTTGCGAACGACGGCGAGGCGACGACCGCCTTCAAGCTCGGCAAGGATATCGGTGATCTTCAGAGCATGGAAAGCAAATTGGCGGAGGCTGGGCCAGACCGCTGTCGCAAGCTTTCCGTTGCGGTTCAACCCACTGTTGATGCCCTTGTGTAAGTTGACGGTGTACAGGCGTACGTTTTTCATCTTCCCGAGGCTGTCAGACAAGCGTTGCAGACAGTCACTATTGTCGGGTCGTACAAGGAAGCTCGTGGTATCCAAACGCTCGTCAATTGTAGCCTTATTTTGGCTTGGGCGCAGGAAGTACTGTTTAAGCAGCATGCGACCCTGGCTGGTTTTGGCAAAATGCTGAAAGAGTCCATACACAGACAACCCTTCTTTTGAGCCGCCCGAGCCCGCTTTGCTGGCGGGACCATGCTGTTGGGCATTCGGGTGTGATTCGGTGGACATAATTTGAAGTGACAACAAAGTGTCTGTGTTGATGAACATGGATTCGGAGAGGCTGAACATCTCGATCGTGCCCACGCGGAACATGCCTGAGGCGTCTCCGTCGTGCGGCAAATACAATGTGGCTCGACGTCGCTGAATGTAGGAGAGTACGGCTCCGGCGCAGCCCACGGTCAGGCGGCTTTCCAGATTGATCCAACCAGACAAGCGCAGAAGCTGACCTTGACGGTCTTGCTGATCATAGTCGTCAACAGCCCGAGAGCCTGTTTGAGGCAGGATGTCGCCAGGGACCACGAACGTCACCCTAGGGCCGTCTCGCTGGCCGATGCGAAGACCCACCAGTTTCTTGCGAGATGTGTCGTATCCGAACTCAGCGTTCGGTCGGCATTCGAGAAGGTATGGAAGGCGGGTAGTATCAGCATGTTGTCTCTCACCTGCGACAGAGCCGCGTCCGCTCATCATCTCTGGGTCGAGGCGGTTGATGAGCTCCTCGTTGCATCTCGTCGATACAAGTACCACGGTCGGATCAATGAAGAGCTTCACTTCGCTTGGTCAGCTTCGTGCAGGCACCGCCCAGAGATCACCATGAACTTACAAGAGTCCACCATCTCAGCATCGCCCATCTGCACATCCTCCATGAAGTACAAGGTTTCCGTCTGAGCCACGTAGTATGCGCATCCGATGGCACCACGATCTGTGAGGTTCACAGCCATGATAATCTCACTCAGCATCTCCACGTCAGGATACTCGTCGCGAGGCGCTTGGGACACATTGTCGGCGATACTTGTTGCGGCGCCAGTGTACGTGCGAGCATCAACGGACAAAGCTGGCCTCTCACTGGTATCGCGTGAAGCTCTTCGGCGTGCATATCCTTGGAGTGAGCTCCCAGATGATCTGCGAGATGTTCCGGTGCGAGTCGATCGCGCGGCAGAATGCGTGCTTGATGCTGATGTCGTTCGTTTCGAGCTGATGGAGTGATGGGAGGCACTCCTGCGGCGCTTGTAGGGCGGTCTGGATGGAGGCATAGTTACTTTGTTGTCACAATATTGATCTGTGATGCGTATCAGTCAGTTGAAAAGCAAAGCTGAAGTCGAGCATCTCATGTGACCACTGTCGGAAGGCGCGATCGAGCACTCCCCAAACCAGCAAACGTCAACCTCACGTCTTCTGAGGCAGCACTTCTCGCTCCCCGTCAAGCCGTCTGGGATGTGGGGCGCGTACCATCCTGCTTCTGAATGAGCTGCAATCGGCTGAAGGCGAGAATAAGGGATGGGAATCGTGGCTTTTTCTGTAACACTGTTTTCTCGTCTAGCAGTAGTAACTGTAATCGCAATGCCTATGTATGACCCATATCAGCCGCGCTAGAACGCTCAAACAAAAACAATCTATATAGCCCTTGTCTGGTTTTGGCGGCTGGTGGCCACGTCTTGTGTCACCCTCCGCTCACTGTAGTCTTCTCATTACAAACCAACCAGCTCAGCGCTCGGCCTTCTCCATACCCGATGCATCCAAGAATCTGTCTCCGCCGTGCGCATGTTGCGAGGTAATTCCTTCGGCAGCTCTCTCTTTCTCAATCTGCTTCTCCAATTCCTCGGGCGAAGGAACACCCTGCTCCTCGTCAAGTGCCAACTCTTCCTTGTCTTCCTTATCGGTAGAATTTCCAGAGGTGCTACCCGCACGCTGCTCTTCGTCTTGCTTTTCTCCTTTTGTGTCCTCCGTTGGTGCGAACTTGGAGCGCTTGCGGATAGGCTCGCCATACCTGTAGAAAATGAAAGGGATTGGCGCAAGCAGGCAGGCGACACCGGCGATGAGACTTCCGGCTCCGCCCACACCCATGGCCTCAAACATGAAATCTGTGAACAGAGGTGCCGCACTGCCAGCTGCACTACGGCAGATGGTGTTCGCAGCTAGGGCTGAAGCGGCGTACATCAGATACCTGGCTACGTGTCAGCTGCGTTGATCCATAAGCAGAGGATATTCGGCAAAACTTACGAGTCCGTGATATAGTTCAGATAAGCGACGAAGACCAAAAGAATCGACGAAGCGAGAATGACGCCGAAGATCGTAGGCACAATCCAATGCACCTCATTGTAGTTTCCGCTCCATGCAAAGCCAAACATTGACAGAGGGAACAGGATTCCGCCCACCATGGCAACAATGAGTCGATCTTCCGGGCGGCGCACATGGCCAGCAAGGATCTTCTTCTTGTCTTGCGCTGAAACGTAAAACACATAGGCACCGCCAAAGCACGCGCCTACCACTGTTCCGATAAGAGGTAGTTGGCCAACACCCGAGTTCCAGCCTCGCATGGTCTGGAAGACGAAAGGATAAATCGAGAAGAGCATGTAAAGCAGCATATAGACCACACTCAGGTAGATAGCACAGGCGAAAGAGATCGGGTCGAAAAGAATCTTCCAGGGTCTTGTCAGAGCGACGCTGAAGATGTTCTTGAGAGAGCGGTCTGTCGCTTCGACAGGCGCGATGACATTTTCGTAGCCAGGGATCTTAGCACGGCGGATGCGCTTTGCCTTGTTCAAAAGGACTTGACTTGGAAGTGTCTCGGGAATCGTGAGCATGAATGGGATGGTGCCAGCTGCTAGCCACAGCAGAACGTAGAAACTCCAGCGCCAGTCTTCGGTGAGCTGTAGGAAGCCAGAGATGACAGGTCCGAGAGCAGGTCCAATAAATGTCATACACGAGAAAAGGGCCATGGCATTACCACGCTCGATGGGACCCCAGATATCTGCAAAGATATTAGCCGAATGTTTGAAAAGCATTTCTTCATCTCTGCCTACCTGCTAATACGCCTGGTGCGTTCGACAGGGTACATGATGCAAAAGTGCCCGTCAAGAACCTTCCAACAAGCAGGGCGCCAAAGTTCGGTGCGAAGGCACACAAGAAGTTGAAAGCAAAGTATCCCAAAAAGGTGAAGTAGAACACCCAGCGACGACCAAAGAACTCAGACAACGGAGCCCAGAAGAGAGGGCCAAAGACATATCCCAGCAAGAATAGCGTGATGACCAGACCAGCCACCGGATTCACGCTCACGTGGAGTTCTTCAGCGATACTGGGGAGACATCCCGAGGGACTCGATGACGCGAAGGTGGCGTTGACGACTAGAGACACGGAGACGACGGTGATGTACCATTTGCGTTTTGCGGACCAGTTCTTGGGGTTCTCGATATCGTTGGGTGCAAAGTCCAGGTGTCCGTCCTTGTTTAGGTATATCCGGTCTTTGAGATCCAGGCCTGCTGTGCGGTATGGCTTTGCCACGGGCCTTGAGAGGATCCTCTCGAGAGCATCCATGGTTATGTTATTGGTAAAGATTAATGTCGCTGCAGACACATAAAGAAAGGGAAGACGGAAGGGACTGAAAGATTAATAGGGTAGAATATTGATTTCCAACACATTACTTAGCTCCGAATGACACTCCCTCTTCGCGTCCCCGAATACCCAAGGGCCGGTTGTACGGCACATGTAGATGTGGATGATGAGGAGGCGGCCCAGCCAGAAACTAACGCCAACCCCAAGTGCTCGGGACGAATAGCCGTCTGGCTGCATTCGTCTAAACGGAATGATGGGCATTGCGTCATTGATGTGCACTATTCGCTTTTCGCAGAGACTACATGAAGACCGCAGTGTTCAATAATCATCGAATATCGCGTGCTTATGAGCGGTCTGACAATAATGACAATAATAATCATTTTTGACTAGAGGTCGCACGGCCAGGGCACGACCTTGTTGAGCGCTCTCGACTTGTGTTAAAAGGAGACTGGATTCAGGGACCCACAAACATTTTGGTCTTTTTAAAGTTCGAGGAACGTCTGTCACGTCTCGGCATTTCGGTGTCTACGCCCTGCGAATCGTTCTTTATCCCCGAGGTCGTGTGGTTGTATATAAGTCAGCGGCTACAGTCATGCATGTATGCCCACGGAAGGTTCGGATCTGCAGTTCATTGTCGGACACCTTCCGATCAAATATGGTGTGATGGAGAAGTCCTGTTCGACGAATGTGGCGCCATGATTGTTCATTGTCACGATGGTCTCGCTGCAGCAGCAATTAATTAAGACGGACAGGCCACATAGCATGGACCTTTGATGTGATGGAGAACAAGTCAATTAGGTGCTGGTGGAGGAAGATGAAGACTACATCACACAGCGATGATAAACACACCCGGTGTTAATTTAACGAATTCGATCTTCGACAAGTGAAGAAATTCCAACAATTATAGACAATACAACAAGTTGTTAGTGCCCGATGCTCAAGTCGCGGCAAGTAGTGACCATGTTTGATGGCGCTTTGTCAGTCTGAGTGGCGCTAGACATTGCATCCAGGTACCAAATATTCCATATCGCCATGTAAATGGCAGTGAGAGTCCAATCCTTTTGAAATGATTTGAAATCCGCTGCCGTTGTCGTTCTGTTCAACCGAGTGCCTGTAGTTGGGGAGAGAAGTGCGTGGGTGTGGATGTCGGCCAGAGTAGTGTGATGGAAAAAGCGTAGAAGGTTGGGTGGCCAGAGTCCTGGAACGAATGTCTCGAGTCCAGGTTTATAATGATGTTGAATCGTGGGTCGTGATAGTCAGCAGCTCTACACAATGTTAATGATCAAGAAGTGGCGATTGCTGAGACTTGGTCCGGATTGTAATACTGTATTTGGTCAGTTCGAGCAAAGCGTTCATTGAAGTCGTTAGTGCCTATTAATTTGTGTCTGCAATGTTATCTGCTCACTGTCAATCAGTGCACATGAAATCTCACAAGTATCCAATGGGTCTGGTCGCATCTGGGGAATGGAGTATTCAAATCGCAAGTCGAGGTATCTGGTCGCCGAAACGTAACAAAATCGGATGAGGTGGAATGTATAACCAATGCATTGCCTGTCATGAATGTGTTTTCGATAAGATCCGGCTCACCATTGCACCCTTGACAATAGTTCTGCTGTAAGAAAACTGGCGTTTGAACGTTTTGGATTGCAGCACTCCTCAAGCTACCGACGTGGCTTGCATAGAGTTTCTAATACGCAATGATAACGTCCTGGCAGCCGGTCCCGCTCTTAACTCAACTCCGCTTCCATGTTCATAACCTAGAAGACCATCTCGTGGGGCCTGTCACCCTTCCTCAGGGAGAAGTTGGAGGCAAGGTAGCTCTGGAGGTAGTGCTCCTTCTTGATGGACTCAAGGATGGCCTTGTCGACGGCCTTCTGGTCCTCGGCGCGGCTGGCGGCAACCTCCTTCTTCTGGGGCTTCTCGCCCTGCTGGAAGAAAGCCTCCTCGGAGCCCTTCTTGTCGGCCTTCTTGTCGCGGGCGAAGTAGTTGGCGTCGGAGACCTTCTCGAGGGTCTTGCTGTCAAGACCGTTGATGGGGACGGTGGTGCGGGTGGCGATCACGTAGCGGGCGTTGACGCGACGGAGAGGGACACCGTTGACCTTGAAAGGACCGGTGACGAGGAGGACACCCTGGTCGAGGGTCTTGAGGAGAACGACGCGCTTGCCACGGAAACGGCCAGCGAGAAGGATGAGGACGGCACCGGGCTGGAGGGAAGCACGGGGCTTGTAGGGGTGCTGGGTCTTGCGGGTCTGTAATTATACGTTCAGCATGTGTGCGCATCTTGAAGCAGCCTCCAATTTCCATATTCCAAGTGGTCGCATTCGCTCATTCGGGTTCCGTCTCTTTTCTCTCGTATCGCGCACTGGTGTTGCCGTACCTTCTTCAAGACCTGCTCATCCTCGGCCGGGTAGTACTTCAGGGCCTTGTCGGTGGCAGAGGGGATAACCCTCTCGCCCTTCTGGAACTTCTTGGTCTGCGCCTCGGTGGACATTTTGGCGGAGCTGGTTGACCAACTGTGTCGGTTGTTAGTATCGTCGGTGGTGTGTTTGTTCGTTCGGCGCGGGTGTACTAACGTGTTGATTTGGTTGGCTAAATTTGTTAGTATTGACGCTGGCCGTGTGTCGTCGTGCAGTCCTCGAATTCTGAGGCGGAAGGTGCGAGCGACCGCACTTTCGTCTTGGCACCGGCAGGCGCGATGAACTTTTTAAGGCCAACTTCAAGGCATCACGGGGAAACTTCGGCAGCAGTAGTCTTGCATCGTCACTGGCGTGGAGAAGTGCTTCGTGCTTCAGATTAGCTGTCCTACGCCGCCGCCATCAAGCTTGTTTGATCTCATCCAACGAGACATCACCGGCTACACCTCCACGGCCTACACACCACATCTACATTACAATCACACTCACACCCGCAATGGCCACCAACGCACTCATCACATTCAAGGCCGGCAAATGTGACCTGCGCGGCAAGAAGGTCACCCCAGATGCGACACCCGGCTACCTCTACCTCTACGTGGAAGATGACATCCCTCACTTCTGCTGGCGCCCACGCTCCGCACCACCTACAGAGCCCGAGATTGACCTCTTCATGGTCCCCGGCGATGGCACATTCCAGCCTCTCCTAAAAGAGGAGGGCGCCGAGGAGCTGCACTCTCCCACAAACGGCCGCATCTACGTCCTCAAGTTCTCTTCCAGCAGCCAAAGACACTTCTTCTGGATGCAAAGCAAAACACAGCACAAGGAGGGGAGCCTCAGTTGGTTCAGCCAGCGCGACCAGCGTGTGGGTCAAATCGTGAACGACATTCTGCAGGGCGATGAGGATGTGGACATTGAGCAAGCAGTACAGGAGCTGAGGAACGGTGGAGGCGATGGTGACGGAGATGGTGATCTCATGGATCTTGACGAGCAGCAGCCTGAGCCACGCGACAGGACCGGTAGCACCGGCGGCGCTGGAGCTGACGCGACTGGTGCGGATCCCAGAGACGAGGGCGCGGCGAGCAGAGACGGTGGTGCTGATGGCGGAAGAGCGTAAGTGATGCCCGTCTGGTTTTACATTTGAGGTGGATGGGTATGGCATCTTGAGCAAGCATTGCACGAACAGTTACTCTTGGGCGTTTCGGACGTGGGAGAGGCGCTTCTTTCATTCGAATGTCTTGAGGAAATGGCTCAACATGTGTACTATTAAAAATAGACTAGCGCTAACACTTCACTACCCAGGTAGTGCTACCGATTCCTTGTCACAAGATCCCTCAGCTGTCGTTCAAAACTTCCTGCGTTCTCTCCAAGGTGGCGGCCAACAATCCGGCGGCCAGCAGCAACAGCAATCAGCCGACAAGCCCTTCACAACTCTACCAGACCTTCTGAGCTCGGGCACAACCATTCCATTCATCAACAACGCCACTCCTGAACAAATCGACAACCTCAGTACTTTCCTGCCGCCAGAGATCTTCCTCCTCGAGCAGGAGTCATCATCGACAACAACTATCGACACACCACAAGACCCTTCTGGTACCTCCACCATCGCAGCTCAAGGCGCCATCGAGGCACTGAGCACAGGCCAAAAGAAAGAGATCATCAAGCGCATCTTCCACTCACCTCAACTTCAGCAGAGTCTGGGTAGCCTCACAGTTGCATTGAGGGATGGTGGTCTTCCCATGATCGGAGACGCTCTTGGGCTTGACGTCGAGAATGGTGGCTCAATCAGAGGTGGCACCATGCCTCTTGGTGGCGGTGAAGCCGTGGAGGCGTTCGTCAACGGTGTCAAGAGGACCGTCGAGAAGAATGAGAAGAAGTAATTATGGATTGTACGGTGTTCTGTTTCCGGACTGAGCGTTACGCATCGCATAGCGTGATCAATAAAATGGCAAGCGGTCGTGTACAATAGATGTGTATTGATACTAGGTGATGACGTTCTATATGCCCTTCTCTCAATCATCATCTGCTTTTGTCAAAATCTGCTATCTAAATTAGAGGAAGCGGGCTCAGAACGCCCATTGATCTGATCTGATCGCATTGCCGTGCGCCTTATCGGCAATAGTGCTCACAGATGGATTGAGCTTCAATATTCCCCTCCTCGCTCTCCGCGGCCTCCGCTTGTCTCTCGCTTAGGCAGGTGGAACCAGCTCCCTCTATCTATCTATCTATTACGGCCATGTCAATGGAGTGACACCAAATACTGGACATGTACATAAAAGACTACATATCCGCCATCTTCCTCATCTCTAGCAATTGAAAAAAATAATCTTCGTCCCACAATGGCTCGCCACCTCGGAACAGCTCTTGCATTCGCATCTCTTCTCCAAGCTCGTGAAATCGTCTTCCCTCCAACATCAGGCTACCAACAACCAATTGGAAGCAACAACCTCGGCGTTCTGGAATACGAGACCGATGATATCTCGGAGCCGCTTTACAATGGCTTGAACACATTTGCCAACCTCCCATACGTCCACTGTCTGGCGAACAGCACTCTTTCTGGCGAGGACGTGGAGAAGTACGACATTGCTGTTGTGGGCGCGCCTTTCGACACAGGTGTCACAGCGAGGCCTGGAGCTCGTTTCGGACCTGGTGGTATTCGCCAGGGCTCTCGCAGAATCTCGCCTCAATTCGCGTACAACATCTACACTGGCAAGAACGCGTTCGGCCAAGGTCTTAAAGTCATCGATTGCGGAGATGTGCCTCTGACTGTTCTTGACAACACCGTTGCACTCAAGCAGCTCGACAAGGCGCATCGTCTTGTTTCCGCTCGCACGGCGAATAATACTGATTACTCAGTTCCTCGAATTGTCACACTCGGTGGCGACCACACTACTACTCTCAGCGCGCTGAGGTCCACTCACGACCACTGGGGAGCTGTCAGTGTGATCCACTTCGACAGTCATCTGGACACCTGGGACCCAGAGGTTCTGGGCGGAGGCGTATCGCACTATGCTGGCGTCAACCACGGCACGTTCCTGCACATTGCTCACGAGGAGGGACTATTGCTGAACTCTTCAATGCACGCTGGCATTCGCGCACCGACAGCCAACAAGCATTACGATCTTAAGAACGACAAGGCTTGTGGCTTTGAGATTGTCAAGGCTAGGGATCTTGACCGTCTTGGTACGCAGGGTGTCATCAATAAGTTGAAGCAACGAACTCAAGGAACCAAAGTCTACATCAGTGTTGATATTGATGTGTTGGACCCTGCCTATGCGCCAGCGACTGGCACGGCGGAGGTCGGTGGATGGTCTACGAGGGAGCTTTTGACGATTCTGGATGGCTTGACTGGCATGGAAGTCATCGGAGCTGATGTTGGTAAGTATCGAACCTTACATGACTCTGCCAAATTAACATAGAACCATTACTAACACACCGCGATGCAGTGGAAGTGGCACCGATCTACGACAACCCTGGAGAAGTAACGTTGCTTGCAGCTGCAGAAGTTGTGCACTCGCTGATCCAGCTGATGGCGGATACACCTGTCAAACCTACTGTCAAGTAGGATGAGAGTGTCAGGATTTAGTCAAATGTTAATAAGATGGAGCAAGTATAATTGTGACTTTCGACAATGATATTTGTTGAAGAAATATAGCTGGCATGATTTGAATCCATACAGAAATTCTCAGGTGAAGCGTTCTGCATTTCTCGAGCGACCATGTACCGACGTGTCTGTCCGCAAACTATATTACCTTGGGCGTCTCGTACTTTATGCACATGCAATGCAGTCGTCATGTTACCAAAAAGTGCTACGGACAAATCACCTCATCAAGCTCATGGCACACCTTTCTCTTTCGGGCAAAGCGCGGACTTGTTCGGCTTCGGCTCACCATGCTGACCACACGACATCAGTCGCCGACACGCTCAATCATCCTTTGAGACCAGCAGTACACGCACAATCCAATCAAAGCGAGTAGAAGAAAAGATGTCGTTCGAACCCAAGACCAAAGTGGAGCTTGATCCGCCCAAAGACGACATCATCAGCCTGGACTACCTGTCGAAATGCGATGGTGAGTTACGTTGCGGTTCGTATAGCTCAACGCAGCCTGTCTTAATATCTGTAAAAATAGGCAGCAACCCAGACTACCCTACTTACGTCGCCATCAAGGGCACTGTCTTTGATGTGACCGGCAACAAGGCGTACGGTCCTGAGGGCTCTTACAAGGGTATGTCGAAGGATGACGTACATCATTCACCCAGGTCTTGCAACTAACACTATTTCCTCGAAGTCTTCGCCGGCAAAGACGCTTCTCGCGCTCTCGGACAGTCTTCTCTGAAGCCTGAGGAGTGCCGTCCTGATTGGTCTGATCTCTCGGACGAGCATAAGAAGGTGCTCAATGACTGGTTCACTTTCTTCAGCAAGCGCTACAACATCAAAGGCAAGGTCGAGGGCGCTACGAACACGTGATGAGACAATTAGAAGGCCCTTCTGATGAGTTCCGAAAAAATGACATTCTGATTCGTGGGTTTTGAGTCCATTTTGGACCAACTGCAAAAAAGGTCACCGCTCTCTGTGTCTGTGTTGTCCAGAATCTTCGCTTTTTCTTTTGAACGCCAAAATTCGCCCCCTCCCAAGCAGCAGTCGTTATGCATTACAGTCATCGAGTGACATAGGTGCAGACAGAACAAAGCAACGCTAAACGCAAAAAACACTCAATGGGTATGTCCGTCCAACGCCGTTGCTCCAGGAACTCCCTCCCAAGAACAAAAGAAAAAGAATTGAAAGTCTCGTTCGGGGTGCCAGCCAGCAACGAGCCTCATCAGAGTCGCATCTGACCAGGCTGATCTGCCTTACGGGTCATACTCTGCTGCCCACAAGCCTGGCAGACCTGATTGGCACTGATCCACTCGCGTTTGACGGACCAAGCGCCAAAGCACTGATGGTTGGGATCATTGCGAGCAAAGTGACAGTGTTTTATCAGACGACGGCCAGAGTGCCTGCACGAGAAGTGGATGACTTCATACTTGCGGTGTGTCAGCGCATACCCGGGTGAGAGATGTTTGCACTGGATGGGAACTCCGTACCTGACACATGACTGCAGCTTTGCGGCTAATCGGAGATTTTATTTCTGTTGAAAGCTCTGCTGCGAGTAGTTGGTGAGAGGCGGTGCTAGGTCAGGTGTCAGCTTTCCCGTTCCGATCGTTGTACTGCGGAGGACGGCGAGGCAGACATATACAAGGTAGTTGGCTACGTGCGTTTGCGTGTGCGTGTTTCTACTGGCTGCGAGGAGAATATCGACGAAGATCCTCCAATGGGGAGACTGCTGCCAGATCCACTTGAGTTTGCAGGGAAAAGAGACGACGCAGAGCCCAGGATCACGAGATTGGGAAATGGAAAAGTCGGTGAGAGGGAGATCTGGTTGAAGCAGAAGAAGCAGCTGCACTGACTCCATTTATGAGTGCTATCCGGGTACTCGGTTGGGGCCTCAAAGTCTATGCGACAGCTCGCGAACGCTGGCATCAGTCTCCACCGTCATCCTTTCTTCACGCACGCTGCCAGCATGTCCCATGTCTATCACCTCAGCACAACCAGGCCTTGACAAGACCTTGAGCCAAAGATCTTACAGATCCTCGACCGGCCAATGATGCACTGCGGCGGCAGGCCTTCCACCCGCTACCTCTCTGGCAAAAAGCTGCGTCCGTCTGGCCATAGCGGCCATCAAAGCCTGGTTGCGAGCAGCATCACCACTGCTCCGTGCGGAGCTGTACCCCCACGGTTCAACAGCTTGCTCCCATCGACTCCCAGTAATCTGGAAGTTGGATCACACAAGCAGCAGGCAGAAGTCAGAAAAAAGGAAATCCCCGAGCAGGACGAGTCTTATAATGCTACAGCTCACATTTCCTCCTCGCTACCAGCTGGAGACGTCCTATCGGTTTGCAGGCAGCGCTCTGCCGCTGATAGCGTCAATGTCACCTTCGACAACGGGTAAAGAATGCAGGGATCACCTTCGAGAACCAGACGTCGTACGGTCGAGGATCAAAAAGCACGGGCATTGACTATCAAAGCTCAGGGAGACGTCGTGCTCTGGAAGACTTTACGCGCTCGTGCAGACGTGTGTCGTATGTCGTATGTACGTTCGAGCTGTACGGCTCATGCAGGCGGGTGTGGCTTGCATGTGCATTACATATATGCACACGTCCGACAAAGGGAGCTACGGGCCTTGCGGCGCCTGATCCCGACTCCCCCAACGGCATGCAGCGAACCGGTCCCGGTCGAGTGCCGATAGCGGCAGCTGTCGTATTGGTTTAGGCGTCGACATGGGTTGACCGTGGTGTCGGGAGCCCAGCGCTGAGGAGCGGTGCGCTGATCAGTTGCGATCGATCGCTTTGGCAATGCTTGGGTCGGAGGCTTGCTTGTGCTGATGATGTGGGATTGCCTTTTTTCTTTTTAAACTGCTCGCAGTGGTACCGCTGTTGAGTAGATTGGTGGCATGCGACTCATCATCAGCTATGCATACTGTACTGACAGCTCACACGTGGCCAAGGAACACTGGTTAGTTCGACGAGGATTCTTGTGACAGCACGACACCGGAAGCCGGAACACGACAGAGCCTGTGAAGTCGTACGCCATGTTGTGTCAGGGCGAGTCTCGTAACCTGACATACCTTTCATGAAATTCTAGATACACAAGACATGTGAATGCAAGCAATGCCATCGAATTCATAGTCCGTCTACAAAAATCCGCCTCCCACTTCAACAGGATGTGGTGGTAATGACAACGACAAAAAATAATACACCAATCTCCCAAGCAAAGTCCTCAGAACTTCCCGAGAGCTTACATAATATGACCAACCAGTCAATGCAAATGTAAGGCCTATAGCAAGCATCCTGCAACAAACCTCAGCCCACGCCTCCCACTCAACCCCACCACCTCATACCCACATCCTTCCCAAATGCAGGTTCGCATGTCGTCCCACGCTCCCATGCATGCAAATGCCAGTCGTCGTTTCTCTTTCGTTCTCGAGAGAAGAAGAGAAACTCTCCGACGCAGCGTAACCGCCAGTAGCGCACGAGCACACGTTCCCCGGTGGCCAGGTTCCAGTGGTTTGCCCCCTAGCATTTGCAGGGAGTCTACATGTAGCTCGACCAGACTGTAGTTCATGCACTTGACAAGCAAGCAGAGTAAGCGTCTGGCTCGGCAGGATTCCGATTGGGCGATGTGTGTGTGTACGTGCAGTGGGCGTTTGGTGAGGAAGAGGATCGGATTCTGATTGCGTACGCGGGTATCTTGCTGGATCACTTGTGAGCAGTAGTGACATCCAAGGATGTTGAAGTCACTGACAATACTGTAACAATTATCACAACAACATGGAAGCAATAAATGTAGACAAAAGGAATTCCCTCCCAGGTGATTATGATACATTGGTCTCGACCACGTCCAGCCTAGCCTGCCAGCTAGTCAGACACTAAATACCACCTCACTTCCTGTTCCTCCTCATTTGGCGCTTACGCCCAATGATAGCATTGCGCTTCGCCGTCTTCTCATTCTCCGTCATCTTAGCCTCCTCCTCTCTAGCCTCAGTCTTGCTCTTCTTCGCGCTCTTCGCCTCGTCCGCCGCCCTCTTCCTCTTCCTCACCTTCATATTCTGCTTGCCCTTGTTCTCCATCGTGCGCGAGCTGGGCACAATCTCGCCGGCCTCGCGCCGCTGTTGCACAGCCTTGCTGCGCTCGCGCGCCTTCTGCTCGCGGTCCTCCCGTCTGTGCACCACTTGCGCGTTCTCGATCGCAAACTCGACAATCAGTCGCTTCTTCTTGTCCTGCTGCGCTTCGAGCTGCGCGGCTTTGCTGCCGTGCGGCACGCCCTTGGCCTGCTGCGCGACGCTGTACCCGATCGAGTGGCCGTTCAGCCAGCGCAGGCCCATGAGCGCGCTGCGGTGCGTGTAGTACTCGATGAAGCCGTAGCCTCTGCTGCGGCCGGCGCCGCCCTTCTCCGACACTTTGCCGCCGGACTCGCTCTCGAAGACGACCTTGGCTTGCTTGACGATACCCTTGCCGGCGTTCTTACGGGCGAGGTCGGCGTTGACCATGTCTTCGCCGCCGCGCTCGAGCTCTTCTTGTGAGAGGCGCTGGCGCTTGCCTTGCTTGAGCTCAGTGGCGAACCCGACGACGGCTTCACGCGCGAGGGCCTTGAGGCCCTTGGAGTCGATGCTGCGGGGGATGTTGCGGACGGAGAGACGGGTCAGGGAGAGGGAGAGGGATGGGTTGCCTTCGATGAGACTCTTGCGCTGCTTCAAGCTGGATTCGCGCATGGTCTGCTCGGAAGGTGGCAGGCTCTCCCATAGCTTGGTGTTTGATGCGATTGTGCCCTCGGAGAGAAGGTATAGCCTGCGCTTGTCTTTGTCGCGACGGTCACGGTGTGCGTTGCCATCTTCTGTGAACTTGTTGGCTTGGCTCTTCTCCACGGCCTGGGTAATCTGGAGGACTCGGCCGTCGAGGGTGTAGCGGCCTGTGGGATCGGTCTCTGTGTTTTGGAGGACGGAAGGTCCGTTGGAGAGCTTGTTGGTGGGCTCTTGTGCGTTTGCTCCTGTGCGCATGGGGATTTCGCGAAGGCAGCCGTAGGCATCTTTGGGGTCGTAGAAGCAGACGAAACCTGTGCCTCTTGATCGACCGGTTGCGTGATCCATGACCACTCTGGCGTAGCGGACGCTGCCGAATTGTGTGAAGTGGTCTTCGAGATCCTCGTCGGTGCAGTTGAATGGCAAGTTGCGGATGAAGAGTGTGGCAGACTTGTCCTCTGAGCGGTGCTGTTTGGGCTCTTCGTCCTCCTCGTCGTCCATCTCCTCGTCCATGTCTCCATCCTCCTCGTCGTCTTCATCGTCCTCGTCGTCCATCTCGTCTTCGTCTTGAGAATCCTTGTCATCGCCTACTGACTCTTCGTCATCGTCGTCGACACGAGCTCCACCCTCGCTACCCTCTTCCTCATCATCTTCCTGCTCTTCGCCAGCCTCCTCGTCTTCACCAGCTGCAGTCTTCTCGTACTCGTCCTTCTTCACAGCCCAATCAACAGCAATCGTCCTGCCATCAATCTCCTTGCCGTTCACGCCCGCAATAGCCTTCTCAGCATTCGGCCTTCCCCTCATGAGTACGAAACCAAAACCAGCCATGAGACCACCGCTCTTCCTGGGAATGTACGCCTGCTTGACCTTGCCATAGCTCAAGAACAGCTTCTCCAGCTGCTTCGGATTCTTAATGGTCCAGGGCAAGTTGCGCACAATGAGCTTCGGCGGCTGTCTGGCTTCCGCCTTCTCGACTTCCTTCTTAGCCTTGTGCTCGGTGCCTTCCTCGCCCTCACGGTGACGGCGCTCGGCGATCTCAATGCGGATCTTCTTGCCATCGATCACATGACCGTTGAATTCTGTTCGCGCGCGCGCGGCGTCTTCGGCATCGGCGAAGGTTACGAAACCAAAACCGCGGCAGGTCTTGGTGGCCGGGTCGAGGATGGCGACGGCGTGTTTGACGGGATAGGAGTCGGAGAAGAGTGCGGTCAGAGACTCGGATGTGGCGGAGGGTGGGAGAGAGCGGACGAAGAGCGAGCGCTTATGTTGCTCGTCGGTGGCTTTGGTGTCTTTGGTGTCTTGGGGAGCCTCAGCTTTGACTTCGTCGGTGCTGATCTCGGCGACGGCGCCGTTAGACAGCCTCTGCTTCTTGTTCGCAGGGCGACCCATGGTTTGTTGTGGATGTCGTGTTTTTAAGGTATTCCTGGAGGATACAGGAAGGAATAATCAAACCGTGATCGCAGAGGTAGGCCGGCCAAAACTTCGCCAAATTTAAGTGGAGCTGCCGCTAAAGAAGGTTTCTGGAGTGAGCGCGAAGACTGCAAGACCCTTCGAGCAGAGGCCAAGCTACATCTGCCAGGTACAGCCAGAGAATTCGAACATCATCGAATACAGAGTAGGAACCTCCTGAGTTCGGACAAGCTTGGTGAGGTCCAGAAGTGACCTTCATTGACTCAAGGTACATGTAAGCAGGCCCGGCGAGGTCGTAGAACAGTGCGTGAAGATGTCTTTGTTTAACACCAACCCTAACCCGAGTGATATTGCATCGTCGAAGATATATTCTTCCATGGAAGGCGTATCGTGCGAAAAAGCCCAGTATGTTATCTGTCGTACTTTGAGAACAAACGAGAATTGATGTGAATGTCGGTAGTCGCTTGAACCCCGTTTTAATCTGGAAAGAACGATCGAGCTGCGTGCCTTCCTCCTGACGTCGTCAAATCAACTTTATTTGGACGACACTTTCGCGCAAACCTGTGTCAAGGTGTCATTATTCCGAATACGTTGAGAAATCAATGCTCTCATCTACAAGATAGAGTGGTGCGATCAGGCAGTACACACAAGACAAGAGTACAACGCACTCCATTAGGCCAACAGTTCAAAAAGAAGCAATAGATATACACCTTGTCAAGCGCTACAACCCGAAAGTCTAGGTACATCTGGCTGCAAAATTCAGAATCGTGAGTCAAATCCAAAGAGAGTTGTACCACAAGTCCACGAATAGCACATATGATGCGAGCACTACGCTACGGAAACACATATAGGAGCTGAAGGTGTACTGAGTCTATACGAAATTGGAAAAGGACACAAGAAAGATAATTGTCGTCGTCAGTGCACAACATGTGTGCGTCACATTGGTATCAGGTATCTAGTATTCATCACGCGTTTCGCCATGAAACCAAAGTCGAAACCATGCAGCTTTTTTTGAAGAAAAGTGTGTGTGTATAGTCGTCACAACAAAAAAATGCTTCCGCATCTTCTTTCATTCACGCGCCAACCCTGGCTGTTGGGCTTGACACGCTTAAAGCTTCTGCATGGCAGCGACGTCGGAGCTCTGGACGTAGTCCTCGAAGCCGTCAATCTTCTCCTGGAGCTCGTCGAGGGAGACCTTGTCGTCCTCGATGACCAGGTTGATCTGGAGCTTCTTGATGCCGAAACCGACGGCAACGAGCTTGGAGCCACCCCAGACGAGACCGTCCTGCTCGATGCCACGGACAGCCTCCTCGAGCTCCTTCATGTTGGTCTCATCGTCTGTGAATTTTTGTTAGTATTGCAGGTCGTGGGAGAGATTATATCAGGACAAAACATACCCCAGGGCTTAACGTCAAGGGTGACAATGGACTTGGCGGCAGGCTTCACCTTGCCCTCCTTCTTCTTCTTGTACTCCTCAACACGGGCAGCCTTGAGCTTCTCGTTCTCCTCGTCATCCTCGTCGTCGGAGCCGAAGAGGTCGACCTCATCGTCATCCTCCTCCTCCTTCTCGGGGGCCTTGGCGGGGTTGAGGGTGAGCTCCTCAGAGCCGGGGCCGTAGGCGGAGAACTCCTTGGAGGCGTCACCAGGAAGCTTGGAGAACTCGGACTCGAAAGAGGCGATGTGCTTGTACCAGCGGTAGGCGAAGGGGTACTTCTCAACAGCAGGGGTCTCCTTGATCTGCTGGAAAGCCTTCACATCGGCCTGGGAGGGGGCATTGCTGTGGAGATGCTGTCAGTTGCGGTTCTCCGGTGGTTTGTAGCTTGTTTTGTGAAGAATCAATGCAGAGATTGAAGGATCAGAGGTGCGCAGAACGCGTATGGGTTTGTCTTCATTCAGCGGGGTCTTAAGCCGCCTCAGAAACACGGACCAAAGTTGCTCATCAGGGAAGCGGTGCAGAGGAATGGGGAGAGTTGCGGAAAGATGATGCTGGAGAGCAGACGTACCCCAAGATGTATGAACGGGTAGACACCTGGCGCGAAGAGTCAGTCTGCTGTTTGCGACGTCGTGTTGAGAGTCGGGCTTACCCAGGAGTTGAGAACGTGGAGACCAGTCTCGGAAACGAAATCGCTGAAGCCCATTTTGACGGAGGTATGCGGTGTCCCGGGTATATGATTTGTGATGGGAAAAAGTGGTGGATAGAAGGGAACTACGAGGGGGATCAAGTTTGAGAAGTCGGAGAGAAGCAAAATTTAGCGGCGGGCGCTTGGTGCATGTGGGGAATCGCCGCCCAAAGAACTCAAGCGAAAGAGCTGTCTGTTGAGGATGAGTACGTCTATCTCCTTTTACTTGTTATTATTGTTGTTGTGACCAGCATGAACGGATGTTCGTTGCCATGTAGTGATAGGGAATTGCAGTGATGGCGCAACAAGACTTCAAGTATGCAAAAAGATGCAAAACTCTTCCCTACCTTATTATTAGCGCCCAAAGCTGCAATGGTGGCACGTTCTCCTCTGCTGCAAAATTCCGAATACATTGGAGTTATAGTCATCCATACTCCTATAAAGATACACACTCCTACAAGCTCCATACCACATGTACGCTAATGCCATCAGCCGCAAACGCAGAGACTGACGCCGGCATTACAGTCGAAGATACTGGACTTATCCTGATATCAGGAGCAAATCTGCTGGCATTGCTCACTATACTTCCGTCTAGATACCGTATCCAGACCTGTGATCACTGGCATCTCATCAGATTATCTTATCAGCAGGAGTTTCTGGAATCTCCTCGCTGGATCGCCGTGGATCGCGAAGTGACGTTTGGGAGTAGGAGCCCGTGTCCTCAGACTTGCATATATTATCGACCTTCCATAGACGTGAGAGTAAGCTCGACCGAGCCCTCTCTGCCATTCATTGACCCATTGCTACCATGCTATCAAACACAGGCCGCAGCGCCGCCCGGCGCATAGCCAATGTCCGCTACCCTCTACCACGAACCTCATCTCGACTGCAACCATTGCGCTTGGTTCCCTCACACAACAATGCCGCTCTTCAACGAATAATACCAGCAATCACGCAACACCGCTCCTATGCCACCAACCGCGGCAACCCACAGCCTCCAGGCGGCACCCATCGCATGAACCTAGGTGGCGAGCCAGAGAAACCCGCCCTCGAACAATACGGCGTCGACCTCAATGCTCGCGCAAAAGAAGGAAAACTAGATCCTGTGATCGGTCGTGATCAGGAGATTCAACGGACGATTCAGATCCTGTCAAGGCGAACGAAGAACAACCCAGTGCTCATTGGATCGGCGGGCACAGGCAAGACCGCGATCTTGGAAGGACTGGCGCAGAGGATTGTGAGGGGAGATGTGCCGGAGAGTATCAAGAACAAGAGGGTGATTAGTTTGGATCTGGGCAGCTTGATTGCTGGCGCAAAATTCAGGTAAGTGACACAATGGTGCAATCGAACATGACATCTGAGACAATATGCTGACTTGAGCATTTGAAGAGGTGACTTCGAAGAACGCTTGAAAAAAGTCCTGAAAGAAGTGGAAGATGCCCAAGGAGGAGTTATATTGTTCATCGACGAGCTGCACACCCTCCTGGGCTTGGGCAAGGCAGAAGGCAGTATTGACGCCAGCAACCTGCTCAAGCCTGCCTTGTCGCGCGGAGAACTGCAGTGCTGCGGCGCGACTACATTGGCCGAATACCGCATGATCGAAAAGGATGTTGCGCTGGCTCGTAGGTTCCAGCCGATCTTGGTGGGAGAGCCTACAGTACAGGATACAGTGTCGATTCTTCGAGGAATCAAGGATCGCTACGAAGTCCACCATGGTGTCCGCATCACAGACGGTGCTCTGGTGGCAGCCGCGGCATACAGCAACAGATACATCACCGACCGCTTCCTGCCGGATAAGGCAATCGATCTAGTTGACGAAGCAGCAAGTGCTCTTCGCTTACAACAAGAGAGCAAGCCGGATGCCATCCAGGAACTTGATCGACAAATTATGACCATTCAAATCGAGCTCGAGTCCCTGCGGAAGGAGACGGATATCGCAAGCAAAGAGCGAAAAGAGGCACTGGAAAGAAGCTTAACCCTCAAACAAGACAAGGCTGGCGAGCTCACGGCAAAGTGGGAGAAAGAGCGCGCCGAAATCGAGGACATCAAAAAAGCAAAGGAGGACCTCGAGCAAGCAAGAATGGAACTCGACCGAGCACAGCGCGAAGGCAACTTCGCTAAAGCAAGCGAGCTGCGATATGCTACGATCCCAGCTTTCGAGCAGAAGCTTAAGCCTCAAGAACAAGGTGAGGAGGGAGCCACTAGCTCAGACAGCACCGAGAGTCTCATTCACGACTCCGTCACCGCCGACGATATCGCAGGCGTCGTGGCACGCACGACAGGAATTCCAGTGACCAAACTCATGTCTGGTGAAGTCGAGAAACTCGTACACATGGAGGATACCCTACGCCAATCCATTCGCGGTCAGGACGAGGCTCTCACCGCTGTCGCCAACGCTGTCCGTATGCAACGTGCTGGTCTGAGCGGCGAGAACCGCCCTCTGGCGTCTTTCATGTTCCTGGGTCCCACCGGTGTCGGCAAGACAGAGCTTTGCAAGAAGATGGCTGGATTCCTCTTCTCCACCGAGTCCGCCGTCCTGCGCTTCGACATGTCCGAGTTTCAGGAGAAGCACACCGTCTCGCGCCTCATCGGCTCGCCTGCTGGCTACGTAGGCTACGAAGACGCCGGCCAACTTACCGAGGCTGTCCGCCGCAAACCATACGCAGTCCTGCTCTTCGACGAGTTCGAGAAGGCCCACAAGGACATCTCAACTCTCCTCCTGCAGGTCTTGGACGAGGGTTTCCTGACCGACGCCCAAGGCCACAAAGTCGATTTCCGCAACACCATGATCGTCCTCACTTCCAACTTGGGAGCTGAAGCGCTCGTCGCGGACGAAAGCGCCGGCAGCGAAATCAGCGCTGACGTCAAGCAGTCCGTCATGGATGTCGTACAGGCTTCGTACCCGCCGGAGTTCCTCAACCGTGTCGACGAGTTCATCGTCTTCAAGCGCTTGTCGAAGGAAGCGCTGAGGGATATCGTCGATATCAGGTTGAAGGAATTGCAGGGCAGACTTGATGAGCGGAGAATCACGCTGCAGGTTTCGGATGAGGTCAAGGCGTGGTTGTGCGACAAGGGATACCAGCCCAGGTACGGTGCTAGGCCGTTGAACAGGCTTATCTCGAAGGAGGTAGGAAATACGTTGGCGGATAAGATTATTAGAGGAAGCATCAAGAGTGGCGATACCGCTGAGGTGGTTGTTAATGAGGCGGGGGATCATCTGGAGGTCCGCACTGAGTAAGGGGCAGTTGGGTCGCTGGAGAAGCATACATGCATGGAACGGCAATGATTTATGATTAATTGTAAAATTGTGTAATACTAGTGTAACATATTTGCGTATGGATGGGTCGGAAGGAAGCGGTTTCCCTTCTCAATTCAATTGTATGTACAAAATATCTCTGCAGTCATTTCATTACACTGCAATACAATGTCGAGGTTGCACCTTACTGCTCTTCGAGCACGAGCAACGAAGTCCCATGTATTGGCAGAGTGAAGTCAATCTCTACTTTGCCATCCCTCACAGGAACGTGTACTGGTTTGCTCAGCATCTGTAGGTGTCCCGCTGCTTGAAGCTCGGTTATCTGCGCGACAGTGGGCTTCTGCGGCGCTCCCATTTCGAGCCATCTAGTGTATGAGTTGCTATGGCTGTTATCGATGCGATAATGCGTCACGCGTGCCGCCTGACAACCGTCCCATTGCTGTCCTAGTCCGGTTACGTCGAGCGTAATCTGGGCATCGGGCTTCGGCAGGTCATCGTCATGGTAATTCCAGATCATGGCGGATAGAGTCCGGGTAGTGGTGTTGTACGCTGCTAGCACGCCAACGTCAGACTCACCACGGACACTGTGTGCTAAGACGTCGTCTAGAGAGACTTGTCCATCGCTACTGGCTTTCACACGTTGGCCTGTCAATTTTCCGAACATTCGGAAGATGTTCAGGATCGGCTTGTCGATCTGGTTCGTTGCCAGCACGCGGAGGCCGTCGAAGTAATCTCGATCATCGAACTCGAAAGCCCAGGTTAGGGCTCCTTCGAGATTAATGCCGTAGCGTGTGGCGAGGTCAATGTCACGAGAGAATGCTGCGGCTGTGTATGATGGGAAGATCAGGTTGTTGCGGTAGCCGTAGGCGGGCGTTACGCAGGCTGCGCATCCGTCTGGATCGTCTTCGCCGATTACGACTGGTTTATGCTTTTCGGAGGGGTAGGATGAGATGATTGAGAAGGCGTCGCGGACATTTTGTAGGCTGGCGCTTACGTTCATGGAAAGGTGCCCCGGAACCGAGCTCGTTGCGTTCGTGTAGGTTGGCAGACCTTTAGCGTGGAAGGAAATGAAGTCTAGATCGGAACCTGTGCCGTTCGTGGCATTGTTTGTACCGTTGATGGTGTGGTCCAGGAATGAGGTGAGCCAGTCGCCGCCTGGACCGCCTGCGAGTTCAGAGCCACCAACTCGTGCTGTTGGGAGTGCTCGGCGGACATTGGCCACTGCGTAGTCGTATAATGTGAAGAATTGTTCTTGCGTACCGTTCCAGTAGCCGATGTTTGGCTGGTCCTGCATTAGTCAAGAAAGTTGATTCTCGAGATGTATTTCTCACCTCGTTCCAGACCTCCCAATACCAGCTATTGACCTCATCCTCGCCACGGAGCCCAACTTCGTGCTTGACCCACTGATACACCAGCTCACCGTACTTCTCCCACGAAGTTGGTACGTGCGACCAGCCAGTGAAAATTACATTGTACGTATTCGTCTCGTTGAACAAGAAGGTATACGGCTCGACTGGATCGCTAGCCAGTGCCTTTGGAGTGAAACTGATTTGAGCATACGGCTTCACGCCTCGCTCCAGATACGAATCGAAGATGCGGTCGATGATGGTCCAGTTGTAAATCGACTTGCCGTTCGTGTCTTCGGTGTAAGCGTTTGTGCATCCCCATTTGAGCCTCGCAGTGACATCATCGATGGGGTCGCAGGTAGTAAGCAGATTGTGTGTTCTGAAGTACGTCTGGTATGGTCCGAGGTCACCAAGCTCAGAGAGGAGGGCTTCACCATCTGGGCTGTAGGCGTAGTTGGGCTCATCTGCGCCGAAAAAGCGTGCGATGGGTGGTAGTTCATCTAGCAGATTCGAGGTATCTATTGAAATAGATACATCTCTGGCTGCAGCAACCGAAGCTAGGAGGATTGGCAGAAGGGAAGGCATGATGAAAGATTCGTAGCCTACCATACTCAAAGCACAGCTGTGCTGCACGAGTGGCATCAAAGTACTTATGCTAGCCATATAGTAGCATCCTGCTTAGCAGATCATCAGTCGCGGGAAGCACAAGGTCACTAAAGTGCAGAGCCACGACGGACAATTGCTGATCCGGTGCGAATAGAGATGAGGAGAAGCACCTTCGAAGGCATTGAGGTGTTTGAGATGACGTTGGAAGGATCAATGCATTGGATGCATGTGTGCGGGGATCGCTGCGATCGTTCGTAGGGAGCTTGGAGTGAAGTTTCCGGCTAATGGCACGATGTCCAAGCATATCTTGGTTGGCTTAGAATGCTTAGCCGCTCAGGGATGCATGGAAGATGTGTCGTTGTGCTGTGAGCCGTGGTGCCGAGAGGCGGGCAGGATGAATCGAAGAGTCAAGCGTACATGTATGGTGCCAACTTACATATGGTAAACAGAAGTAATGTTGAGTTTGATAGTTTATGGCCCAAATAGAGCGTAGATCAGTAGTCTATTAGTATGCTTGTCTCTTTCATGGAGAAAATACCTGTTATGTATGGTCGTCCGAATATTGGCTGCGGCTGCAGTCAGGCGTATGTAAACTTACGGGACTGACTGACAGGAAGAAGCCAGGCACTGGAACTTTGGTGTGGTCATGCATGTAATAAAACAACACCATCTTTTCGGTTTCTTTTGTCTAGAGAGCGGCTATACCTCTCGCATTCTAGACGATGAGTAATGCCTGGGTCACGGTAGCATCAAGAGCGCGATGCGCTGCTCCCTCAGCACCGCGCCAACCACTTCTACAGCTCTTTCGAGGCTTCCACCGATACAACAGCAGCCTTGCATTTGCACGCGGACAAGAGACGTCAATAGCTATAAAGAATGCGCAAGGAATCTCAAAAGCCAGGACAACAACTTTGCTCCGCCAGCAATCGCGATATTCGACTTCCACGAACAAATCAACACCAGCGGCCGACGATTCGAAGCTCCAGCCTGCGACTACCTCTGCCTCATACACGGAGGGTGTGGTAGAGAATGCCTCCGACGAGGACGCGGCTGTGACATGGCGCGATTACGACCCTGAGGGTGGCATGCCGCTGCCAGATGGCGAGCGCACACAGGCTGAGATAGACGCCATTTTTGGCACGGAGGGCATGGATGTGGATACTGGAAACTACATTCTCAGCGTCATGCAATGGCGCAGGCTCTCTGGTGCGCTCATCGATGTTGGACTCGAATTTCCCAGAAACAGTCAGGTCCTAAGAAGCCAGGCGCTCAAGGGACTGGATTACTTGCGCTCACTTGACTCGAGCTTCGACGAGCAGGCTGCGGGCGCTCGCTGGGCGGAAGAGGAGACGGAGAGATTGAGAGAGGAATTGAGAGACAGAGCTGTCAGTCTCAAGCTGTACAAGCCGGATCCTGCGGAAGAGGAGGAAGAGTCAGACCAGGGCACTGAATATGGACGCGAGAAGACTGGACAGAGTGCGCTGGAGAAGATGCGCGAGTACAACGAAGCAAAGTGGGAGCGCGAAGATGCTGCGCGGAAGCTGAAGGAACAGCAGGAACAGACTGCTGCCGTTCATATTTCCAGAGGACCTCTGCTGCTCTCCGGTGGCGTGCAACCTAGCGTTGCCCTCACCAACACTGATGCTCATGGAGACGTTTCAATCACCGGCGCCCAGACGAAAGGCTGGCTCAAGCCCGTCGAGCGCAAGGAGTGGGTAAAGTACTACGAAGACCAGGCCACCATCATCAAGGATAACGTTGTACCGAACCTCAGCACACTCCAACGCCTTGGACCCGCTACCATTCTTGCCTTGTTCACTCTCACTGGTCTCGTCATCTTGAGCGACCAGTACACACCACCTTCGACCAGCGCACGGATCTTCCCCGACTACCCACCTGCGGTATCCACTCTCGGCGCCATCACAGCCATCACACTCACGACCTTCATCTTCTCTCGCCTGCCCTTCTTCTGGCGTGCGAACAGCAAGTACTTCTGCATTGTGCCAGCCTACCCTTACGCCGTATCTCTTCTTGGAGCCGCCTGGCGTCACGATACCGTTTCTCACTTAGCCGCCAACCTGGCCACGCTCTGGCTCTTCGGCCTCTCACTGCACGAAGACGTTGGCCGCGGCACTTTCCTCGCCATCTTCCTCGGCTCCGGCATCTTCGGAGGCTGGCTCACTTTGTCTCGCAACGTCGCCACCAAAGCCTGGATGACCTACTCTTTCGGCTCGTCTGGCGGCGTTCTTGGTGTAGCCGCTGCGGCTTGCGCTCTGAGGCCTAACGGTTCGGTCAGCGTTTGGGGTGTTGATGTGCCTTTCGTGGCCTGGATGCTTGTCGGCTTGTACACAGCTGGTGAGCTGTTTGGCATGCTCAGGCTGCGCAGAAAGACTACCACTGATCATGCGGGCCACCTGGGTGGTCTGCTCTCCGGTCTAGCTGCCGCCTACTACATCAAGTCAAGGCAGCAGCTGCAGCCCAAGGCTAGCAGTGATGTGATGAAGCACACGCCGGCCCTGCAGACTGTTGATGTGTAAAGATTCATCTCAAAACTAACATAAGAAGAAGGAGATTTGGAAGAATCATAGACTTGTACAATACTGTACCAACTCCGCTTGTATATCTGTACATAGCTTTCGTAATATTTACGCCCATGATGCTTTCTACAGGCCACTCTGTTCGACTTCAACATTGGCTGACTGGATAAAACAGGCATGGAGCGACTTCCTGACCAAGAAGCAAACACTTACTCTGCGCAGCTAGAACTTTCTGACGAATGAAAACAGCAAGCCAAACAAACAGCTTTATCAAATGAAAGGCCGTTCGTTTGCTAAGAAACCCACCGACCATTCTTTGAAGTGATCAATCTGCCCAGGCAATCACAACCTCGCTTTATAAGACAATGCCGCTCGATCCGTCGCCGTGTATCTCAGTGTCACAGACAGGACACATCTTCTCCTCTCTTAACGCCCTTTACCCACCAACTTGTGACACATCTCGATCATGAGTGCCACACAACAGACCACTCTCAACGCAATGAACACCGCACGCACAAATGTCTTCGCGACGGGAGAACTTCTCGAGGACAGTCTTTCTTTCCTTCCTTTCAAAACTCTTTTCTACATCAGAAGAGTCTCGAAGCGCTGGGCTACTGTCATCGATGGTTCTGTCACTTTGCAGCAGAAGATGTTTATGCGGCCCAGGGATGAGCCGGAGCTGTGGATTGTGGAGAGAAAGCACAAAGTCGGCGCTCATCAATTTGAAGGGGAATATGAGCATCTCAACGACACGGAGTTGAAGTTTCGGCGTGTCAAAGTCCTGGAAGATGACCAAAGGCCTATTACCCCTGTCACTCTAAATCCGCTGCTGGAGGACGGCAATAACACTGTTACTCGCAGGTCCAACATCTTGAGAATGGCAATAGGATGTGAGTTCGAATTCGCAACATTCCGCGGTTGGACGGATCCTTTCTCGGCCCAGAACCACGGCAGCGCGGCCAATGCTAGCTTTTGGAACACCTTTCTCACAGACCCACCTTGTCGCAAGGTCGCCGTTGAGATGTTTGGTCTTCGCCTCGACGATACTAAACTGCCGCCACGACTAAGTGAAGGCCATCCGCTCCTGGCTGCCGTGAAATTCTTGAGCGCAGATTGTCTGCCGATCGTATCAGATACGGGAGTCAGGATGCGCGATGTTTTACTGCCGTGCTTGACGGCTCGTGGCTTCGCGCAGGGCGGTACTCTACAGCGTGTGTTGTGGAGATGTCATGGTGCCACGATCCACGATGCTGTTCATGCGGTGGAGAGGCGATTCGGAAGGGAGTGCTTTTCGAAGAGGTGGGGCTTGTTTCTTCGCTTGCGCTTGTACAGGGTGGGTGGTGCTCAGCCTTTGCTTGCTACGGATGAGGAAAGGGTTGCTGCGAACTTGGATTGGGAGTAGTCGCGGCAAGACTGGACGACCATGATTGGATCACTACCAGTCTGCGTCACGACTCTGGACAGAGAATGGTAGACTGCAATATTACGGCGGCGCGCCTGACGCTCGACTGCAAGATGTGATCCCAGACGCCGCCCAAGACTGATGAGGGGATGGAAGAGAAGAAGACGACTAGATGTGTACGTACAATGCTGTATGAGTCTCGCTAGCTAACACTCACATGTCTGTGTACGGCTCTTCGTATTATCTTTGCCCAACACTGCTTCGCTGCTTGCCACCCTCTTCGGCCATTCTTACGGCTCGTCTAGCACGGACTCACAGGAAGAAATTGCAATCTTGTATTCTCACGAATATCAGCTCGGTCGACTATTGTCGGGGAGGAAATAAAAGCGAAAGATGTTCGCGACCGGCCGCCCATCTTGGTTCCGATAACAGATGGTTCTGAACTCAACGTCGTTCATGAGTAGCTGGCTGAAGTGCCAGCGGAGTCACCCAGTTTGAGCTTAGAGAGGGTGGTGTAGCCCGAGACGTAGCCTGGCCGGAGTGGACGCACAGTGTGGAGGCGTGCAACGCTATAGCCGTGCGTGTCACCGTGATCACGTGGTTGCAGACGTCGGTACCACCACGAAGGGATGAATCTAATGGCTGATGGTAGTTGGCGTATGAGTCGTTTGGACTGCCAGGGAGGAGAGTCCAATGCGATGCGCACCTGCTCAGCGTGGCTTGCGTCGTCGGTTTTGGTGGTTATCGTCATCGCCCTTCGGATCCTTTGGGGGATGCCGTTCGCGATCTGCATCTCGTTGGGCGGCAAGACGTTCCGCGTATCGGCGACGTTGCTCGCGAAGCGCATGTTCAGCACGTCGCTGTGCTTCGAGACGTCGCTGTGCTTCGAGACGTCGCTGTGCTTCGAGGCGTCGCTGGTCTTCAAGGCGTCGCTGGTCTTCAAAGCGCCGCTGTGCTTCGAGACGTCGGCGATGTTCAAGTGCTTGAGGGTCTTGATTGAGTTGTTGCTGTTGCTGACGAGGGTTCCGCTGGGGACGTTCGTAGCGTTCGGTGTAACCTCGATGCTCATAAACTTCGCCGCGATCGGGTCGATCAGCCTGGTCTTGCTGTGTGTACTGATTACGGGGATCTGAAAATTGACTACCAACGTTGTTAAATTGCTCGTTCGCATTGGTAGAGTAGCCGGGTGCGGCCTCATCATCAGTCCATTGGTTGTGCGAAGGTTCGCCGCTTTTACTGGAGCCATCTGTAGCCTGGTCAGACATTCTGGCGTGAGCGCTGTTACGAGGTGTGTTGTCGCAATTGTTTGTGTGAGGTTCGGTGTTGCAGAGTAGCGCCGAAGGTGATTATGAGGGAGCAGGATGCGACAGGACAGCAGGCGCGGGTGGAGAGACAGGAGACATACCATATCAACTACCGGACGTATTCCTAAGCGCCCTCCAACCACGTCGAGGGCCCTTTAGCGCCAGCACACCATGACTAGTCTACCGAACGGCACACAAGAAGGTCGCGAATCCTCTGACCCGATCGAAGCCCAATGCGAACCCTCTCGCGATCACGGACGATAGCAAGATTGCTGGGGTATGGCGAACTGACCTATGGTGTAGACCATGAGCTGTCGATTCGCAGCGTCTCGCAGTGAATGAAGACCAATTTGCCCGATAATGACTCCGAGCCATGATCAGGTCGTTGATAGTAACGCCGGCATCGAATGACTGAGCCCAGCAGCCAGCGGTAGTGTAGTTCCAGCAACTCAAGACCACGTATGAGGATTGTAGCAGGGGTATACGGAGCTGAGTCCAAGAGTTTCTTTCCCGAGCAGCCTCAGCACCTTCGAGGGACGAGACGAAGGCGCGGGTCGTCGAGAAAAAGGCAACCGTAATGCCTTTTGCTCTCCTGACTTTTCGGGACTGCTTCTCCCTCGAGTATCGAGCGGTATAATGTCTCGCCCTGCCTCTTCTCCTGGATCCTCCCTCTTTGTCCAAGCGAAAGGGTCGATGTCGACCGTGGCCGCCATGTCTCCGAGGCCAACCACCACTCTTGTACGACCACCGGCAGGGAGAGCTTCAAGTGACGCATTCGAGCATGTGCGCGTTTCTTCGCCTCGCTTGCATCAAGAGTTGTCGGAACTGGGCATCCACGCAGCGAGTCGTACCACGTGTGCAGCAATGTGTCGTAAGCTACAGGGAGTCGATAGCTCTGGGGAGCTTCCCAATGGCGGGCAAGTCGTGAGCTAAAGGAGTTGGGACGCCTTTGGGCAATGGTGCATATGAGCGGTGCAGCGTAGCTGCAAGTGGTCTTGTGGTTGTCCGTTCGATATGCGCGTCGGGCTGAAGGAGCGGTCGTCGACGTGGTCGAAGCTAGTCAACCCATGCCGATGGCGTGAAAAGGGCGGCCTCAGACGACAGCTGCACATCGCATGCGGCAAGGATAATGATTCCAATTGAGGAGATGTTAAACGGGGCTCATTGGTACTATCGATGCACCGGTGTAGGTTGCCTTGCGCGCAGTCGACGAAGACCTTAGGCATGCATCAACAGAGCGAGCAGATGTGATCGGACAACGGTGGCAAAAGCGCAAGACTCGACGACACCATATTTATGTGCATAGAAGACACTAGCACCAGCATCGAAGACGCACGATATAACATCGTGTGTTTCTTGCCTTCCTGCCTTTCGGCCTCCTGTATTGCCTTTTCAACAGCAGAAGCTGAGCTGAGCCAGGTGAGGTCTGGTGACGTTGACTTGCAGCCTCCACCTTCAGCCACCTTCTCCAATGGGAAGAGATCCGCCTGATGCATGGAAGGTCCTCTACGAGGCATGGCGGCCCCAGTGCACCGATAGGCGTTACAGCATAACAGTACTTCACGGAAGCGGCTTAAACGAACCGAAACAGTCCCATAATGGGGCTCCATAAAGGTCCTCCGACCATTGACGACACTTAATGGAACTGCCACTACAGCTTGGATGGTTGCAGCCCTCGTAAGGCAGCATGTGAATCTAATACGGCCCCCAGCTCGGTTGAGGAATGGTGTCCAGTACATTTCCCATCAGCAGGCTATGTAAGCTTGCGAGGGCGTGCTCAATGTCATTCTTTCCTGTGCCTCCCAGCAATTCTGTTGAATGGATCCAACAGCTTCATGGCAGACTTCAAACGCGCACCACCCCGATCTTTTGCTGAGTACCAATTGTCCGCTCGAGCCGAGAACCCTAGACCAGACACAGGACTTCGAATCAGCTTTCGACGATTGGCTGAATACTGTACCGAGCGAGCTGCAATTGTCGAGCAGCTGTACAGACCTGACACCACAATCAGTGTCTGAGTACGTTTTTCTGCCGACTCCGGAGTTGTCGCCGTCTCCAGTCATCCCGACGCATCTTTACGATGAGCCAATTGCCAACACCGCGCAGCAATACTCTGGCATTGACGGGCAGATATCTGAGTCCCAGGCTCAACGAGAATCTGCCAAACTATCGGTATCCTCGTGCGATACAGACTGCTCACGAGACGAAAGTCATCAACGACTCTCGTGTTCAGAGTGTGCCAGACCATTTGAGAACCTCAGTGCGCTGGACAAACACACCCAGAGCACATCGCACAAAGCATGGCGTTGTGCTGAGGCTGGATGCGAAAAGACTTATTCTCGGCGGGATACTTTTCTACGACATCGAGTAGCACATCGGGATGACGCTTTGAACCATGTCTGCCTTTTCTGCTTGCAGATCAATAAAAGTAAGGTCTTCAGGCGGAAAGACCACCTCCGGGACCACATGCGCAAGTGTCACTTGAAGAAAGTCGAGAGCAGAAGGTTCGTAACTCCGATGCCAATACCTCCAGTACAACCACACTGACCAGAATACAGAGCGAGCCATGACAGCTGCACCACCGGCTCTGCGAGCGACTGTAGCTCTAAGCACATCTCCACGGACAACCAAGTGTCGACACAGGTCCAGAAGCAGGCCATGAAAGAGCTTGTCAAATCGTTGGGAACAGTCCTTGGTGAACGCAACACAATTTTCATCGGAGACTTGGAGGATAAGATGACTGCACTCAGTGGTCCGGACATGGAGTCAGTGGCGCAGGGCATGGCTGGAGTAGCTCTTGCTAAGACGACATATTTCTCTAATGACAACACTAAGCTGGAGCCGGGCCGATAGCGCAGGCTTGAAATATTGCGATATAATACTTGGTGATTAACAGCCTCCAATTGAGATGCATGTGGGAGATGATTTGGCAGCCATGTGTTCACTCATGCTCGCGTCTATGGACCGCGATGGAGTGACCTGTCATTGAAGACTACCAAAGCTGTGTTAAGGACACAGGCAGTAGTACACTGTGCCTGCGTCCAACCATTTCTATTTGCTTTCATTTGACCAGGCACTTCGGCCCTACTCATGATACAACAAGATGGGCCTCACGTCGGCAAGGATGCTAGATCGTTCGAATTCCTTGGTGACGATGGGATAGAAGACCATGGCTCTGGGTGACTTGATGATGGAGACCTCAGCTTCCAAACAAGTCACCTTAACACCCGCCTGGGCAAGTCGAAGGGCTGCCATCAGGCCGACCGGACCAGCTCCAACGATGGCAACTGATATCGTCATCGCGACCACGTGTGTATTGGGATGTCGTGACCGTGGTCACCGGCAGGGAACAGGCTGTGGAATTTACTGTCTCGTTCAGGATTGTCTCAACACGCTACCACGATCTTTTGGGTCGACGCATTAGCCAGCCAGAGTCTGAACGATCTTCCAGTACTGTACCAATCAATACTGGCGAACATTCTAACGCAATGTAGACCGGCAAACATTTACCGAGCACTTCGGGGAAGGCCAACGCCGCAGAATCCTTCCGGATGTCATGCTAGTTCCAGCCGTTGATGGAGGAATCCTACAATAATTATCTGGCCACAAACAATATTGCTTCGTGTAAGGAAAAGGCTTCAAGTGGCAGGCAAAGGTCAGATACCGAGTGTGAAACCGATGATCGCTGATTTCCACAGCCACGAGGCGTGATTGTGTTGCGGCGAGGCGGAGCTAGGCCAAAAGTCTGGTGCATGTTGGAATGCTTCACTGTCATGTATTCAAATCCAGCTCTTTGTTTCGGCTGCTCGTAAGTGTGCATGCCGAATGTGAAGTGCGAAGGCTGAGCTGTTCCCGAGAAGCCCTGCATGACCACCCATTGAACTCCGGCAACTCGATCCCCGGCATATCAATTGAGAACATGCTGCCATGGGATATATGAACATTCGAGACAACAACATATACATCTCTGACAAGGGCTTGCAATCAAGCGCAAATGTTGCTATCAATCTATCTTCCTGAATGGCTGCTGCGGCTTTCACAACTCTCGTCAGGGTCTCAACAAGATGTCTTCATGCCCGAAATCTCGACCAACAGTGCATGGGGACACTTAGTCGGCGCCACCTCCTGTGTAAGTCGACTTGAATATATGTAAGTTCATTTGCGTGTCTGAGTATGCTGATATTATTCCTAGTGTGATGCTGTCGCCAGAACGTTCCCCGACACTTTGTTTCTACCGGGGACCCAGGACTACATCCAGTCAACCAACTCGTATTGGAGTTTGAAGAACAGCGAGGTTCATCCAAGCTGTATTTTCATGCCAAATTCTGCAGAACAAGTTTCCGAAGCCGTGCAGATACTGTCACTGGGTAGCGAGCGATGGCCAGGCCAATGCCAATTTGCAATCAAAAGCGGAGGGTGAGCCACAGTCTGTCTGTCCAATGCCAACATCTACTAATGTCGACAGACACACCCCGTTCAAAGGCGCCGCGACATTGGAACAGGGAATTGCCGTTGATTTATCGCGTCTACCTTCTCCCGGACTTTCGCACGATGGCAAGACGATGACGGTATCCCCGGCGCGCAGATGGGATGACCTATACGAGGAGCTCGATCCTCTGAATCTGACAGTAATTGGAGGACGTGTAGCAGGCGTCGGGGTCGGCGGTCTCGTTCTGGGCTGTAAGTCGCTTCTTCGCATTTCTCACGGCATCGCAACAAGCAAATGCTGATTCGACGCACTCAGGCGGCATATCGTACCTAAGTGCTCGCCACGGCTTCGCGTGCGATCATGTCGTGAACTTCGAGGTCAGTTCATCTACATGTCTTCCACGGCATGCATGTTTAACGAGATGCAGGTTGTCTTGTCTACAGGAGACATCGTCAATGCGAACGAGTTGGAGAATGCAGATCTTTGGAAGAGTCTTCGTGGCGGCTCTAACAATCTTGCAATCGTTACGTCCATGACCTTGAAGACTCATTCACAAGGGAAATTCTGGGGCGGACAAACGTTCCACAGCATTGAACAGAGGAGTGAGATCTTCAGATCCCTGGAAGACCTGATACACGACTATGATCCCTACTCTCACTTCATCACGACTCTTGTCATTAACGGCCAAATGAGAAACTGGTTCATTGGATGCGGCTTTCACTATACCAAAAGCGATCCTCCGGTCGCAATAACGGAATGCCCTTCGCCGTTCCAAGATTTGTTCAAGATCAAACGAACACCGGTGTTCCCCGGCACACCAGATAACACTCTCCGCATCGACAGTCTCACCAACTACAGCCGCGAGTATGCCGCAATGCTCTCGACCAAGAAGAGATGGACTTTTGCAAGCATCAGTTTTGGAAATTCTGCCCACATGATGGAGGAGTTCTTCCAGATGACCCACACGGCGATCAAGCCCTTCCTCGGCATAGACAGCTTCCAACTCTCGCTCAGTTACCAGCCCTTACCTACGATCACTACTGAACGGTCTGGTGCTGCGGACATCCTCGGACCGATACAGACTCAAGGCAATATGTTCAACGTGCATTTTGCACTGGGCATCGGCGACGAGGAAGCCGATCGCGATCCTCTCATTCAGCATGCAATTCGCAAGCTGTTTGGTGCGGCTGAAGCTAGGGCAAGGGAGCTGAAAGTTCAGCGAGATTACATACCTCTTACCTATGCTGATAGCTGGCAGGATCCTCTTGGCAGACGAAGTGAGCTGACAATAGCTGAGCTACGGAACACCGCTCTTAAGTATGATCCGAGAGGCATGTTCCAGAAGCAAGTTCCTGGGGGGTTCAAATTGCCATTGCAATGATTGCAAAGCTAAACTCGGCGTGCGAGTGGTGTAGCAGAAGTGAACCTTACTTCATCTATTTTCAATACATGCTCCAATCGAACAAAACCAGTCTCAGACACCGTCTTCAGATACTCAAGGTCCTCTAACCATAGTGATTACGACCGAATCTGGTCTCCAACATCATATCGTATTCGATGTGCGCTTCATGCAAACACACCAGGAGATGAGCAAAGTCGGTTCGACGATGATGAACTCCAATTCGGGCATCGTCTTCGTTGTCGGCTCTAGATCGCCGACTCTTACGGCGAACGCACAGCCTAATGCGCCGTACCCGTTGAGGATATGTCCAGTCCGGGATCGTTGAGCACAAAAGCCTACGGTGTCTACTTGTATCGCTCGCCGAAGCTCGTTGACCGAGAGTCGGGATCCATGCTCGAAAAGCGTGTTCCGCGTGACACTGCTCCAGAATCACGATCCCCGGAAGGTGTCGTTCGCCGGTCTATAATCGGGGATCATCTCGATTGGACCAGCCTACGGAAAGATTTCGAGAATGAAAGCCTGCAATCATGCGCATGATGTGTTATGCCCTGTAGTGCTGTCCCACAAGTGGGACCCGAAGCATACTTTACAGGAGAAGCTTGCAATCGCAGGATCGGTCAGGCACAACGTATGCTGGCCGAGAAAAGTAGCTTTAGCATGTCGCCATTTCGTCAGGGATGAATTTAATGCCCTAGAAGCGCCTGCGAGGATGCAAGTCCTCCGGAAAATGCTGTTTGGGCTGAGTCGGAAAGGTCATCAGAATGTAAGGATATTTGGCTTGGAGCAGCAAGTGCAAAGAGCTGCGAAACGGAGACCCCAGTCAATTGCATCAATGATGTATCGAACGCATCGTCAATTACAAACAAATCGAATCCCTGATCAGTCCACTCAATCGTTTGGCACCTTCCCCACGCATCATGCTAAAATGGTGCTCGCCCTCAAGAACGTGCACCTGGATCTCTTGTCCGGGGAACAAATCTGCCCATTCTCCGGAACCAAGATCTTTCCTCTTCTCTGTGAGGAATGCCATGCCTTCACCTGTCTCCTCATTGACTGAAGCGGCAGGGAGGGACGAATAATCTCCGCCGTCGAAGGCACTGCTTCCAGCCCAGATGATAGACACTTTGGGCTGCTGTTCAACAGCCATTGGCGGTGCGTGATAGTCGTGTAACATTTCGATGGTGGCACGAAAATGTGGCATGAGCCAATCCGGTACTTTCGGGGCATCAGATCCATCGTTGGTTGCCATCTCGCTTCCGAAGATTCCGACACTTGAGCAGTGGTTGAAAAAACGATCTGGAAGCCTTTCCAAGCCGCGCGTTGGGGAAGGTGAGTCGATGAGTTGCAGTGTTGCAATGTTCTCGCCATCGGCCATGAGGCGCTGTGCGATCGCGTAGGCGAGTATACCTCCCGCTGACCAGCCGCCGAGATGATACGGACCATGAGGTTGATGTCTTTTGAGGCTCGTGATGTAAGAAGTCAATATCCTTTGCAAGTCTTGTCCTGCCATTTCATGCGGCCTTTTCATGTATGGCGAGTTGAAAGCGATGACTGCGGTAGTGGCAGATATGTGTGGGAGTCTGAGATAGGAGGTAGCAGCTCCGCACCCGTCCGGAAAGAGAAACAGCTTCTCCGTGGCGAGTTTAGGAGAGCCCTGAAGAACCAAAGACCATGCTGGCTCAAGAGGCTGAATCGAGTCGACAGCAGATTTTATCAGAATATGCTCGTAATCGTCACTTGGAGACTCAGTGTTTGGGGTGCCGGTCAAGTCGTCGCTGAAGCCCGAGGAGGGAGTCTCGGAAGGGGGCACTGATGTATCACTTTCAAATGACAGTAGCTCTGCACCGAAGACTGGATGTTGTTTGTCTTTTCCAAGACAATCCGGGTCCGATCCTCCAGTAATGTAGGTCTTGAACTTGCCCATGGTATCGAATTCCAAGAAAGGTGAAGTGTGTTCGAGCTCAAGCCCGACCTCGTCGCGCAATCGGCTCCAGATAAGAAGTGACAGTAGCGAGTCGATGCCAATGTCATTGAAGCAAGTATCATCGGTAAGATCCGATACCGCGACTCCAGACTCTTGCGAGATGACATTGAGAATCTGTATCCAGAGAACGTCGGCTGGAGTGATGGTGGACTCGATGCTGACAGTTTTCATAACCACTTCTTCTTGGACAATCTCGCTCACGACAACGGTCGGATTTGATGGCTTCAGTTGATGCAGGTGTGCCTTGAGCCTGCCAACAGTTCCGAGTTCCAAGAACTTTGCAGAGTCCAAGTCGATATTGAGCTCATCACGAAGCTTGCTGTTCACCATCAGACACAACAGCGGGTCCATGCCGATCTCGTCGAAACTGCTATCGTCTGTCAAATCTGCAATGGCGATTCCACTCTCGTCAGACAGTATCTTCAGAGCAGTCGCAACGAGGTCCGGTTTGATGGGGTGAACCGCGACGTGCGTGCTGGTATCGACGGCTCTTGTGACCTCCTTGACCTGTGCAACGGCATGAGCCTCAGTCTTCGGGATTGAATTGCTGGTACCGCTGGACAACCGTTTACTAGCAGTGTTCACGATGTATTCCATAAGGCGTTTGGGCACGCATTGTAGTGCAACTTGTGCAAATACTGCGACGACTGTGTCATTGTCAAAAATGACAATATCGCCAGTCCAGAGCTTGTCTTTGCCCTCAATCATCTTTACGTGTGAGCGGTAGGTCTTGTCCGCAGCTATCGGTTCGAAAATCTGCAGACTACCCCAGCCGTGATTGACGAAAACCTCCTTATCCAGATCAACGTGCTCGTTCGCATTCATGACGAATCCTCCAAGCTGAGAAAAGGCATCGATATAAGCGGGATTGGTGTGGAACGTGCCGTCCTTCGAGATGTTCTCGAATGATACCCGACCGGTAGCTTCCAAAGTGTCGTTGTCGAGAGTAATCTCTGTAAGACCACGATAGTTTGGGTCGAAGTCTGCAAGCTGGCTAACCATCTTGTAAATCATGGAACGACTGAACCTGAATGTGTTGCCAAATTGTCCTGTCTTGTTTTCCAGAGAGCGCATGCGTGAGGAGAGCTGCGACGCCGAGGCCTGCCACTTCTCTTGAGCGGGTTTGGCATCGACAAGAAGTAGTGAGCAGTGAGCATGCTGCTCCGGGACTTTGCCACTTGCAGCAACACTGGAAAATGTACAAGATGCCGTGCTCTGTGCCTTGTTGAGCTTGATAACTGTGCGAAGCAATTGAGGAGCACCGTCGGAGTTCGCTACCAAAGCGCTTTGAATGTTCATGTCGGCGACCTCGACAATCTGAGATACAGTATTTTGTGGTAGACGCTGTATAAGATGATTCCCGACCGTGAGCGCTATGTCTGCGTAGACGCTTGGTGTACAGAGCGGGACGCCGTACACTTTGTGACCCTGCACCACCGGGTGGAGATCCTTGCGGCTCAGATCTGCCTGAACGACGAGTTCGCCGTCTTGTTCCATAAGTGTGTCTAGAAGAACTTCGTGGATAGTAGAACTCTTGAACTCCGGCATCGTGACTCGTAGCGGTGGTTCGCCCTTGCGTAGAGACCAGCTATGTTCGTACTGCATCCAGTAGTCCTTCAGCTCCCAACTGTACGATGGGAGCTCGAGGACCCTGTGACACGCTTGTACATCTTCGTGGTAAGCGTTCCAGTTGATGAAGGTTCCAGCGCAGTGCAGGCGGGTGAGAGCATTGGTCGTAAGTTTCCAGATATCGTCGTTCCTTCCCATCGAGGCGAAAACGTGGATTGGCGCATCGAGCGCTTCCTTGACCATCTTGCCAACCACAACCGCTGGTCCAATCTCGAGACAAGCCATCTGCCAATCGATGACGCCTAGGGTTTTGGCATCACGGAGTCCGCCAGCCATGTTGACCGTTGTTCTGCAATGATGTGCGACGAAGTCTGGGCTGAGACCGGTGGTGCCCACAGCGAACACTTTCCCATACGCTGGAGAGATGACCGCAATTTTGGGCGGTGAAAAGTTCACGCCTCGGGCTACATCCGCAAGAGAGTCGAGTATTGGGTCTACCTGAGTAGTGTGGAAGGCGTAAGCTACATCTAGCTCCGTGCTTGCGATGCCTTGCTCGGAAAGTTTGAGCCTCGCAGACTGCAGGTCATATTTGAGCGCGCCGATGACAATGCTTTGATGTCCATTGATGCATGAGACCTCGTAATCTGAGCCAGATGGCCCGAGGACACGAGTCAAGTCCCCAACCGAAGCACGGACAGCGAGCATAGAGTGGGTGTTGGGTTCGCAGGTCTTCTCGAGCAACTTCCCTCGTCCACCAATGAGATGTATCACATCCGCTTGAGAAAGTACTCCAGCAGCATACAAAGCAGGGTATTCGCCGAGGCTGTGGCCAACAACAGCAGAAGGCTTTACGCCAAAAGCGGTCCATCGACGATATAAAGCCATCTGAACGCAGACTGTAGTCAACTGCAGAGTTGTGGGACTGGCGCTTTCGTAGGCAGTGGCGTCTTCGAACAAGGGTAAAATCGGCGAGAACCCGACCTTCTCGCACATCTCTGACATGCGTTGAATATCCATCCGAAAGCTCCGGGAGATCGCGTATAGGTCGGAGCCCATGCCAGCAAAATGCGACCCTTGTCCAGTGAAAGTGAACAATAATCGAGGAGAACCATTGTGCCTGTTGGCGCCATGTCCTTGATCAAGAGACGCTTGCAGAGCGTTCCTGATTTGAGTTGCATCTTTGCCGGAGACAGCTACCCTGTGTCGGTGGTGAGATCGCCGAGCCGTGGAAGTATATGAAAGGGATCCCAGGCTCAGCTCAGATGAATGCTGGCTATCGATCCAAGAGATCAGATTCTGGAGATTTTGTTGAAGTGACCAAGGGGTTTTCGCAGAAACGGCAACAACGTGGTGCGAACGGGGGTCATGTTCGACTGGATCTTCCATGCGCGGTGAGTCTTCGAGCACAAGCGCAGTATTACCTCCCGCAGCTGAGAAATTGTTGAGCAACACCCGCCGTACGCCGTGGACAGGTCGTTGCCAGTTCACGGGAGCTTTTGCGATGAATGTATTCCTTGACTTGAGATCCGGTATTTTTGGATTGATACTTGTCTGAATTCCGCGATGGGGAGGGATCTTGGAGTGCTTCAGCATCAACAATACCTTAGCCAGACTGGTGACGCCAGCAGCTGCTTCACCATGTCCAACGTTGGCCTTAGCTGCGCCTAAATGCAATGGCTGGTGAGATTGCCGTTTTCCTTTTGGAGCTAGACTTTCGAGTACCGATGTAGTCTCAGCCGCATCTCCCGCTTGTGTGCCAGTGCCATGCATTTCGACGTAACTGATGCTGCTGGCCTCGACACCAGCGTCGGCGAGAACACTTTCAATCAGAGCTTGCTGAGCCCCGACGTGCGGTCTTGTGATCGAATCACTCTCCGCAGAGTGGTTTGTTGCTACGGACAAGATGCAAGCTTGGATCGGATCACGGTCTTTAATGGCATCGTCAAGGCGTTTGAAGACTGCCGTGACCACCGCTTCTCCACGACAGTATCCATCGGCAGACTCGTCGAAGGTCTTGCAATTGCCTGTCCGCGAGAGGAAGTGCCCGCGATCCAGTCCGGCATGCATGTCAGGATTTGTCAGCACGTTGGTGCCTCCTATGATCGCGGTGTCTACTTCACCGCGCCACAACGCGTTGCAGGCCAAATGGATAGCGGTCAAGCTTGAGCTACATGCAGTGTCGATTGTGTAGCTTGGGCCACTGAACTTGAAGTGATAGTTGATACGTCCGGGAATGAATGCACGGTTGCCGCCAGGGATGAAGTATGTGTCAATGTCTTGAGCGGAGTTTGTTTCCATCCAGTCATTACTGGTGCACCCAAAGTAGACGCCGACACGTGGTTTCTGAGTCGAGGACGATCTGTCAGGCACAATGCCGGCTTGATCAAGAGCCTCGGCAGCACAGAGAAGTGCCATGCGCTGGGCAGGGTCGACTTGAGGTGCTTCGCGGGGAGACATGTTGAAGAAGCGCGCGTCGAAGGCTGCCGCATCATGTAGCCAGCAGCCAAAGCCGGTCCCACTTGTATTCTTGGAGGTCGAATTGAGCTGTACATGAGTGCGGTGGTCCCATCGGGATGCGGGTACAAGCTCATGCGTGTCAGTTCCGCGCACCAGCAAGTCCCAGAACGCGTCCATACTCCCTGCCTGCGGGAAACGACCAGATATGCCAACGATGGCAATTTTGGCCTTCGACTGACGGGTGTGGCGGTACAAACTCTCTTTTCGCGTAATATAAGGCCTTGCAGGAGGTATTTCCGGTCTGGTAGGCCCGTACAGCTGGTCGAGGCAGGCCTTGATGCTGGGCTTTATCTTGTCGGGAAAGGACGCTGCGACGGGACATACCAAGAAATCATCCCCAGAACCCAATGCTCGTAGATACGAAGCGCAGGCAGCGTAGACCAGGTCCCAGCGCACTGTAGCAATCAAGCAGTCGCTGGCAGCCGTACGCAAGGTCTCTGCGAAGTCTCGAGTAGGCATGACCTCGCCGGTCATGCAAGAGACGATCGGAATGGGCGCTCCATAAGCATCAATGAGATCAAGAGAAACATCCTGCATGAGCCTGTCGACGTCCGTGGGCGCGAACAGATGCGGTGCATGGTATGGGCCCCTGATCGGAAGACGTGCAACAACGCGACTGGCGAATGGCGCTGAGGCTGTTAAGGTTTCCAACACGTCCGGCCTGGCGCTCACGCTGTGGTTAACTGGGCCAGCACGCGCACTGATCCATGGTGCTGAATATATGGGCAAGGCCTTGTGGAGAGAGTCAGTGGGGCCGCTGATGAAACCATCAATTGATAGAAAGAAATGCAAGGAGGATGAGATGAGACGGAGTTGGATCAAGAAACCATGACGCGTTTCGACGCGCACCCCACTTGACCAAAGGACACACAGACACCATCAAATATCCATCTCCACCTCTTAACTCTTCCCTACCAAATCTTACACTTTGTATCAACGTCCAAAGAGGAAAACATACCTGTTCTTTTGTAAACTTGCTGATGCTCTCGATCACCTCTTCGCCGGTCAAGCCCACTATTGCCGCCGTCCACGAAGGATGTTGACCGGCGGCGTTGAGCGTGCCCCCCAGACGAGTGCTTGCATCCCAGACGCAAGCACCGATACGAAAGGCGACAACAACGCTCTGCAATCCCAGGTGCATGAGTTCCACTACGCTTGATGAGTGGCTGACTGCCGCCGCGGATAGTGACCCAGTGCATATGCCGGTGATGGTCGAGTTCTTTGCGGTCGGGAATGGCCGGCTACCGATGCCGTAGCCATGATCTCTGTCTGGAAGTCAGCACAGCAGCATGCCGGATGCCCGAGATACAACAACGCCTTACCGCAAAAAGGTTGCGATGTGGGTGATGCATGTCAATGCCTGTCCCAGGGCAGGATTGAGTGTGCAAGATCGCCAGAGAGGCACCAAATCGAGCACCTTCGCAAATCGTGGACACTCCTCTTGTTGATCGGGCGCAAGCTTCAGAATTCCGTCTTTGAGTTTTTGACAAGCCTGCTCAAGGAAGTCTGGGACCAGTGCGTCGTCGGCGTTGCGAATGATACTTGATAGCGAGTCTGCTATGTCGAAGGTTTGATCGCCGAAGACGTACACACGCATCGATTCTGTCATCCTGTGTGAAGCCTGTTGAAACGCTGTATGTGTAAAAGTAGTTGAATGAATGGTTGACAATCTAGTTTACAGAGCACTGGTAAACGCGACGCTACATAAGAGAAGGGCAACTCGATCGCCAATCCCCGAGCCACGTTCAGCCAGTAGGGCAAGACTGTGTACAGCGGATGTCAGTACGCTCGACTGTGCCGAAGGATTTACGCTACGGGCTCTTCTTCAACCACCTTATCGGCGAACACCTCGGTCGCTACATTGTGAAGATGCACGCCACCGTTGCCCGAACCAGGCTGGAGCAAATCCTCGCCGGAGCGGATGTACACCAAGGCATCATACGTGCCAAAGGCGAGATATCTATGTGTCCTCCCTGGGCTGTCTATGTTGGATCGCTGTGAGTGCTGTGTATCGACACAAGTGTTCACCGCCGAACATATAGCCGTGTCGGTCATCGGAAATCTTGCTTTGCCGAGCAAGCTTACTTTTGAAGTACAGTAGAACTGCAAGGCATGTACGATATAACAGTTCTAGACACAAAGCTTCATTGGTGAGTACGACCAGTCAACTGTCATCTTCTTCCTCCAGTTATACATCTTTTCCTCAGCCGAACGAATGCCTTCTTACGACGAGGGCTGTCATAGCCTCAGCGAGCCTTCGCACACGCAACATCAATTGGATGATACCCTCGCCGAAACCCTCTCGGTGGGTTATAGATATGTCCGATCTCTGAGATCCAGTGGAGGTCCAGATCAGACGCTGCGGAAAGGCTTGATGGAGGCTGCTTCACGGCTCCTCCAGCTGGCCACGGACCCGAAAGAATATCTCGAGCAGCTAGCAGGCAATGTAAGTTAGATTCGCGTACCTCAATCTGTACCCGCCACTAATCTGAATAGAACCAAGTATTGACGTGCGTTCGCTGGCTTGTGAGCTTGAACATCCTGAAACATGTGCCTGTCTCCGGCCTGATCTCTTATGAAGAGCTTGCCTCACAAGCCCATGTCCCGCTCACACAGCTCAAGTCCATCGTCCGCATGGCGAGCACAAGCGGCTTTCTCGCAGAACCTGAAGCTGGTATGGTGAGCCATAGCGCTACGTCCCACCTGTTGGCGAAAGACCAAAGTTTCATGGATTGGGCCGTGTGGCTCACCGAATACTCCGTCCCGACCGCCTTGAAGACCGTGGAAGCGACAGAGAAATGGGGCGAAACGCAAGCTAAGGACCAGACAGCTTTCAGCCTTGCAATGAACAAGCAGATGCCTTTCTTTGACTACCTCCGAGAAGAGCCTGGCATGGCTAAGATGTTCTCCAGCTACATGCGCAATGTCGCTTCTACAGAGGGAGTCAGCTTTGCCCATCTGGCGAACGGCTTTGACTGGAAGAAACTCGGACCTGGATCCATAATCGTTGATGTGGGTGGCTCTCGAGGCCATGCCAGTATTTCTCTGGCAAAGGAGTTTCCCGAACCTCGTTTTGTGGTCCAGGATCTTCCCGAAACACTCTCTGGGGCCGCAGATGCTCTCAACATCAGCGAGCCCGGTGTCGCACCGAGGATCAAATACATGCCGCATAGCTTCTTCGAGGCCCAGCCTATCAAGGACGCCGATATCTATCTTCTGAGGATGATAATCCACGATTGGCCAGATGCGGAAGCTTTGAAGATTCTGTCACACCTTGGAGACGCCTTGAAGAAACCTGGCGCACGAATTCTGATCATGGACACGGTGCTCCCAAGATCTGGCACCATCCCAGCTCTTGAAGAGCGTAATTTACGAGTCCGCGATCTGACCATGATGCAAGTGTTCAATGCCAAAGAGAGGGAACGCGAGGACTGGGAAATTCTTCTTCGCGAAGCTGGACTCGAGATCATCGATGCCGAACACCCGCTTGGGAGCGTGATGAGTGTACTCGAAGTTGGTTTGGTACACAAAGATGTGCCTGCCGATCAATTGGTACCGAATGGAACCTCCTTACACACGAATGGTGGCCCCAGCGATTACAACGCTCCAATTGTCGATTCAACAACAACCAACGGAACACCCACGCCTACAGACGTTCAACCGACTGTGCTCAATGGAACTGATCCAAAGCCTACTACTTCTCCAGGAAGTTTGATCCTCATTGTCGGCGCGGGAATTGGTGGCCTTTGTCTGGCGCAAGCTTTGAAGAAATCTGGTATCGACTTCCAGGTGTTCGAAAGGGATCCAGCCTTGGACCACCGTCCACAAGGCTATCGATTGAAGATCGAGGCAGACGGTCAGCAGGCGCTAAAGGACACTCTTCCAGTGGATGTGTACAGTGCATTCGAGCTTTCCAGTGCGGTCAGCAATATCGGCCAGACCGATTTCAACCCCGTGAGTGGACATATCAGCAAGAGCCGTGCTGGTACTGGACTCGCTGGTGGTGTTGGACTCACAGCCAGTGCCACCGTGGATCGATCTGTCTTCCGCAAAATTCTCATGACCGGCATCGAAGATAAAATCACTTTCGGCAAAGAAGTGGCATCGTACCTTATCTCGGACTCAGATGAGCGCATTAGTCTGCAGTTCAAAGATGGCTCGCACGTGGAAGGCCGGCTTGTCGTCGGCGCAGATGGTGTTCGCTCGGCTATTCGAAAGGTCATGCTGCCCGATGCGAAGTACGTGGACACAGGTGCCATGTGCATCTACGGCAAAACTATGATGACAGACGATCTGCTTCAGCAATTTCCTGCCAAGGGCCTCCGGTGGATGACTTGCTGCATAGACGAAGCGCCATCCATTCAGTCGATCCTCATCGGGAATTCACCTTTAACACTACTCGCAGAACCCATACGATTCCCGGAGAAGAACAGAAGTCAAATAAAGCTTCCATCCGACTACATCTACTGGGTTCTCATTGGTAGGAAAGAACTGTTCGTCGGAAATGAGGAAGAAGCTGCGAACATGGCCGATTCGACTTTCACAGGACCCGTGGCAGCTCAACTCAGTCTCGCTTTGACACAGGAATGGCACCCATCGATCAATTCGCTCATGCGTCTGCAAGACGTAAAGCAATGCTCGACTTTACAGGTGGTATCGGCTATGCCACAGATAGCGCAGTGGGAAGCTTCACGCTTCGTTACACTGGTGAGTGTAGGCCCTGCGAATTCGTGCTACGTGCATGTTCACTGACTTGTCGCCTCTTTAGATTGGCGATGCCATCCATCCGATGTCGCCATGCGGCGGTGTCGGTGCCAACACGGCTCTGACCGACGCTGCAGAATTAGCGAGGCTTCTGGCTGCATCAGGCGATTCTCCCCTGCAAGCCGCAGACATAGCTTCCTATGAGAGCGCAATGAGGGTGAGGGCGTTCAAAGGTGTGATGAGAAGCTACGCCGGCTCTAAAAAGATGTTTGATCAGCGACCATTTGAGGATTGTCAGGAAGCCAGACTGTGAGCTTCAGGTGTATATGCAACATCTTATTTATTTGATCCCTCTCAGTGACGCGCTCCACCTGGTCTTGAGATGCAGTAAACCCATGCCACATGAAAACCTGACCGAAGCATTCAGTATAGCCATTCCAATTTGTACAGTGAGTGACTCACAGGACTTTCACGAACATGTCGTTCCGTAGCGTTTGAGTTGTATGTATCCGATCATGAATGGGAATTGAGTCCTAGAAATCACGTGAACATGTACATGGTATGGTCATGTGTGTACTGATCACAGTAAACAACAACACGTCGAATTGTGGCTTGTTCAAAGCATGACTTCAAGTTGTCTTCGCCAGAAAATGGTTGTGTAGCCCTAACCCTGCACGTTTCTGTTGGAGCCGCAGTGCGGCTGAACGAGCACCTGCGACGATCCGCAGCTGAATCTTCCTCTTGTTCGCATTATTGTCTTGACAAATTGAGGGTATTTCTTGATCCTTCACCTTTATGAATATCTACGACGGCAGACGGCCCACGCGGTGAACGTCATATCGGTGATACGCAATCAGATTCGGGTGAGCTGCCACCGGGCATGAACCTTCGGCGATCACTAACAACAGCCACCAACAACAGGATCCCAGGATCGGGCACGCTATCTTGCGGCTGTATACTCGCTGACCTCTTTGATTCCGATCGCCAACACTGGTGACCGGGATCATCTCATCGGTTCAAGCCCTGTACAATACCAGCTCATGTTACCGTTGCTTGCACGCAAAACCTTGTCATCGCGGATGCCGTTGCAACAAGATCCCGACATGTCGATGTTAGCTCCACGCGGCGGATCAGACGCCGCACATGGCCGGCACTAGCTGTAACGATGATTGCGTAGAAATAGGTGTCGATTCATCAGTAGGCAGTAGGCATACCGATCCAGCGGAGGAATTTGTCCAACGAATCCACTATGCATCAACGCAACTCGGACGAGACGCTTTACGAGCTTGTCGCCACACTCGCTTTCAACGCAGCCGAGACTAACCTTGCTCTACGCAACAGAGGCGAAGCAGAATTGTCTATTCATGGCCCCACGCCGGAGGTCCCTCTGACGAACGAGAATCAGACATATCACGATGCAAGAGCTTCTGCAATCGAAGCAGCGGAGAAGATCATCGCAGTACTCCGCGGCCCACGTGAGATTCTCCTCGACATCTCATTCCAGGTAAGTGTATGCGGCATGCACGGCGAAGATCTCTTTTGCTGATCCTGGTTCAGCATTGCGCCACTGCTTCTCTTCAAGTCATCCAGCATTATCGCATCCAAGACTTCGTACCATTGAACGGCTCCACTACGTACAAGGAGATTTTAGCTTCAATCGGAAAAAACATCACGGAGGCTATCGTCGAACGGGTACTCCAACACGCGATCTCGTTCGGACTGTTTGAAGAGAACTCTGACGGCAACGTCTGTCACAATGCCACATCAGCGTTGCTGGTCACTGATCCGGACCTTGAGTCTTGGGTATACCTCTGCACCAACGTAGCATATAAGGCCGGAGCTCACATTCCACAAGCGATCGACCAGTATGGTGCAAGCTCCGAGGCCGACGAAACAGCTTATAGCATCTCTATAGGCCGCAAGATCTCCCAGTTTTCTCATCTGAGAGAGACTGAAGGTGGAGCTGCAATGTTCGCCAGGGCCATGAAAGGTATATCCGCAGGAGGTGCCTACGATGTCACCCACGCACTCGATGGGTATCCTTGGGCCAAATTGGCAGCATCCCCGAATCAGATGATCGTTGATGTTGGCGGTGGTCCTGGCCACGTCGCCATTGCACTGGCAAAACTCCACCCATCGCTTTCATTCGAGGTGCAGGATTTGCCCGAGACAGTAGAAGTTGGAGCTAAAAACTGCCCAGCGGAGCTGCAAGAAAGAATCGCCTTCCGCAGTCACGATTTCTTCCAGGTGCAGCCCGCTCGAGACACTGCCGCTGACGGCAGTATCACATACTTTGCACGATTCATCCTACACGATTGGAGTGACCTGTACGCCCAGAAGATCTTGGGGGCTTTGGCGAAGAGCTTGCGCCCACACGATCGAATCATTCTGAACGAGGTGGTCGTCCCAGCGCCTGGGGAGTTGCCGCTCGGCGTCGAGCGGAGGCTCCGGTTTGTGGTTCCCCTCTCGTCTGATTGCTACATTTTATAGACTAACATCGAATGCAGTGATCGCGATCTGCTCATGCTCATGAATTTGAACGGTCGTGAGCGGACTGTGAGCGCTTTCAACGATCTGTTCAATGCAGTAGTGCCGAAGTTGCGCTTGGAAAAGGTTTATCGCCCTCCCCGCGGCGAGTTGTCTTTGCTGGAAGTTGTGCTGGCTTAGCATAACTATCTGTCGTATGTGATACCTGGGAACTAGTTCTTTGACTACGACATGGCACGAACCGCAGGCCAACAGCGAGTCAGCAAAAAAGGGTGTCGGTAACTCCTTGTGCCAAATACACACGTATCTTGTCGTTTCATAGAGCTATCTATCATTTATGAACAAGCGAATCCTGGCATCCCAATCCTTTGCCCTCTGAACCAGGGGCGTTCGTCTGAATCTTGCAAACAAATCGTTGGTAGCGTTTCTTGCTGTAAGTACCAGCGTAGTGCCGATGGGTACCTGTCATCGGAATATGTCTTCAGTATCGATGAAGTCATTTTTCGGTGACCTGCAGTGCGGAACATACCCTTTTAGGTCAATTCGCCCGGGCGATAACCTTACTAATGCCATCGCACAAAATACTCAGTCGATTGTCGAGCATTTTCGCATAAGTTGACACTGCTAAAGACTCCGGCGAGGGTACACCGGCCAGTCCTGGCGTAGTTCCTTCAGGCGTCCGTTGTTTGGTCAATTTTGCGGCCAATGGTTGGGCTCGAGCCTGGATCTCCTGTAACACTACAGATGCACGCACCAGACGATGGGCATCGTTGTTCAGAGCAATGCTACCCATGAAGATAGGCCGGACCACGACCACTAGGTCTGCGATGTCGGCGAAGTGGCTCGAGTCCAGGCCGGCAGCAGCGGCATACCAGGTGCACAATTTGAACATCGCAAGATAGCATGCAATAATGCAGCTAGTGTCCAAGGAGCAAGGGCAGTCTAGCACTCGACTCAGATGTTGGATAGCCTCGCTATTGCGATGTAGGACCGTGTTGATGTCGTGCGATTCGCCTTCCGGACGAGTCTGGCTAACGTTGTCCGGCGCAGAACCACGGGTGGTTATGCAAGTCTTGGTTGCAACATGCATATTGGATGCGATCTGTAACGCCATAGTCGTGCAGTCAGGTTGGTGCACTGGATGCTGTGCGGGTATCAGCTGCTGTTTCGGGGATATGCGCCAGTCCGAGCGACCTGGCGATTGAAGACCTGATAGCATGGCATCCGGCCGAGTAAGCTGTACATCATCTGGTTGTCCGGAGCCAAGGTACGTAGAGAGACTTTGGCATATTGGCATGTCTATGGATCTAGAGCTGGCTTTGGAGCTTGTGTTGGAGCTTGTGTTGGAGCCGGACAACATGCAGTCCCCGAAGTCGGCCACGGTTTGATTGAAACTGTCGACAGCATGGGGCTCGATGAAACTCTGCATGGTGATGTCTCCACTTGCAGAAGATGTGCAGTTGATTGTGTTTTCGTCGGTGAAGATCGCCGAGTCTTGCTGGTTGAACGCGAAGTCGATGCTGTCAAAGTCGTCCGCAGGATGGCAGCCTGGTGATCCTCCGTAGAACAATGAAGCGCCTGTCACACCAGATCGTGACCGCTTGCCATTGCGACGAGAGACACTATACTCGCAGGTGAGGCCTTTGGAGGCACACCTTTCGCACACCGGCTTCTCCCGACCACACTTGATCTTCTGCTGACTACATGCGTTACAGCTGTCCCGAATCTTTGCTGTGCTGGCACCACTGTCTCCGTGGTCGGAGTCGCTGGCCCTTGGCCCTGCCATGAGTGTCGGGCTTCAGGGTCTTTGCAACAATGGCGTATGAAGAGTTGATCTTGGGGCCAATACGATCGCGATCGAAAGATCTGATGGGAGAGCGTCGCAGGTGCGGGACATGGGCGAATATATTCGCGCAAGCGGTAGGGAGACGTCTTTTGTGTCGATGCCCACGCGTGCGGCAGATGATATGGTCACGAAAGAGGCTAGCCCAGCGAGATAGGCTGTCAGGGCACATCGTGTTGCTGCAATAGTATCATCGCTGTCATCAAATCAGTACACAGCACAAACAAGCGAAGTCGAACCCTGCAATCAAGCTGCCCTGCATCTACCATGCCACATGCGCACTTTGGTCACAGTAGCAGGCTCAGCATGGTATGAGAACACGAGGGCTGACAGGGGCCATCCTCAAACAGACATGTCGTGCGCTACAGTGTTGGTTGCGCGCCACAGCGCCTACAGCCACACTGCATCGTCCTAAGAAGCAATCAGTAGCAATAAGACTAACAGAGTTGTCAGCCTCGCCGGGGATAGCGAGCCGTGCCGTCTACCACTGTTGTGAGCAAGGGCTATTGAGGAGACCACTGCACATTCTCGGTATAGCAGATGTTGAACTGCCAGCCTGAAGGAATAGATAGCTGTTGGACCCTTTGGAGATCTTTGTCTGTTGCTGCTGAATGAGCTGGAGGGTGGAGCCCCGGCCCAATCATTGAGCTTACGACCTACCTCGCCTGCATCTTGTTGTTGGGGGCACAGATCTAGGGATGAATGAACTTTTGATTGGCTACCTCTTCGTGGGTTCGGATGAGAAGCGAGAGAAGACAACGTCTTAAAGGAAGGACGGAGGAAAGCTGTGCCGTGGTATCTTGGCAAATCCTCCGCGAACGTCCAACAGCTGTTGGAGACGATGCCGTATCTCCCATCGCTATCCCGATTTCATCGCGGGAACGTTGCTTCGTTGCGCGCGTTCCTGCAGGCATGCACGATGCCGACTCCTGCAGGATATGAGCAAGAAGGAAGGCCATTCGTGCATAAGGAGCTGATTATTTGCCGACCGGGTGCCTGCTGCCCACCCCAGATACGAACATTACCGACACAGACGCCCTCCCTGCCGTTCAGCTCTCCGTATACCCACACAATGTAAGCCTGGGTATACGACAAATAGGCGAGCAATGCAAATAACCGGGAAGCGACCGCCTACCTTGCCGTCACTCAGTCAAGCCGCTGCAAGATACGCGCACCGCAAACCATCAGTCAATCCGCTCGTACTAGGTCCAAGGCCGGCGCCGACCCGAACGAAGTCATGTGATGCATAAAAGCTGGAATAAATGGTTCGATGTTCGGAAATGTTAAAAGACCTACTACACCTGGCAATGCCTGTAGACACCAGGATCCGTTTTGTAAATTGGTAGGATCCTGAAGACTCTGCATGTGTCAGCGCTTCCTTGTCGTTTGCGCGCAGTGGTGGACTTCGGGTGCGTCGAACCCATTCCACTCCCGAAACGCAATTGGAATTGTGGGAAGACTCTCCATGCCATCCATCAACACAACACCCATCCCACCTGTCATGTGTGGTTGTATGTGGCAGTGGAAAAGGAATGCCCCTGGAGCTTCCACGTTGTAGCGCAACGCCAACCATGCACCTGTCATTGAACGTTTGGTCTGTACAGTGTCGACGAATGGCGGAGTCTCAAAATTGAAGCTGCCGGACGGCAGAGCGCGTTCTGCTTCTTCAACTGTATCCCAAGGGAAGCGACCTGTTCCGAAGCCCAGCACGAAGAATCGACTACCGTGTTTGTGCATGGGGTGGTACCTGGATATCGGCCCCTCAGTCTCGACGATCAGGTCCACCCACTCGCCCTTTCGCGATTTGAGCAGAAGATCACTCCCAATGCTAGGCGGTTCGAACAAGAGTGGTGGTGCTTTTTCCTCTTCACTCATCATGTAACCTGTCTGTCTTGACATTGACCACTCGCTCGACCTGCTGGGGTACCCCATCTTCTTCAGAAGAAGTTTGTAGGTACGATCTGATGAGCGAGCCGGCCTTTTTGGAGGATAAGGCACGCCATGTGTCTCATCAAGCATCCTGAAGTTCCCGACCCCGGGCAGTGGCTTTCCGGTAAAGTCGACGAGCTGCCGCGAGTCTGTGGCAAAATCTGTTGCGCCATCGTACACCAGCTCCGCGAATCCGGCGACAATCTGGTTAACGAGTTGATGTGCAATGCGGATCGCGTAGCGTTGCGCCTTTTGATCAAGTTTGATCAGCATTGATATTCTGTTTCCATTCCCGACAGCGATCTGGTCGACGATGGTAGGAACGATGTACTGGCCATCGATCTGGAAGACGTACAGTTCGTGATTGTCAATGGTCACGAGCAGAGGATGTTGCGCTCCAGGATTGATGAACGAAAGCGCCGCCCAGCCTGCCGTAGACTTGACGCTGACTGTGAAGTTGCCACCACGCGCGCTTCCGCCTACGCATTTGTCAAATGCGACCTCAGGGAGAGCGGTGAGATTCATGTCGAAGTCGCCCTGTATGATCTGCATAGGTGGCAAACAACCTTTGTCCGTGAGCCCGCCCGTCATCTTAGCCATCTTCATGAGAGTCCAGACAGATTCGTCCGTGAGCTCGTCCAGCACGTTCCTCGGGAGACAATACTCCGAACCCTGTAATGGTTTTGAGCAACACGTCCTTCGCACAACAGGCTTGGTGGACTTACTCCGCCATTTACCACGATCGCGTCCATGCACAGTATCTCCACGTTCGCATCATTCTGCGCTTGGTCGAATTCTTCAAACGACAGCTGCGTGTAGTCGGCAATGAGCAACGGCTGAATGTCTGCCGCCGCATGACGCATGGCCTGCTGAGCACCACGATCTGCACTGATCAGATGGAATGGTGTCTCGGTCTCATCGCTAGCTTTGATTACGATTGCTCCATACAGCCCATCCATGATCTGGCCTCGCGAATGTCCGTGGTAGAAGAAAACACCAGCTTCCTCGGCTCTCCAGCGATAAAGGTAGGCTGCGCCGGGCTTGATCGCGACTTGCGACACACCAGGTGTGCCGTCTGACCATGGTGATGAAGCTTGATGGATTCCGTGGAAGTGTATCGCAGTGTCTTGCTTGAGTCGATTCCGAACAAGAAACTCAACGTCGTCTCCCACTTGCGCGTGCAGCTGCGGACCTGGGAATGTGCCGTTTGCGAAAATTCCAATCTTGGGTCCATTGCCGACTGGATCGATAAGGGCGTGGGTGATCTCGACAAAGAATTGGACGGTGCGAGCATGTGTCGTCGCGAGTAGTAAACAGCAAAGAATCAGGTGGCCAATTGTGAGAACCATGACCGTATAAATATCAGCGCCGAGCGGCAGTTGCGTCGCGGCCTGTATGTTTGGGTCTCACTGTCGGTACGATGTGTCGTGTGCAACAAGAACAAGAAGATGAACAAGTTCATCGTTCACCTGCGCGAAGGATCCTAACAGAGACGGACAACCGCGGTGACAAGTGCAAGTCGCATGAGCTCTCCGGGTTGCCGAGAAGGTCACCGAGATTCAAAGCCAAACGCATGGCAAATCGCACTGATCTATCACTGCAGCTCGACTAGGCGCTCAGTAATGCACGCTGTACATGTCTTCGGCACCCAAATTTGCGGGTTTCATGACTTGCGGTGCCGCTTTTACTCCTCAAGGTTTTAGATAGGACGACGAAAGTGAGCTTCTCGGGATCGGGCATCGGATGACATCACTCAACCCAACAACTCATCGCAGAATGCTCCTCTAAATCTGTGATGCCCGAGCTGCCGTAACCCGTGAGTTGCTTCGACGAGTGGTAGTAATAATTCCCGAGCATCGGTGATCCACGAACTTGCCCCCGGGGAAATTCCAATCGCCTGTATACGAGTATTCTTACACCCTACGTCCGTGCAATACAACTCTCCACTTTCAATTTAATTGTCTTGTGGACGTCTTGATCATTCACAAAGTCATACAGCCGACACAATCGAGTATCCTATCATTCGAAGATGCCCAAGAAAGGCGTCGACCCGCCTACTCCGGACATGAAGCCTTCACTCACATCCACAATCACCACAAAATCCATTGCATCCGCCTCATCATCTCCAGATGACATAGGCGATGGGCTAGAAGAGCAGGTTCTCAACCGCATCAAAGGCGACTCCTACGTCGTCACCTGGTACGCCGGTACGGTCCGGATGACAAGGGCAATCCCCAAAACCTACCGTTGTGGCGGAAATGGTTGGTCACGATGTCTGTGGCTCTCTACGTTCTCACAACTACGTTCGCGAGCTCGGTCTTCAGCGCTGCTGTTGTTGCCACAGCTGAGGAATTTGGTGTCAGTGTTGAGACGATGGTGTGTTCGTTCGTAAACCAATGGTGGAAAGCGTAGTGCTGATTTTGCGAACAGGTCATATCTGGGACCTCAATGTTCATGGTCGGGTTTGCCACCGGGCCAGTAATTTTCGGGTGAGTGTGCAATACGCAATCGATGTTTCGCGTAATTGACATCGTGCCAGACCGATTAGCGAATACTATGGGAGAGTCCGCCCACTTTTGTTTGGTAGGTGATAGAACATAGGGAAAGGTTTTCCGCAGCGACTGAGTAAACGATGATCTAGGATACCTTGCTTTCGCAATCCTGCAGTTTCCTGTGGCACAAGCCCAAAAACTAACCACAGTTCTTGCATTCCGCTTCCTACAGGTAAGAACTACACGAACGATCTGCCGATTGGCCCACCTCAAGTCAACCTCTAACCGTCAATGGCAACAGGGTGTTTTCGGAGCCGCGCCTTCTGCAATCTTGAGCGGCATGCTGGCAGATATCTGGACACCCAAACAACGAGGTTTCGCAATGCCTTGCGCTGCAACCTTCCTTTCAATCGGACCAATCCTTGGCCCGACGGTAATGCATCGTCAAGCTCTTTTCGTCTGCGTCAGCTGATCGTTTTCAGATTGGTGCATTCATCGTGCAGAGTCCTCTCGGCTGGCGATGGATCGAATACATCACTGCTATAAGCTCTCTTGTAGTCGCCGCGATAACTTATCCAGTCATAACAGAAACGTACGCGCCTGTGTTGTTGGCGAGGCGAGCAGACAGATTGAGAAAAATGACGCGCAACTGGGCAATCCGTGCAAGGTATGTCGTTGATCGCAGGACTGATGGATGATCACCAGTCCCACGCTGAGCCCAATTGCTATACAGATCTGAAGAACAAGCCACGAATGTTCGCGACATCGCTGAGCGCTTCCTTACTCGCCCAGCGAAAATGCTTGTCCTTGAGCCAATCCTCTTGTGTATGGCCTTTTACATATCAGTCGTCTTCGGTCGGTCTTAGGCTTAGCATTGTTAGTTGTTTGGTGTAGCTAATCCTGGTATTAGGTCTAATGTACAACCTGTTCATGGCCTACCCCATGTCATTCGCTGGCGAGCGCGGATGGAGCACCGTACACTCGGGCTTGCCGCTTCTGTCCATGCTCGTTGGGATCGTATTCGGTGGAATCTTGATCAGCTTCACGACGAACACACGCTTAGCGCCAAATCCGCAGCAAGGTAAATCAAGACGGACGAACTCACGCAATGCACATCTCTGACCTTCTCTAGGTCGCACACAAGAGGCTCGTCTCCTGCTCATGATGCTCGGCGCATTCTGTCTTCCAGTCGGCATCCTCTGGTTTGCATGGACATGCTCTCCGACTCAACATCCGAACCCGTGGCCTCAGATCCTAGCCGGTGTTCCGATCGGTCTCGGCATCCAGTTCATCAACATGCAAGGTCTCAACTACATTGTCGATTGCTACGGCATCAACGCCAACTCCGCGGTCGCGGGTATCACATTCATGCGTTCGCTTTTCGCCTCCGGATTTCCGATCTTCGCAAAGTCAATGTACTCATACTTGGGTGTGCCATGGGTTATGACTCTCTTGGCACTTTGCGCTGTTGTCCTGGCGCCGGTCCCAGTGCTGTTCTACTACTTTAGGAGCAGCATTCGTGCGAAGAGCAAGTGGAGGCCCACTTGATTGAAGTGCACACCAACGATTTCATACGCTCCAGCGCAGTTGAATTGTTTGGAGGCCCGTGGTGAATAGATTCGAGAATTGATCGGTCGAATGATTGGAAATGATGTTGGTGCGTGCATTGAGCGGAGTGATATGATAAGATCACGAGATACTGAACAGTGGGATAGCTACTCAATAGAACTATCACTTGAATCCCCAAGCATACTTCTCGTGTGGTGTGGAATTTATCATTACGCAGCATTGCTATCGCAGTGACAATAACGAGGACTTGTACACTGGTGCCATGCTGCCTCCAGGAGACGCGCCGGATCGAAATTCAACCAGTTCGCATGCTAGTCGATTTCCTTAGCTTCGGTCGATACAGCCAAGTGAAGAACCAGATGGCCAGGCTAAGCTTGCCATGCTTGGGACCCGGTCCAGTTTGCTGGCGAGGCACTATCTCCTCGGAGTCCCGATTTATGACTTTGAGAATTGACGCTGTAGTGGCATTCGACGCCGTTGTTGCGAGCAAACATGAAGAGTAGCAAGGTCGCTTACTATAGCAGCCCACCTTCGAATGTCTGCATAAAGAGCAACTGGTCTGGTTTCGATTCCTTCTTCGTCGTATTCGCCAGTTGGGGCTGACGTACTTGTGATAGACGACCTGTGTCTGAGGGGCCCTGCATTTTCTAGATGTCGGTGTCGCACGGATGAAAGTCCATCGTTGGGGTGACGCTTGCGGACATTGAGAGAGATGCAAAGCCTGTGAACTCCGCGCTTGAATGAATGAACGAATCATCTCCGAAGTCATGTCCGCGCACAAAGTGACCTAGTCGCCCGTAACATTGCTGTTACGCCTTAGCGTCAGCAGCTTATCAATCTGGGTGCCTCCGAAGCATAGACGACGGCAGAATCTTTGTGATGATTCCGAACGATCTCGTGCCTTTCTCTTTCTTTGTCCTAACATCATTCTCTTGCTCCATACATGTCCGGCACGACTTTGCACACCAAGCTTGTTAGAAGCATGGCCCAGACTGTACCACATGTCTTGGTGATCGGAGGCGGATACGGTGGCATGTCAGTGATTTCCAATCTTATAAATCTTTCCGGCGGCCGTGAACAGCTACCGTGTCCGGTCCCAATACCAGAACTGGACGGCTTGCCAACGATCAAGCCTACGATCACATTGTTGGACGGAAGAGACGATATCTGTACGCTCAAACCTTCCGCGGCACAAGCATGCTTTGCGTGCTGACTATCACCAGTTCACACAATGGGCTCACCATTATCTCTTCTTTGTCGAGACTTCTCCAGGGAAGCCTGGCTGAATTACAAAGACATCCCATATCTTCAACAAGAATCAATCAAAGTGCTTCGCGGGCGAGCGCAAGACATTGATGCAACTAAGCGCACAGCGACCTTTCTGGATTCCTCCGATAACATCCGTACGATATCATATGACATCTTGGTTCTTGCGAACGGGCTGCACAGACCCTGGCCAGTCGTTCCCACTACACATACCAAAGCCCAATATCTCTACAGAGGAGATCAGTTTGCATCGAGTCTTGCGGCTGCAAAGAGTGTGGCGGTTGTAGGTGGAGGTGAGCATGTGGACAGGTTCCAAGACATATCGACTGGATCATGATGGAGCTGACGTGAATGAAGGAGCTGTTGGAGTTGAGATGGCTACATCTCTGAGATCTAAGCATCCAGAACAGCATGTGACTTTGATACATTCTCGCAAGGAACTGCTGGGATCTGAAACCCTGCCCGATGAATTCAAGTGCAAAGTACATGAGCTAGTGCTCGAAAAGGGTGTCAAAGTGATTCTCAACAATCGTGTGGCCTCGCAGACTACTGATGTCAACGACGATTCCGGTGCCACTGGGCACCAGCTCACACTTTCCAACGGCGATGTCCTGCAGTACGACATGGTCCTTGACACAACAGGATTCATGAAAGCGGCGACACCCACGGGGACTGATGGCCTTCTAGGCGTTAATGGCGTCCTGGCTGTCCATCCTACGTGAGTCACACATATACAAGCCCTGCCCCAGGCACTGACTTCCACTTCCCAGGCTCCAGATCGCCGGTCCGATTCCAAATGCCGCCTATCATTTTGCTGTTGGCGACGCAGCTCTCTGGAAAGGCATCAAACGAGCCGGCAACGCCATGATCATGGGTCAATTTGCAGCTTCCAACATCCTGAAGCTTCTTCATTGGCAGCAGCAGCAACAGCAGCAGCTGATGGTTTCGCCAGACTCATCGATGAGGGACGAAATGTTTGAATGCCCTGATTTCGAGCCCATGATGGCACTCTCTGTTGGGGACGAAGCTGTCGCGTACACAAAAGCTAGCGGGGTGATATGGGGCAAACACGTCAAAGACCAGATCATCGGGAGAGGTCTCGGTATTGATAGTGAGTACTCCACCTTGGACACAACATCGAAAATCACTGCTCACAATTACAGGATGCTCGGAGTATCTGCGATTAGAGCCGAATGCTACGTGGCAAAAAGTTTCGCCTTAGGTCTGCCTTACGTCCTCGAGAAGAGAACAACACAATTGGCAGGGACGAGCTTCAAAGATGACCCAAAGTCGAACTTTGGTTGGTAGTGAGGATCAGTCTGTTTCTGAGATCACAGAGTTTCAGGGGACATATATCAATGCATTGGGTTTCAGGAGATATACATCAGTATTGACAAGCATTCTCGCCGCGGACTTTGGAAATTGGTGTCAGAAGTCGGACTCACTCCAAGTCCGGCAATTGAGATCAGCATTTGGAGGACACATAACTCAGATCTTGACAAGATCTGCGTTGGAATTGCCAGATCGAAGATAAGTGACACACTACTTCAGCTCTCCAATGCCTCGCAACACCCCCGCCGGATCTTCGAACACATGCCAATGTCCCACATCCTTCAGTACTTCCACATGCACCACATTTGGAATCCTTTGCTTGTAGTTTTCGCAAACCTGCGGTGAGCTGACTTTGTCTTCGGCGCCTGTGATTATGACAGTCTCTGCTTGGATACTGCTCACATCCAAAGCCGGTGCGTCGGCAAGCGCACTGCAAGCTTTGGCGTAGCCTTCCGACGATTGTCCCAGTAGCGACGTACGTACAGCACTGAGCGCGACCAGGTTAGAAGTCTTGGTCCTCTCGGATGTGCCTGCGCTGCTCACGGCGTCAACCACAGCACCCATACCTTCGTCACGAACCAGTGCGGCTCGAGCATGGGAGCCCTTGACTGCAGCATCGGGGAGCGGGTTGGGAGGCGGTCCGACAAGAATAAGCCTGGAGATTAGACCCGGGTTTTCTTGTGCACACTTGAAAGCGACTAAGCAGCCCATTGAGTGCGCAACGAGCGTCACATTCGTGAGGCCAGACTGAGTACAAAGAGTCTTTACGTCCTCGGCGAAAGAATCGATGCTCAGCTTGCTCAGTGGGGTGGTTGGCGAGAGACCGTGGCCTTCGAGATCAAAGAGCAAGGAATTCCACGACTGTAAAGGTGGGGAGTTGATCAAAGGGGTCCAGTAATCCACGGAGCCTCCGAGACCGTGGATAAACACAGCAGCTGGACCTCCCTTGTCACCTGCTCTCTTTACGTGCAAAGGCTTCTCTCCAACAAGCTCGATCCCTCGCTGTTCTCTGGGCAGCCGCGGCGCCAGCAAAGCTTCCAGTCGTGCGGCTGTGGGATTCTGGCTGTCAGGAGATCCAATTCGGTTCGTCAAGCGACCAAGTCCAGAGATTGAGACAACGACCTCATCGCCAGGATTGAGGTAGATCGGTGGGTCGCGACCAATGCCAACTCCAGCGGGCTAGATTGATCATAGTCAGTATGGATCTGATATCGAACATCATTTGACCTGTATAACGTACCGTGCCGGTGGCAAGCACATCTCCAGGCATCAGAGTCTGGCCCTCAGACATAGTCTTCAAGAGGTACGGAACACTGAAGATCAAATCTTCTGTGGTTGCGTTCTGACGGAGCTCTCCGTTGACGTGTGTTTGCACTCGCAGGACTTTGTCTAGCTTGTGCGCTGGAACAGCAATTGGTCCCTGTTGGTGTTAGCTCAGTTGACTATGGCAAATATGGGGCAACCTACCATCGGACAGAACGTGTCTGGCGACTTCCCGATATAGAACTGTTTGTGGTCACGCTGGCGTTCCCGTGCAGTCATATCATTGATGATGGTGTAACCCCAGACGTGGTCCATAGCTTCGTCCTCGCTGACGCGGAAGCCTTGCTTGCCAATGATGACTCCCAGTTCGCCTTCATAATCGATGGTCTTAGTGAACTTGGGGTGTGCATAGATCTCGTCGCCATCGCTGATTATGGATGAGAATCGTTTAGAGAAAATGACCGGATGTGTGGGCTGGTCCGTCTTGTCTGAGCTATCAAAGCCGGACTTGTGGAACTCTTTCGCATGCTCGGCATAGTTCTTGCCCACGCATAAGATGTCACGGCCATTGATGGGTGGCAATATACGAACGGAGCTGCGCGAGATAAGGTCTCCACTTGCGATGATGCCCTGTTCTCCAACCTGGATGACCTGGTAGAGGTTGGACAGATATGTGCCGGACGCGAACGCCAATGGTTGGACAGTCTGCGAAGCGTCGTCGAGGTGGCCGATACGCTCAATGCCCCGTTGGTCGACAAAGGCACAGTAATTGGTGAGGGAGGTGATCTTTGCGCCGTTGGTGCTGTGACCGTTGCCGTTGGTGGAAGTCATGTTTGCGCTAAGTATTGTTGATGAGCGAGTACGGTAAGCAAGAAAGCTGGAAAATAATGCTTCTTAATGCCATGCGAACAATTCACGAAGATCACGCGAGGCCGTCATAGCCGCTGCGTTCTACTTCCTACCTCTTAGCAGGGCGGGGATATCGGTGGTGGATCCAGAACGCCGCCAAGTCACGAGGATCGTGGAGGGCCGGTGAGGGGTAACGGAGAAGAAGGAGAAGAAGACGGAGATGGCGGAGCAGAGCATGAGACATGGTGAGGGGTAGAAAGACAAGGACGGAGATAGAGGGAGATCCACAACGATCCCCGCGAACACTTGCAAGGAGCTCGACGACGACATGTGCAGAAGAAACAATGCGGACGAACAGAGACACATCTCCGCCATTGCGTGAGGACGCAAGACATCTCCTCACCCCTCACCCCACCGCCGCTATAGCGCCATGACCCAATGGCACATATACAACCGTTAAGATGGTCTGATCCCAGTCGCCCCGTACCATCTTACATCCTAGTCTCCTCCACAGTAACCCCATACGAAACCCACAGTACCCACCTTCGCATTACTGTACCCCCGACTCCATCATGGCCACTGAGACGTACGACCATGCAGGCAAGGTTGAGCAGGAGGCCGACGCCTACCGCCTAGAGCAAGTCAGGACCGCGGGTGGCCATGTTGCAGACCGCGAGCAACCATCGATGCCCGTCGTGCATCGCAACTTCGCAAACCCAGCCCCGTTAGGCCTGTTGTCCTTCGCTACTGGTATCTTTCTCATCTCCATCCTCGGCGTCCACGCCCGTGGCATCCAGACGCCGAACATACTCGTGGGTGTTATCATGTTCTTTGGTGGAGTCTGCCAGTTCATCGCCGGGATCATGGAGTTCATTGCAGGCAACTCCTTCGGCGCGACAGTCTTCCCCTCGTACGCAGCGTTCAATTTCAGCTATGCGATGATCTACCTCCCTGGAACCGGCATTCTGAGCGCGTACACCGACAGCCAGACTGGGACTCTGAGCCCCGACTTCAACAACGCGCTTGGGATGTTCTGTTGGGCGTGGTTCATTCTCACCGTAATCTTCACCTTTGCAGCGGTGAGAAGCTCATGGGTACTTTTCTTCACACTTTTCTTCCTGGACATCGAGCTGCTATTGCTTGCGGTGGGGTACATGCTGTCCAGCAGCTCGACTCTTATTGCAGCAAATTCATTTGGATTCATTGTCGCATTCTGCAGCTGTAAGTGTTCCCGTCCCATGTTCCTGAGAGGTTAGCCAGTATGTCGAATGGTTGCTAATTCTGTTTCATTCTAGATTGGGCTGGTTGCTCTGGGCTGTACAGTGGCGGACTCACCCCTTTCACGCTTCCTGCGTTTGCTATGTATAACGCGGATCGTTAGAAGCTGTAGGAACTGCGGAGCTTGAGAGAGCGCTGGAGTCTTTGTTGGCATGCAATATGGCGGCAATTTGCCTTTAGTTTTACGAACACGAGCAACTCTAAATAATAGCTGATCGAATTGATCACATCTTATGACTTCAGTGCTCATTCCAGTCTCAACTTATTTCTAGCTCCCCCATGCTTACTGTGAGTCTTTCCAGTGCCTCATATTGCTGTCCGGCAGACATATCCGAGATCAAATAAATGCGGCTGGATACTGGTCAATGCATGCAGATATTTCGGCAGCGCTCACACTACAACGTTCATACACTTCTCCAAGCAGATCTCAGTATCTCCAACAGCGTTAAGTCATACACAGGCGCCAGGAGAGCTGTCATATGTACAGCGAAGAGCACGAATGATCCCAACCCCCAAAGAAGTCGAGGACACCCAGCCTCACCACCAGTCCTCCCTTTTTCTCAACCCAACAAACCGCGGCCTCTCCGCAAACCGATTCTCAACCCCAGCTGTCCTTCCAACTCGAAGTGGCCGCCCAGAGTCCCTCATATGAGTTGCGTTGTGGAAGCGCCAAAACTGCCAAGAGCAGTCCTGTCCAGCAAAGCTGTCAATGACAGTCTCACCCCCGGGATGCTCGGCGATGAAATCTGTGCAATCGTAGATGATGTTGTCCACCACAATCCAGGTGCGGTTGAGATTCTTCCTGGCTGAGCGGACGATCGTAGCTGGAATGAAGGGAAGCTCGCTGGGCTCGAGCTTGATCGGTTGGAAAGGATGTGTAAGGTGTTGGGAGGAAAGGTTGTCGACGTTGAGATAGATCTCTTCTACATGTTCTCGATGCTCAGCTGGACTGTCGATTTTGAGTAACAAGTCTTTGTTGTCGCTGCAGGTGTGGTCGTTTCTCGTGTCTTCATGGTTAAGCCGTTGAGAGGAGAAGAAGGTTGTGGACTTGAGCCAGCCCATTGCCAGTATTGTGGGTATCGGCGGGAGTAGTACTGTATGTCGGCGCTGAGTGATGATTCGGTACAGTCTGTGCTTTCTGTGCGCCGCAACACTCGCAGTATCCGGCGAGATTGGAAAGCGTTTTTAGGTTTAGGTCACGTCCAAGCTCTGCAGTCCAATGTGCGGAGATGGCGGAGAAGATTGTTGTCAGCAAGAGTGAGTGTTATAGCATCAGTGGCAAGGCGGATCTGGGTCTCAGCCACCAGTCAACCCCTCACACACTTGCGCCTCTGCGGCCGTTACTCAAGTCCGCGGGGTTAATGACAAGGAGAAGGCGGACTTGATCATCATGCGAGACACGCATCCAAGACAGATTGAGTTTGCGGGGTTGTGGAAGTCAATCCGATCCGAGGGCAGAGATGGATGGATGGTCAGACGACAGGTGATCGTGGCCGCAAAAACTCGCCGTAGACTATATAGCGTGCTGACGGTCAGGCACGACATAGTTATGTTGTATTAACTGATGCTTGATGCGAGAGCTCGTGCTATATTAATTTATTGACATTTGATCACACGCTCCTCCGGACCCTATCATTGAAACCTCCGTCATGGCACCATCTCGCACAGAGTCTCCAAAGCCCTGGTCAACCAGCATCGAGCGCGTTGACTCCAGATACGCAGGCCCGCCTCGAAACATCGACACGATTGACGCCGTGCAATTCGCCGCCAATCTACAGCCAGCCGAATATCCCATCTTCGGCACGCACGAAATGTCGAAGATCTTGTTTCTCGATGTGCAGATCTTGGATTCCACAGGAGCAGAGCCGTACCGCGGCGATGTCCTGGTCGAAGGTCAGTTGCGCTTGGTCATGACTTCGTTCGAAGATACTGAGATCTCTACCAGGCGAAAAGTTCACAGCAGTGGGTAAAGTACCAAACGTTGAAGCACTTCGCGACGACCCTGCTGTCCGAGTGATTCATGGGCGAGGCCGGACGTTGATGTCGGGGCTGGGCGATGCTCATACACACTTCACCTGGAACGGAGGCGACCTCGATCGATTAGGCGATCTTGGGGTCGAGGAGCATACTCTTCTCACGATGCGAAGCGCTCAGTGCTTCTTAGATTCGGGCTACACGATGTAAGTGTTAGCCAACGCTCCTTGGGCATGAGTCGGTCGATGCAACGAACGCTAACATCAGACAGGTGCTTTGGAGCTGCATCCGCCAAGAAGAGACTTGATGTCGTTATTCGTGATGCGATCAATGCAGGCGATATCCCTGGACCGCGATACCTGGCTAATGGCCAGGAAATGGCAAGGAGAGGTGGTGAGCTTGTGGGCGGCATTACAGCCTTTGCAGACGGGCCCGACGAGATGCGCAAGGTCATCCGCGAGCATGTGGAGATTGGTGTCGACAATATCAAGCTCAGCATGTCTGGAGAGGAGGTGAGTTGTCGTCTCTCAGGCTTCACAACCTTGAGCAACACAGTGCATGCTAACGCTGTGCATCCAGATCACCGAGATCCGATCGGCCCACGACTGTTACTTCACAGACGAAGAGACTGCAGCATGTGTCGATGAAGCGCACAAACTCGGCAAGCGTCTGTGTGCGCACGCCCGAGCAAGAGACTCGGTCACTATGTGTAAGTGCAGAGCGCCATGGTTTTCTTGCTACGTTACTGACGGCGCCTAGGTGTCAAACATGGCATAGACGTCATCTACCACGCCTCCTACATCGACGAAGCAGGCATGGACATGCTGGAAGCCAGCAAGACAAAGCACATCGTCGCCCCAGCAATCAATTGGCTATGGGCCACGCTGTACGAAGCAGAAGCATTCGGCTACCCTCACTCGAAAGCAGAGCAAGTTGGGTACAAAGCGGAGCTGGAAGCAGCTATAGCCGGGCTGCGAGAGATGCACCGGAGAGGCATTGTGGTCTTGCCAGGAGGCGACTATGGCTTTGCCTGGACGCCCCACGGCACCTATGCTCGCGACCTGGAGCACTTTGTGGAACTGCTCGGCTTCACGCCGCACGAGGCCATCATCGCTGCGACGCGTGGTGTGGCCGCATTGATGATGCGTTCGCATGAATTGGGCCGCGTGCAGGCAGGCTACTATGGGGATTGCATCCTGGTGGACGGCAATCCGCTAGAGGATATCAGGGTGCTGCAGGATCACGACAGGCTCGATGTAATCTGCATCAACGGCCGTGTGCACAAATCAGGCAGGAAGGAGTTCTTGCCTCCGCCGGTTGCCGGGCAAGATGGCGGACGCCACCTGATCGTGCCAGAGGGCCTTCATGAAGTGAAGCGAGCGATGCAGAAGCAGTATTAGCCTGACAGTATGCAGAAGCAGTATTGGCTGGATATGACAGAATCAGTATCGTCACTATCGTGTATAGCAGATTGGCTTGCATGATCCTTTTTCTCTCTCACACTCACACACTCACACGCCTGCACGTGACAAGACGCTGAAGCGCAAAGCACAGGTATAATGAAGTTCTGATACTTCCTGTACGTTGATGATATCCTCGGGGTTGATGAACCTTGTCATCCTTCTTCTCCACCTTTTCCTCTTCCCTCATGACATCACGTGACCTTTACTCGACCCGTCATCATCTCCGCCCCGCGGTAGTCTACTCCGACATCTCCGTTGCATCCAGCAATCCCGTTACACTGAACAATCCACATTCACTCTCCATTTGATAATCCATTACCGCATCATGTCCGCAAGTCGCAGTCGCAGGCTTCCCATCTCTTGCGAACCATGCCGGTTGCGCAAGATCCGCTGTCCTCGCGATGCCGCTCCCTGTGGCTCATGTCGCCGCCGTGGAGTCTCTGCGGCGGCCTGTCAGTATGCCAAACGCACGCCAGTCATACCTGCGCGCTCGTCTCCGTCGTCAGTGGCCCGGGAACTGCCTTCGCCATATACGGACTCACCATCGCTGGACGTCCAGGCATCTCCAGAGAGTACGGATCTTGCTAGCCGTGTGCGCAAGTTAGAACAACTCTTGCTTGCAGTATCTCCGCACACCAATGCTAGGCCAGAAGTGAGCAGCAACGCTATCAGCCAGTCTTGGGCCAACTCATCAAGGAATATGTCTTCCGGAGGCCATGCATCTGCGTCAGATCGACTGCTAGGCTCATTGCGCACCACAGAGGCTGGTCATCTCCGTTTCCTCCCACAATCTCTCTCTTGGGGACCTGACATGCATGGACTCGACGATGAGACTCGAAGGTCCGCCGTAACACCCCAATCTTCTTCCCCTTTAGGCAGTCGCCGCAGTATCGGCGTGCAAGAGTTGCTGGTCGCCCTGCCGCCACAAAAGGCATGTCAGGAGCTCGTCGACGTTTACTTTCAGTCTTTCGCTTCCTTGTTCCATATACTTCATGACCCAACCTTTCGCAGACAATATACTTTCTTCCTAGAAGACCCCCAATCAATGCCACTCTCCTGGATCGGTCTCCTTTATTCGATCCTATCTACGGCGGTCTTAGCACTTCCTCCTGATAGTGCGCTTCTGTCCGATCTCAGTAGGCAGGCAAGCCCACTGGCTAGATCTGTCGAGCTTACACAACACTACCGTGACATGGCGATGCGGTCGCTGGAAGCAGACAACTACATGTGGGATCACAACGTAACCACTCTTCAGACGTTGATCATTCTCATATATGGCCTCAGCCACAGCCATGGGCAGACCTGGACACTTCTGGGTCTGGCTCATCATCTGGCGCTGAGCATCGGCTGCCATGTGGATCCTGATATGCTTGGTTTAGACATCATTGAGAAAGAGGAGCGCCGTCGCGCTTGGGCTGGCTTGATGATGCTTTATACAAATCAAAACGCTGCTCTCGGCCACATCGGGCTATCACACACGGCTTTTATCGCGAGTTCAAAACCGCCGGCCGATGCGAATGACGATGACCTCAGGGAAGACGTGCTTCCACTCAACAATCCGACCGGGGAGGCAACTCAGATGACTTATCTGCTACTCAAGTTTCGCCTGTACGATATCTGTGCCGAAATCTGTGCCAATGTGCTGTCCAAGGAAACTCCAGACTTGGAGTTCATACACAAGATGGACGATACCATCCAGAACGAGCGGAGAACTTGGGACTACCGACTGACTCAGGCAATCGAAACCGTGCCGATGCATGTACATCACGTCGCTCACTTGCACATCCTTCACAGCTACGCCAACCATCTTACCATGCTTTTACACCAGCGCCAGGCACTCGACTCACAGTGTCCATTCTCGGTGAAACACATAGCTCGTGGCCGATGTCTCGAGAGCGCAAAGCATCTCTTGCAAATTCACGCCACGATCAACGAGACTCCAGAGATGACACCGTTTAGATGGTACGGCCGCGGTGTTGGTAGCTTCCACGCCTTCCATGCCGCAGCTCTTATGGCTCACTTGATGCATTCAACCCCTGTCGGAGAAGAGAGTGAACTATACATCAATCTCTTGCAAGGCTTTCTGAGCCGCTTCAATAGCTTAGCGGAGTACAGCACTGTCTGCGCAAAGGCTACTCCAGTTCTTCAGATGTTACTGTAAGATTATCTCCCCCACAAACCCTCCACACGCCATGTTTGATCCACTGACATTCTTCACAGGCGCAACTTACTTAGTCGATCGACAGGATCAGCCAGTCACAACCAAGACTCAACGCTGCAGCAAGCGACACCTGGGTGCAGCGTCAACACCGAAATCGCACTGCCAGACAATGTACCAAGCGATTGGGACTCTTTCCTGTGGCAGATTCCCGCGCAGAATTGGCTCACGCCTGTAAACCTGCCCTGGGATGACTGGTCAGGCAGGGTCCAGAATGCGGTGATGCCTGCTCTAGCATGAGTGGTTCTGTTGGCCATGCTGTGCTCCACATCTTTGCGAGAGCAAGATAACGAAGCACTCTGTGCACTCACGATTTTCACTACTTACCGTCTTCCCTGAGACGAAGAAAGATCGTTCTCGTACCAGATCGAGTACTTTGCTGAACCAAGTGCGGACTTCGTAGGAATAGAGTGTGTACATGTAGCAATGTAAAAGAGAAGTGCACACGCTCATCGCTGGAACATGAATTCTTGTCTATTGCTGATACTCATAGAGAAGGAAATAAAATTCTAGCTGGGGTCCGTTTCTCAAATATTATACAGGCTAGTGAAGGCAGAATCCTGTTCACAATCTTGGATCGGCCACTGTCGAGATGAAAACCCATTCTCCTCACTATGACACCTGCTGTCGAAGGGCAAAGGCGACAAAGCTCAGGTCTGCCTTGTCTGCGATGTGTGTGGCGAGTGAAGACGTAGCTGGTGCTAGTACCTTAGTACTCAGCGGGTCCAGCGCAAGCGACGGGCTCCTCAGCGGCAGGTGCCACGGCAGCGGCGATCTTGCAGTCTTGGGGAAGGAGGATGGTCTGGTTGACAGCGAGCTTGGTAGGGTCGACGTTAAGGTTAACGCCCTTGATGTTACCGACGGTGGTGCCGTGGCTGGCGGCGAGGTCGAAGAAGAGGTCGCCGCTCTTGATGGTGTAGGTGCTGACGGTGCACTGGGAGCCAGGGCAGATGGGAATGTTGATGAGCTGGTCGGGGAAGATGAGGTCGATGTTGTCGATCTGCTTGTTGGCGGCGACGAGGCCGGCGAGGGTGATCTGGTAGTCGGCGGCGATGTTGGAGAGGGTATCGCCGCTCTTGACGATGTAGGCGGAGCTGGCGGCGGTGGCGCAGGTAGCGTTGGCGGCGGGAGCAGGGGGAGGGAGGCAGGAGGCGTTGTCTGGAGTGGTGCAGCCGGAGGGGATGCGGAGCTCCTGACCGGGAGTGACCAAGTTGGGGTTGGCGATGTTGTTGAAGCTGGCGATGTCGCAGATGCCAGAGTTGTAGAGGGTGGCGAGGCTGCCGAGAGTCTCACCGGCCACGATGGTGTGGGTGACGGTGGAGTTGGCACCGCAAGGAAGAGCGGTGGCTATGTACAAGTCAGTAGATGTTCAACCAGCAATGTGAGAGAAGTTTCTTACAGCCAGCTTGGGGCAAGGCCAAGGCGCTGGCCATGGCCAGAAGTGTGGTAGAGATAAGAGCGTAGGAGGCCATTGTATTGAAATGTTGTTGAAGATGGATGATATTGAAAGGTGATATATTGAAATGGAAGAAGAAACTGTAGAGAACGTCGGGTAGCTGGAGAGAATGAATGTGTTGGTGTGGCGGAAAAGAGACGCTATCAGGTCAGCCGTTCGATATATATATGTGCTGCCAGATTTGACTTCAGTACAGCCACTCTGGTAGTCAGAGAGCAAGGCACTTCCTCGAACTTAGTCATATGAAGTCGCAACCTTACAAAATGAGGCCCACTAGGCCACCCATTGGGATAGAGATATCACAGCGACGCCAAGTGTTCGAAGAACACCAAGGAGGAATGCATCGTGTCTGCAGCGCAGAGATTCTGGTAGGTTTCCAGGCGTGTAACATCCAGAGAGTTCTCGAAGTTTATTGTAACTTTTGCGACGTTGTTAGACCATTCTTTACAATCATGGATCCTCACAACATCGGCGAGCCTGTCTCTACGCATCTGCTTGATGGGCAGCGGAATTGGAGCCTTGAGTCGTAGGCTCGGATTCGTATAGGCAGAGCGTGTAGCCCAAGAATTTGCTTCGCCCACGTGTGCAGGGCTCGAGACCTTTGATTAAAGGTCGTCGTTGGTGAAAGTTATATGAGCACAGGTCAGGCCCCATGGGGACGAGCTCAACATATCTGTATAGTGATGAAACAAGGGACAGCCTGCATGGTGTGACACCCGTTGCCGCTAAATGGCGCGAGCGGCTTCTACCGCATCCTTCGCCTGGCGGGAGACGTCAGCGAAGGGGAAGTTGAGGCCTCTTAGCTTTTCGGAAGGAGTCACCTGCATCACGCGTGTAATCCTCACCAGGTCTCTCTGGTATGCATTGCTATTATTATTGCATTGCTAACGCGTCGCCCCCCGGAACTCTCCCCCGAGATTGCCTACAACAAGTTGTTTGTCTGGATACAAGTGCATCTGCTTCTCCCCGCATCCGCCAAGGAATTGCACGTTTTAAACTTCTGTCGTAAAGAGAGCGCGCCAGGCGCTAAGGGGCCGTCACGGTATCGAGATAATACAGCCCTGCAAGGAAAGTCACTCCTTCTGCACCTCAAACAGTCCCGCGGTACCACCATGCACTGGTGGACCGGGCAATGGACGGAAGTGCCCGTACGATGATCTTGGACCACCATTTCGGATTTTTGGGACAGATGAAGCATCATGAGCACAGACCGTGTTTGCCCTCACCACCAAGTCATTGATAGATGCAATCAACCGGTCAGACCTGCCGCAGTTCTACCTTAAGCATCTCCGCCGGCTCTTCGCGGATATGCTAAGGACTCCTAAGATGAGTACATCTAGCTTTCTTGGGATAAGATGGTCAACAACGGGTTCCGTCTTGCGCTACAAACCATATTAGCCTCGCTTGCGAGCCCTGACACCAACGCTACGGACTGACTTTCGATAGCATTCGACCCGTATGAGTACAGTCATGGACGCTGACTAGATCGGAACGATGAGCAACAGCAAGCACGGAGACCTCAGTTCGACTTCCGCGCCTTGCTTGACCTTGCGGTAGAGCGAAGTCCTGGTGCGGAAAGGGTCACCGGCTGCGACAAGAAAGAAGGGGATTTCAATCGTGTTTTTGTGATCCAGCTCGATAATGGCAAGAATGTAGTTGCTCGGCTGCCAACTAGCCTGCCAAGCTATAGACGTTGTGCGATAAACTCAGACGTCGCAACTCTCCTGTTTGGTGTGTACTGCCCAACGGTTGCAAATTCTAGTGCTGACTGGGCTCTTAGTGAAGGAAACGTTGAACGTTCCAGTTCCTGAAGTTATTCCAAGGAGCTCAACCGACAACAACGCCATCGGCGCTGAATACATCTTGATGAGCGAAGTTCCCAGCGAATTCGTCAAAGATGTTTGGAATTGCATGACAGCTTCGCAACACATCAAGTGCATACAATCTATCGGGCACATCGTCCAACAGCTTTGTGCCATACATTCACCATGCTATGGGTCTATCTACCATGCCACTGATGCGATAAAGGGCGCTGTCTGCATCAACGAGTGCTACGTCATCGGCCCTCTAGCGCCGAAACACCAAGACATGAGAAGATTGTTCCAGAACACCAGTGTCGGAAGATATGAAACTCGATCCGGACCTTATGAGTTTTGACTTTTGGTCGTGTTTGAAGGCAGATACTGACTCTTTAAGGGCACAACTTTGAGAGCTACCTCAATGATCTTGTTGAGAAAGCTCACTATGGAGCAGCTACACATCCAGAAGGCGATGAGTACCCTACATCTGCAGCTACCCATCAACAGCTTTTGAGACATGCGCAGAACACTATCGACCTTTTGGCCTCTCAAGATATCATCCAAGGCGCAGGCGCACCACTCTTGTCCCATCCAGGCCTTCATACTCGGAACATCTTTGCGAACCCAGAGGACCCATGGAAAATAACTGATATCATCGACTGGGAGTCAGCAGCCGTCGAACCGGCATTCGTGTTCGCTGCCGAATCGCCGGACTTCGCAGCGGAACTGCCGGACGATCCTGCCTTGAGACAACTCGTTGATTGCGGAGAGGGGCAAGACGTGGCCTACGCCAGATTGCGAACCGATGTCGACTTTTGTGTGAAGACCTGGTCACTTGTCCCTATGATATGCGAAAAGCTCCGAGAGGCATCTCAGATAGACGCCTCTGTCGTCCAGCTTCCAGCAGCTCCAAGCAACGGTTGGCTAGCCGATGAGAATTTCCTTCGACAAGTGTTCTCTGAAATTGCGCGGAACTGGAAAGATCTTGGCTACCCTGGACGAAGCGATGATAGAATGACTCCCGCGGATGCAGAGGCCTTGCGTGTTCGATTGGACAAGACGAGGGCCGCCCAGCGATTGCGCTAACACCTTTCACAGCGGTTGGGATGCGATAGTGATGGATGGGTGCCTATAGAGCGATGGGTGGATGTGCTATAAAGATATCGAGAAGAGTATCGTCGCTTCGTTGAGGCTCTGGTCGAAGAAGGATCGGATGCCATGGACAAAGAAAGTGTAACTCGCGAGGCTGATGCTCTTTGGCCGTTCGATCAGCGGTGACAAGATGCCTGCTAGAGCAAGGGCAGGTAGGTGCTTTCAGATTGTTTGTATAGTTTGAAACTTCGATCGGCTCTTTGACGTGGATCTTCTGGTTCTCTTGGACTGTGGGAATATTCGAGCTAGTATAGAGACTCTAGAGACAGGAAATGTGGCACTACAAAGTTTGGATCATTTATGAGTTTAGACGAGTAGCAAACTACTTGCGGAAGCCGTAATCGGCCCGTAAGTACAGGCATTCGACCAAGTAGTCCTATGATTTACATGTAAAGATGGCGCCTTAATCCATCTTAGGGTTAGAGTTGTGGTATCTCTCGTACCGGTATACATGTAACCATTCCTGTACGCCAGAAAGTAAATTCTACCTCTGGTTGTAACGATCTCAGCAGATAGAGTACATGGGCCGAGCTGTTCCAAGAGATTGAGGGCTTGGACGCATTAATTAAACAAATTTTGAGTCAAAAATCTGCTTTGATCGCTTTCAGCAACGTTTGCCGCACTGTATCACAGCCCTCCACGCCATTCCCATCACGAGATTTCTATGCATCAATATTCCAAGCAACAGCGGCGGAACAACTTTTGCACGCCATCTCACGTTGCACGCCGCTGCGCATATGCAAAGCACATCACAACACTGGACACAGTCTGTTTGCTATTGACCGGAATGTGGACCAGATCTCACTCGGTATCAATCGTCCCGAGCCCGGTGTCCTCCACAAGACCCATGTCTTCCCCGCAGCAAACCGACGCAGGAACATCACGCTTTGCAGCCCAGGCTGCTTGAAAAGGATCAGGCACTTCTTGTGGTTGCTTATTTTTACCGAAGCTTCGGCTAAAGCGACCGAGCACCTTCTCATTTGGTGCGGAGGCCACCCGGGTTGTGTCGAAGCGACCGTTGATCTCTTGGGTGTGATTCATGGAGAAACTCTGCCAATCTCATAGGATATGAGGATGGCGCCCGCGAAGACGATACACGCGAAAGGACGAGCATTGTGTGCTTCGGGCTGACACTTATACACGGCGCTGGACGCGTCCGCACGAAAGGACGATGGCGATCCACGAGTCTCAGTCTCGCGCGATCTCACGATGCGGATCCTGGACTACTTTCTCCTCTTGCTGGTCTCTGCCCTCAGCTGCAGAGCCACAGATGATGGCTTGACGACCGACGTTACCTGGGACGAATATAGCTTGTCTGTCAAAGGCGAGCGCGTTTTCATCTTCGGAGGTGAATTCCACTACGAACGTCTGCCGAACCCCGAGCTCTGGCGCGATGTCTTCCAAAAGTACAAGGCCAATGGCTTGAACGCGGTGTCGATATACTTCTTCTGGTCTTACCACTCCGCTGCCAAGGGCACGTTTGACTTCAAGACGCCAGGGAAGGATGTGCAGAGGTTGTTCGACATTGCGAAGGAAGAGGGGCTTTATGTCATTGCTAGGCCCGGCCCGTATTGTAATGCTGAGGTTTGTGACAAGCTCAATATTCTGAAAGCATACGCTGACGTAAATTTACATAGACTAATGGTGGTGGCCTCACTCTGTGGGGTTCCGATGGGTCTCTTGGAAAGTTGAGAACTTCCGACGAGACCTACCACCAAGCTTGGCTCCCATGGATCCAAGAGATTGGTGCCATCATTGCGAAGAACCAAGTTACAAATGGAGGTCCTGTCATCCTCGAGCAGATTGAGAATGAGCTGCAAGAGACGCGATATGACCCTACAAATACGCTTGTTGTGTATATGGAACAGCTGAAGAATGCTACGAGAGAGGCCGGCATCGTGGTTCCCACCATGCACAACGAGAAGGGTCAGCGATCAGTGTCCTGGTCTACCGACTACATGAATGTCGGCGGTGCTGTCAACATATATGGCCTCGACTCGTACCCCGGCGGTTTGAGCTGCACAAATCCGAACTCTGGCTTCAACCTGGTCCGCAACTACTACCAATGGTTCCAAAATTACTCTCGCACCCAGCCCGAGTTCTTCCCTGAGTTCGAGAGCGGGTACTTCCAGCCCTGGGGTGGTTACTTTTACGACCAATGTGTTGCTGAACACGATCCTGCATTTGCGGATGTTTACTACAAGAACAACATTGGTCAGCGGACGACTTTGATGAGCTTGTACATGGCATTCGGCGGGACCAACTGGGGCAATCTGGGCGCGCCTGTTGTCTACACCTCTTACGATTACAGCTCACCTCTGCGCGAGACACGCGAAGTCCAGCTCAAGTTCAAGCAGACAAAACTTGTTGGACTGTTCACGAGGAACAGCCAGGATTTGCGGAAGACTGTTATGGAAAGCAATGGTACTGGAAATTCGGTCAGCACTTCGGATATCTATTCCTGGGTATTGAGAAATCCTGACAATGGGGCTGGCTTCTACACTCTTCAACACTCCACTAGCAACTCGAGGGCAGTTACAAACTTCGATGCTTATCTGAACACAAGCTTCGGCGTGGTGAACGTCACAAACGTGCAGCTGAACGGGCGACAGAGCAAAATTCTTGCGACAGACTACCACTTCGGCGACTCGACTCTTCTCTACTCTTCTGCAGACGTGCTGACATATGGCGTCTTCGACGAGAAGCCTGTCCTTGTCCTGTACCTACAAGCTGGCCAAGTCGGCGAGTTCGCTTTCCCAAATTCGCAAGGTGGAAAGGTTGTACACGGCACTGTGAAGGTGACGGAGTCCTCTGGCCATGGCGACAAGAGCTCAAAGTCTTTCACGAAGTTCACCTACACACAGACTTCTGGAACGTCTGTCATCACTTTCACCAGCGGCGTCAAGGTCTATCTTTTAGACACAGAAACGGCATGGAGCTTTTTCGCACCGCCAACAACAACCAACCCGAACGTGAAACCTGACGAGCAGATATTCGTGATTGGTCCCTATAACGTCCGCAAGATATCGCTTTCAGGCGGAACTGTGTCAGTGATTGGTGACAATGCCAACACTACCAGCATCGAAGTGTATGCTGGCTCCAGCGCCAGATCCATCACATGGAACGGGCAAGCCCTGCAAACAACAAAGTCGGCATACGGATCTCTGTTGGCGACTGCACCAGGTGCTACAGAAAGGCACATCGAACTCCCGAATCTTTCTTGGGTCGCAGCAGACTCTTTGCCCGAAGCAGCACGCTCCTATGATGACAGTGATTGGGTTGTCTGCAACAAAACCACAACCCTTAGCACAGTCAAACCTCTCACTCTACCTGTACTATTCTCGAGCGACTATGGGTACTACGCTGGCATCAAGATCTATCGCGGGTACTTTGACTCTACTGCTGCGGCCGGAAGCAACATCACCGCCCAAGGTGGACTTGCAAGCGGATGGTCTGCATGGCTGAACGGCGCCTATGTTGGCGGTTCACCGGGCAATGCGTCCAAGTCTGCAACGTCGGCTCTCCTCGACTTCAGCAAAGCGACAAAGTATAACTCCTCCAATGTTCTGACAATCGTGACTGATTACACCGGCCACGATGAGACCAGTACTGGCCCAAGTGGCGCAGAGAATCCGCGTGGTATACTCGGGGCTACTCTGGTTGGTGGCAACGGTACTTCGCTCAACTTCACGCAATGGAAGATTCAAGGTCAAGCAGGCGGCTCTCAAGCCAATATTGATCCGGTCCGCGGTCCCATGAACGAAGACGGCATCTATGGCACGCGCCTCGGCTGGCACTTGCCTGGCTTCAAACCCACTGGATCCGCATGGTCTTCTGGCTCTCCACTGACGGGCTTGAGCACTGCGGGTATCAAATGGTACATCACCCACTTCGACCTCTCGCTTGACAAGGATCTTGATGTTCCTCTCGGCATCGAACTAGGTGCGCCCGCCGGGACGATTGCAAGCGTGCAATTATATGTCAATGGCTACCAATGTAAGTACCCGCTTCGCTTCTACTACATCCTGTTAATGGCTAACCTTCTTCTCACCTCGCAGATGGCAAATTCATCCCCCAGATCGGGCCTCAAACACGATTCCCCTTCCCACCAGGTGTAGTCAACAACCAGGGTACCAACACCATCGCTATCGCTCTGTGGGCGCAGACAGATGCCGGAGCGAAGCTGAGCAATGCGACTTTGTTCGCGTATGGAAAGTATCAGACTGGCTTCGACTTTAGCCAGGATTGGAGTGACTTGCAGCCGGAGTGGACTGAAGAGCGATTACAGTATGCATAGTGTGGAAACTGCTGCATGGACGATTGTACGAGTTGAACACTGTTTGCAGGATTGATCATAGGCAGGATAACAACAGTATTGTATCTCAAAACGACATAGTATGTCTGCCAAAAGTTCACCCAGTCTCCCATCTACTACGGGACGAGATATTCCAATCAAGGTCCTCTGTACAATTTGAAGCATGAACCAACGATTTCTTCCATCAGCCATTCACTTTAGGCATTGTGAGCGCCCTTGCTCTTGCGACCTTTTCCCCAAGTCCGGCTCAAATCTCCGACAGGGAATGGAGCTGGGATGCCCATGGTAGCGAACAGCTGGATAGCGATCAGGTACCACCCGAGCATACATATAGCGAACCAGGAAGCTCCAGTGCCCTGATAAAGTAGCTTCTGGTCAGCAAACGAACATCCCGAAGATCGGTCGACTGAATTATCAATTCGATGGGGAGGAAACTTACGACGACGAGACGGCCAGCTGTAACCAAAGCTCCTTCGGCGATACACCACCTTGCAGCCGCGGCGAGCACGAACCCAAGGCCTGCGCCGAAGAAGATGAGCATGAACACGATGTTCACGCGTGTCGCACAGATCACGAACAAGACGTTCAGACAAGCACATGCGATGAGGAAGAATGCTGTCATGGCTTAGCTTGGCTTTACCAGTGGTTGTGAGGACATTCCGTACCAAAGCTCGAGTTGAACCCCGGCGTAAGCGATCCAGAGGCACTGTCAAGCCCAGTCTCCGAGTATGCTCCAGCGGCGTTGTAGAACGGTTGGAAGCTGGCAGCAAGAGCGAAAAAGATGCCCGCTGTAAGTGCCGTTAGATTAATTGGCTGCGATGAGATGCAGGTGACTGGTTCAAACTCACCGTAAGAGATGAAGACCACGAACGTAAAGGTGTTGCCGAGGAAGAATTCGAGTAGGCCTGAGATCAACAGGAAGGGACCTCCGATGAAGAAGTAAGCGCCGCTACAGATTGTTAACGTTGGATCAATGCAAGATTAGGAGGTGCAGGGCATACATGTTCGCGGCGCCACTGTTTGGGCCGATGTTCGTATCGCGCCAGCCCATGAGCGTACATGAAAGAGGCATGAGTGCGACGACGAAATCGACCAGACCACTAGAAGATTTGTCAATGAACATCTCTGGTACAAACTAACATGTGCGGCACTTACAGGGGTGTTGGGTTGCCGAATGTGCTACGAAGGTCTCCCTTGACAGTAGTCTTGGGATTGAGATACAGCTTCTCGAACATCTCAGGTGAGATCGTCAACAGTCCGGCACTCCGAACTCGTTCGAGGACAGACTCGTGGGTCTCTTCGCGACGCAGGCCATCGTCGTCTTCTTTGAACTCGGACATGTTGGCTATTAAACTGTATGAAAGTTACGGTGGGCTAGTCTGAAGGGAAGAGCTTGTGATACGATCACACGAAAGACATCCTGAAAAGCGACGTGGGAGGGAGGACATATTTAATACTTTAGTGCTTCGTCGACAGAGTTTCCATTCCCCGCCAGGGTAACGCGATGTGAAGTCTGAAGTGAGCCTCCCCGGACCGCCGCTTGGAGTGTTTAGGTGCGTTTTCCGATACCGACTAACATCAGCTACCAGTTCCATTCCCGAGTGTAGTCATGTGCATTGCATGCAGAGCGACAGACATGGAATTCCGACGCCGATCCACGTCCTCATCAGTGTCAGGCTTCCTCTGATTTCCATGCAGCGGTATTGGTGAAGGGCGGGCAGATAACTCATGCGTGCATGTGACCGATCGTGCCCTGGTGTTCATGTTCGGGCTTCTCTCGCTGGCAACAGACAGTTGAAGACCCACTTTTCTTGACAGTTCCTGTCAAGGGCAGACGTAGAGCTAAGCCTGATGTGTTCAAGATAGGCACGCAGGAGGGTTGCGCTCATGTATCGCGGATTACTCGGTCAGTGGTTAATAGCACTATCACTTCCGGTCCCTCGTCAGATCGGAAACCCTTTCGGCGGTCTTCTAAGCCTCTTGCTGATGGACTCGCCTCACATATATCGCTCCTTGATCTGTCAGGGAACTTCTTAATGCGGGAGCAGACGGTGTTGGTGTCTGTGGGGATGGAGGAATGGTGATCTCCCCGGAAAATATAAGGTTATGTGCCCGCCCCACGAACCAAAAGAGCCACGAACTCTATGTTATAACTCCGAGGTAGCAAAATACAGAACTACCTCTGGTATGGAATACTAGAGGCTGTTCCCCGCACATACGGTAGGGAACGCTTCCGAAAAGTCTGTATGTGTCATCGGATGAGGGATGCGGCATTGCGATATGACAGTTCTATGTCCGACCCGAATTGCAATTCATTGCCCATCCATTCCATGCAATGGGGCTTCATGTATGGAGCTTTCTCGGACTAGGATACAAACACCCAGAGCCTCCACAAGAGGGGGTCGAAAGCCTTGGCCTTCGCCCACTCAAGCTGCATCTGAAGTCTTCTGGAAGTCTTGCTCCAACATCTCCCCAAGACCTTTGTCAACCCTACCGAAGTACGCTGTACTCGAATGTCAGCTGGTTCGGAGCCCACGTCAAGCGAAAGCACAAGACAGTACTTACCGAAGACTTGCCTCCGCAGCCTCTCCTCAACGCCCGCAAGCATGGGACGGATGTTATCCAAGAATTGACTTGCAGCACCATCGCGCTGCATGATCTTCCACAGCTCCCGTGGCTGCTCGAAGTCGCGATCTGTCAAATTGGTACTTCTTTGGGTTTCATGACCTGCACGCTGAGGATCCACGTGGGGAATTCGCCCTTCTCGATCTTGTTGAAGAGATCTTTGACACGGTAATCGGGTTCGGATCCTGCCAGTCTCTCAGCAGTCTGGCTGTCCATAGTTTCGATTCCTGCCTCAGGTCGGAGGTGCCACTTGATGTAAACGAAGCTTCCATCCTAAAGAACATGTTGTTCTCCGGTACATTCATCAAGACATCTTGGGCAGCATACCATTATGGAACGGTATATCTAGATAGTCTGAAATGGACGAAACTCAAAGCACAAAGGCACGAGACCCGTATGTCTTTTATACAAGTATACTAGGGCATGATCCAATGGTGGTTCACGCAAGACCTGTTTGATCATGTGATGCTGACCACGATGCGCATGGTGATGCACGGTGGATGCGACTGCCGGTCGCACGCGGCCTGTAGCATGCCGAAATTGCAGAGACAGGCATCGTGCAGTGTCATTGATGTTTGTGGATGCAACGGATGAAGCAGGTCTTGCATCATTCCTTCGGTCATCCTTATACAGAACCATGTCCTCCGGGCTTGACGGACATGCGGATGTTTCCACATCCCCGTCAAGCGGAATATACGTATGTAAATATATGTTTCGCGACTTCAACGTGAATAGACTCGAAGTTGTAGCGAAGTGGTTAATTCAGTGTTGCAGGCTGACAAGTTGCGAGGTAACTGGAAGACGATGAGTCAGGCAGATGACTCTTCATCCTCAGTAGCAGAGAAGGGACGATGCCCGATGTTGTAGCTTCGACTTTACTCCCTTCCATCCTTCGCCTCCTTTTTGTTACAAAGCGCCTCTTGTGCCAATCGAACCTGCGGTAATCATAAAGCTCTCATATTCGAAATCACCCACGTAAAGTCCTGATCCTCCAGCCTGCGGCCTCGACATAGTCTCCCCGTGAGCCTAGGGCAGCCCAACAACAGCAGCGGCACTTCCCAGCCCCAAATGCGGTACGACGAGGGTCCCAATTATCCATCTCAGCCAGAAACCGTACGCAGCTACTTCGACAATAGAGGCTGCCATATCCACGGCCATCCGAGCTCTGGCGGAATCCTCATCAAGCGTTCCGCCAACCTGGTGGACCTGCAACAGCTGTCCCTGCCGCGTCTCGCAGCCTCGCAACGCTCTCCGAATGCCAGAGAAGAAGATGCCTTCTGCCAGCTGCTGAAGCGTCTCGGCGCGAGCTGGTGGAAAGACGAAGCCGAGTTCCTTCGAGCGTTCCACGGAAACGATGAATATCACTCTGGACTGTGCGACGGCGATGGCGACGCTGTCGTAGACCACGAAGTTGCGAACGAAGCACGCGCAAGGAGAGTCGTGGCGTTCGGGTGGCCTGCGGATGGTGTTGGCGTGTGGGTTTCGCGGTTCAAGACTGTAGCTTATAGGCCTGGCGGTTACAAGAAGCTAGATTTCGCCTTCAGCATGGAGGAGAGAATCATGGTGATGCAGGAGTTTGGCGCGGAGTTTGTCGAAGATGTCGAGACTGTGAAGGAGCTGAATGAACCGTGGTCGGAGGATGTGTATGGGTATTATATGGAAGAGGAGGAGGATGGTACGTCCTCGTCTTCTGCGGCGGGTTCGTTGTCTGACTTGTGACATAGTTGCGACGTTTCATCACTTCAGGGGAGAGGGAAATTCTAGTTGGGTGAAGCACACTGTGAGCTGAAGACGATATACGCTGCATTCAGATTGTGGGCGAATCTGCACTGCAATAATGGTGACATTCGATCTGTTTGAACTTGGCAGCTTCAAGCCTTGCAAAAGACGCCAAGGTAGTAAACTTACATTGCTCGTTCCACTCCAGCCGAACAGCACAAATACATGGTAGTCTTATTCTTCCAAGATGCCTCCTCAATCCTCCTCCTCGTCATCCAACACAACCTTTCTCCTCTTCTTCGAAGCCTGCACGGGCGCCTCATCGTCGTCCTCGCCAGCAGCGTCGTCATCATCGTCTCCTGCTCTACCCCTCTTGGGCGAATCCTCCCGGATGCCATCGTCCTCATCGTCATCGTCGTCCACAACTTCCTCCTCCTCGTCACTGCGAGCCACAAAGTCGTCCACCTCGTAGTCGTCCTCTTTGCTCTGGAACCCACGCATGCCGTAGTCCTCGTCGGAAGAGTATTCTGAGTTGGCCTTGCGCTGTCTCGGACGTTTGGGCTTGGCGCCACCTTTGCCGACGCGACCTTGTGAAGCGAAGCCAACCTCCTCCTCGTCTTCCAGCATTGAGGCGTTGAGTCCTCCGCCGCGGCCTCCGCCGTAGCGGCCGGCTGTGCGACCCATGCGTTCGTTCTCGCGCTCTTTCTGGGCCTCGTTGCGCTTTCTTGCGCGGGCCTTTTCGCGCTCGGCCAGCTCTGCTCTGCGACGGGCAAGTTCGGGGTCCTCGTCTACTATGGCGAGGTCGCCGTTTGTTCCCTGGACGCGGGAGGCGTTGGAGGCTGCTGCGAGGGACGTCTGCAGTTGTGTGATGGCGTCGTCGACTACTGATGCGGATTGCTTGATCTTGAGGCCGGTGGTGAGTTTGTGGGAGACTCGCAGGGAGCCAACCGCCGGGTACGGCGCGATGAGGTACATGAGGGAGTCCTTCTTTTCGTCGTACTTTTCAGGAACTCCGCTCTTACTGGTAGTGTGGACAGAGGTCGGTGTGCGCTTCGGTGGGTTGCGCTGAGGAGGTGCAAGAATATTGCCGTTGGTCTCGTACTGTGTTAGTGGGTCGGAAGCGAGTTGGACGGTGAGAGATCCGTCACTCCAGCGAAGGATACGGGCGTTCGACTGCAGCTCTGAAGGGTTCTTAGGCGAGCGTCGCCATCGCAGCGTGGTCATGGCGGTGTTGTATGGTGAGAATGTGGTTGCTGGTGTCTTTCCGTGGTGGCCTGCAGCGGGAGGCTGGAAGTCGGAGGATTTCCATGCTTTGGGGTCGAAAGACATGAAGTCTGGTACTTTGAGGACGTACATCTGTTTGTGTTAGTAAACTGGATTGTAAGAGGAGCAGGACTCGCATACCTCGCCATCACTGGGTTCAGGCCCGGCTTGTCTAGGAAGATCGAGGTCCATGACAATCTTCTCCTGCTCTTGCATCTCCTGCTCTTCCTCTACTGCATCGTGTCCAACGCGATCGAGTCTGCCATCGTCGTCGCCAGAGTCGAGTTCCTCATCGTCAAGCTCCCGTCTTGGGGCTCTGAAACGTTGTCAGTCAATGACCTCTATACGACAAACCATTCCACACATACTCAGCCGTAGGTTCTTCTGGAAGCTCATCGTCGTCGCCGTCACCAAATAGGTCATCGTCATCCACTGTGCCCGGGTCCTCATCATCGTCGCCATTGGCCTGGTTGACCCTGTCCTGTCTCCGTCCCTTTCTTTGAATATCCTCATCTTCGTCATCGTCGTCTTCCTCTAGCTGATCCTTGGGAATGATGGTGCTTGTGACTCCACCGGACTCGTCCAGATCGTTCTCAATTGGTGGGCGATCAATGTCTGCGCTGACGGCAGCTGCTGAGGCCATTGTTGAGGGTGTGTTGGCGCGAGGTGGTGGAGATGGTGCTTCGGTGTCGCGATGCGCCTGGGTCGCTTGGGGTGTGACGAGATGATTGTGAGGAGATCGAGGTGTATGAAGCGCAGATGGTGTATTGGCGCGCGGAAGTGAGGGTGGTGGTGATTAGTATTGTCTGGCGCAAGACAACCGAGTGTAGTGAGTTGAATGTCGCGGCATGAAAGTCGCTCGGTGGTGTTCGCGCGTTGCTCGCGGCGTGCAAATTAGGGTTGAACCCTTGACTTCTACGTGAAAGTGCCCCTCAGGCAGCAAGACACCACCAGCCAATCACCCGCCAAGCTCGACTGGACCCTGTCGCGTAGTTTCACATGCCTGCACTCCCCGCCGACGCCCCTTAGGAAGGAGACGCAGAGCACAGCAGACGAGATTCTTGAAGACGAACGAGACCGACAACACCGCCCACTCTCCCCTTACACTCCTCCCCTCTTCTCCCGTACCGACACCCAGACCACGTGAGACAGGAGAGTGCCCGCACCGCGGATCTTGCCGATTGTTTGGAGCTATTCCTGCATCCTTCCTGGCTACTTCACCGCTGCACCGCACCAATCCCCCCATACATTCCTCGCCAACATGTCCAGCTGGATGAACAACCTGTAAGTCTCAATTCTCTCCTTTTTTACTATCCCCTATTGGAGTCTCAGCCTGGATATCACTGTTGGACAAGGCATTGGCAATTGTGTCTCTTTGGGTCTACGTATTGCTCTCGCCGTGTTTGCTGTCCACGCCCAATCGGGAGTCTGGCTATCGGGGATATCGGATGCACCATCTTCTGGGCATCACCGGCCATACCAATGCCACCATACAAGCATCCACTTCGACGACTCGAACCCACAGGCCGCTGTGTTGGGACATTCCGAGTAGCCCTCGCCTACATCAAGCCAAGTGCCATCTCGCCATCTTGCCACCAGGATATCCTCCAGACATCAAGACCCCGACGAACCTTGGCCACTTGGGATCTTGGATGATTTATCCCTACCGAATCGACTTCAGCAAGGTGTTCAGCTTCGCTCAAGCCTCATCTGCCAGCTGTTAACAACGAGGCGGACGTGGCACCGGTCCTCAACCACCTTGATTTGCCATCGACCTGGCTCTGCATGCACAGTAATGGCCTGGGTGACTGGTCCTTTGCCTTGAAAACATTCTTCTCTGGCCCGGCAAGCTTTCAATCTTTCACTCACACCTTCACACCTTCCTAATTCGCATCACTTCTTGGAAGGAAGTCGCACTTTCCATAATCACGTGATTTACTGACTTGTCACGTGCAACAGGCGAGCCTTTGGCCGTGGCAGCAACACCAACCGCACAAACCAACAACCTCAATCCAGCGGAAGTGGAGCTCCTCCCAGCCGCAGCAACACATCTTCTCCCACCACTTACAGCCCGTCATCTCTCGGCCCTCCCACCTTGCCACCTGCGCCTGCCTCACCTTCACTCACAGCAAGCATGGCTCAAAACGAGTCTGCCCACCAGTCAAACCAGAGCCCTGTTCGTAGGACACCATTGTTCTTCCGTGAGGAAAATGCTGGCTTCATCGCACGCGGCAACTTCATGACTCTTGCCCTCAAGCCGCAGCTGGTGGAAGAGGGTGAATGGCTGGCCCATCAAGGTAAGCCCTGCTCAAACTCAGCCTTCCCTAAGCATACGCTAACATCACAAAGTGTCCGAGCAGTTCCGTGTCCTTGGTGGTATGCTCAGGATTGTTCAGGAGATGGACCCTACCAGAGGCACTTCCATTTGCAACACCCAGGCTTGCCCTAACATGTCCGCCGGCTCGTAAGTGCAATCCAAAACTCAGCAGACTTTCCCGCGCTGACCTTATCCAGCGTTGACTACACTTGGATCGATCAAAACCGCAACCCAATGCCGCTCAACGCACCCACATACGTCAAGCACATTCAAACTTGGGTTGGAGGCAAGGTCCTCGATGCCTCTCTCTTCCCGATGGACCCATTCACCTCCGCGCCTTCGATCCCAACCGCAGCTCAAGCCGCTTCAGATCCAAACTACTGGCTCGGTAAGCCTTCCGGGTTCCCTCAGAGATTCGAGACCGAGATCAAGAACATGTACAAGCAAATGTTCCGCTGTTACGCACATCTCTACTGGCAGCACTGGCTCGCTTTCTGGGATCTGAACTGCTACCGCGAACTCAACACTTGCTTTGTGCACTTTATCAACGTCGCGAGACTCTACAACCTGCTGGGCGAGAAAGACATGGAGCCGATGCAGCCTCTCGTTGACGTCTGGGTGAAGCAGGGTGTGCTGCCCAAGGTTGAGAAGCCCGAGGCAAGTAGCGCTGGAGCTCCGGCCGGCGAGGCTGCTAGCAACGGCGCGGCAAGTGTTCCTGCAGCTGCGACTACTGCCGCATGAGTGGTTGACCCAAGTCGCTTTGATGATCTGGCGCCTCTGGACAATTACAGCATTTTCTTCGGAGTATGGAAAGCACGTACGGATCAGGCATGCCATTTATTGCGTTCCTGTTCGACAGCAGGATGGGTATTGAAGGCCTTTTGAGACAGCATGACGTACACAAGCCAGGCAGTGGACGCGAAGCAGAGTTATTGCATGGATCTGTGGAGTTGGAGTTTGATGTTTGGGGTCAGAAATGATTGCCCATTTGTTCTAGCTAGCATAGCGCATATGAAAATGACCAGAAGGACAACATCACCCTGCTGTGCACGACACGGTGACAATGAGTCTTACATACCAGCGTCTTGCCGCAGCATTGGGCTGAAAGAAATATCCACTCGCCACCATTTCTCGAACCATGGCTGGCGGTATTGCAAGCCGCACGGCGATGTGCATAATCGTGCCTGTGTCCGTACAAGTCCAATTACTGCGCAGCTCCAGCGGCCCAGTTTCTCGCTTTCTTCTTGTGACCAGGCGACGCCTTATGCCCGCTGAGCGCCGACGCAGAGGGGAAAGGCTTGTCGCACGGCGGGCACTTGAACGACGCAGCACCACTGTCGCCTTCAACGTGCGAACTCTTGCGCTCGCAAACCGATGTCTCGTCATGCACGTGATACTGACACAGATCGACTTCCCACGGCATCGCAACATCCGCCTCGTGGATCGCGGACCCGGCGCTGCGCACGCTGGTGCGGACTTCGCGCCGGAAGTACATGGGGCCGTTGGCGTCGTCGTGCGGTGGCAGGATCCAGGTGCCGAGACCTGGGGGTGGAGGATGGATGTTAGTGGAGTGAAGGGAAGTGAAGGGGAGTGTTTGTTTTCTGTTTTGTTTGATTGAGGATTTGATTGGAGATGGGATGCTCGCTCACCTTTCCAGACGTGCAGGTCGACGAGCAGGGCGCGGAGTCTGTCGCCGGGGAGGGTGTGGGCGTAGACTTCGGTGGCGAGACCGGTTGGGGAGCGGTCCTGTGGAAATGGTGTTAGCAGGCACTCATTTGTCAGTGACGCAGGTAGCAAAAGTGAGAATCCTACCGCCTCCGCCATCTTCTCCACAATCCCATCCACGACCGCATTACAAAACTTCTCATCGCCCAGCTTCAATCCTAGGAAATACGCCAGCGCCAGCCGAATCCACTCGCGATCCTCGTGCGCTTCGTCATTACCATTATCGGCGTAGTCTTGATCGCCGTGGACGTCGTGCGTGAACAGCTTGCCGGTGTACAGGAAGTTGCGGTAGATTTCGAAAGTCTCGTGCGTGGCGTCCACTGTGTAGAAGTCGATTGGGAGGTTTGGATAGGGCTGGGATTTGCAAGTGGCGAGGATGTAGAGGGTTTTGGTGGGAAGGAGGGCTGAGTGGATTGTTGAGATTTGGGGGGGAGAGCCGACCCAGATGATGTGGATGTCTTCTTGGAAGCTGGAGGGTGGTTAGCTTATGATATCTTTTGTGAGGAGAGGAGGATGGATGTGGTAATACTTGGGAGCGGAGTCGAAGGGCTGGCGGATTGCGAGCTTCTTCGAAGCGGATTCGTTGTTGGTAGTGTTGCTCTTCTCGGAATCGACGTCGCTTTCGGTCACCGTACTCCTGGAACCCAGATTTTAGCGATTGAGCCTTTCGGTACCATTGATCACTTGGCTAGGTTGTTGCGTTTGTCGCTGCCCTCGGTAAGACTGCATGATCTCGCAACAATGGCTGCACAACAACTCGATCAACACCACGACGGTGAGCTCAGAAGAACTCAGCGAATACACTCACCACGAACGTTTCCCTCCGCCGCACTTCTTCTTCGCTCCTCTCTTCCCGCCGGTATACTCGTTAGACGCCATGTCGGGAACGACGCCTTCTCTGCCAGGCCGGTAATGTCGTGTGGTGACATTGAGCAGCACAAGAATAAATAAAACCCATGAACCCCAAGATCAGCCTTACTCGTGCAGACCCACAGCGGTGAGCTCATGCTTGCACGTGAAATGCAAACGCTGTCAGGGATACGGTGCTGCAGAACCCGTGATACGGGAAAGGATTGTCGGCACGTGAAAATCCATGGTCGAATGCGGCGGGTATGGTGAACTGGGTGGGGCTGCCTTTTGTGGTCGGCGGGAGAAGAACAGTAGCTGGTATGCATGCTCGAGATCGTGAGGGAATATTGCTATTTGCACGTACGTGGAGGGTTGCTGTTGTCATGCGTATCGGGCAGATGAGACCCATATTGCCGTGTTGGCAGACGTTCACTTGGGCGGCTCATTGGCTGCGGCTGGAGAACCCACGGCCTGAGATGCGGTTGAGCTTTTGCTATTCGTTCGAAGAAGAGATTGGATGGGTAAAGGTGTGTCTGCAAGAGGTATCTCGCGCAAAGGTTCCCGAAGTCATCATTGCTTTTCCAGGAACAACAAAGCTGTACACAAAAAAAAAAGGATATCCTTACAAGATTTCTGTCCAATAGTTCTAGAGTTCTGTCCTAGCCTCTATGCTCGCTCTCCAATAGATCATACCATCACCCGACGACCTTCATCTTCTGAATCTCCCTCAGCGCCCGCTGCATGCCTCCCAATCTGGCCTTCTCTTTAACAATCGTGTCCCTCGCCAGCTTCTTCAGCATCTCCTTGCCAACCTTGACATGCTCCTCTTGCCAGCCCGCCAGCTCGCTGGCCACAGTCTGCTGGGTGTAGCGTAACTCGCAGCCCAGGCTCTCCAGCTCGCCCTTGGCTTTGGCTGCTTTGTTCCAGGCATCCTGCGCCGCGGCTTTCTTGGTGTCTTCGAACAGGCCGAGATTTGGCGTCCAGCGGTTGGCTCGCGAGAGGGAGTTGTGCGTGCGTGAGATGATGCGCTGGGATTGTTCCATGCTGCCGATCAGGGTTGCAGGGCGGTCGAGAGCGTTCTGGATTGCGGTGGACGTGCTGTGAATGGAGTGGAGGGTGTAGTAAAAGTTGGTCATGGGGTTTGCTTCGGAGAGGGCGAGAGAGCGGGTGTAGCGGTCAAAAGCATCCAGGTGTGATTGCGGCAGGAACGAAAGTGTGGATACCGCATTGGAGGCGAGCTGCGCCGACTCGAAGAAGTCAACCTGGCGCATGCGGTATTGATTGACGGTGCGGATTGCTCGACGCGTGGTCCCTGTGACGCCCTTGACCTGTTCGCGAGCGAAAGCGACAAAGTTGGAGACTTCCAGTGTGTCTGTGATCGGCTCAAAGTCGTCTTTGAGATTGTCCACACGAGCTTCGGCTTTGCGCTTGCTGCGCTCCAGAAGCATCTCACCGTCGATTTCGGGGACAAGGAAGAACTCCCAAACAAGCTCATGGGTTCCAAAAGTGGCGTGCGTAAGGAGGGTCCGGAAGAAATTGTCAAGCCGTATCTGTGTGTCGCGCAGCAGTGCTCTCGAAGGCTTGCCAGGAATCAGGAATGGCGACGCGAGATTGAATTGTGAAGGCAGCCAGGATGCTGGGCACTCAATATGTAGCCACTTGGACAAGTTGGCGAAGTCCTCAGGAGTCCGCCTGCATGTGTTGACTGTGATCGTGCCATTCGGGTTCTTTGCACCAGATTTGAGCACCAGCCTGACGGTGCCATCCTCGACAAAGAATGAGCGAACAATCTTTGTGGTCCTCTCGTCGTTTGGGTTTGATACTGAAAGTAAAACAAGATCGTCGAATCTGTTTCGCACATCATCGTCTTTTGCCAGCTCGACTGCTGAAAGTCCGCGTAGATCTCTCAGTGTTGTGTCAGTCCTGGGATCGCCAAACAGAACTCGTACCAGATCAAGTCGCCCATATTTGCTTCCAACCATCAGAGGAGTAAACCGCTTGTCGTTGGCTGCGTTGACGTCTACGTCGGAGCTGCGGAGGAGTCTCATGGTGATGTTTGTGTCGTTGATGATGTGCAGAAGCGTGTTACCCTTTGCATCGACATGGTCGTCATGGTGTAACGGCTGGCCGTCGCCTTGAGTCTCTGTGGCAAGTGATAGAGCGGTGTCAATCATTGAGTGGTATTGATCGTGATCGTATGACCGAGACAAAGCAAACAGCGGTGTTTGTCCATTCTTGTCTTTCAGTCGCCAAGGCAGCTTTTTGCCAAAGCGTTGTATTAGATGTGGTTGGTTGAATACGTAGTGCCCAACGCATCGGCCTTTGCTGTCCTGTATGGCGAGGTACTGCTCCAGCTGAGAATCAGAGGCCTCTCTCTCTAGAAATTGCAACAGTTCCTCCGCGACGGCGACGTTGCCGGACTGCACGGCGGCACTTAGCAGTGTCACGCCGTCATCATTCATGTCATGTAAGATCTGATCCACGCGAAAGTGGGCAGGTAGGCTTAGAAGGAAATGCAGTGAGCTCTTCCGTCCAGCATCGACTGCCATCATGACGACGGAATTACCATCGGTGTCTTGCGTTTGTGCAAGTTTCTCCACCGACATATCGTTGACGACCCCGGAGCTTGCCATGGAGTCAATACTCTTGGTTCGGGAATGCGATCGCGATGAGAAGTTTGATGACTGAGACATGCTACGTGGTGCCATTGAAACCCTTTTCTTCTTCTTTTGCTTCGAACTATCCGCCAATTCGGGTGGTGGCGTTGGTGGTTTCTGGAATGGGAAGACGTGCTGTAGTGAGCCTCCTACTGCAGCAAAGTCGCCCTGGACATCATCGGACGCAGCTGGCGCATCGGGCTCGTCGAATGGCTCGAGGTCGAGGGAAGTGTCTTGGTCATCCGTGGAATCTTCGATGGCGGTAGGCGAAGGTACGAACGAGTCTTCTTCAAAATATGACTGGCCGGGTTGAAGGATCTTCTGGAGTGCTTGCACATCTCCGCTTCTTGCTGCTTGCCACAGTGCGCGATTCTTTTTGCTGGCTTTGCGCAGCATTCGAGATTCACCAGACAAATGTGCTAGCACTGCTTCCAGAGTGGCGAGCGCGTAGCCTTGCTCGCCCGATTCGACCTCGTCGATGAAGATGAAGTATCTCATGTAGAGCAGGCGTGCGTGTAAGTGGCGTACTGAGCTGCGTATGACTACGATGAGAAGCATGGAAACTAGAACATCGGCGTTTATGGTGAGATTTGAAGGCAGCGCAGGCTCAGATTGGCCGATCTCCATTGCTGTCTTTGGTGCAGACTCCGGCTCCGTAATAGCTTTTTGTGTTGAAAGCAGAATGTCGAGCATCTCCTGTGGGCTGCTGGCGACACCCATCTTCTTGAAGACATCCACGCCTTTATTTAGTCGAAGGGCAAGATCGCGCTTCCCTTGCATGCCTTCCTCGATAGGAATGCCTACTTGGGCAATGTCGACGTCTGTCATCCTCCGGATTTTGCTCTCGAGATCGGCGTCATCTGGCCGTCTTATGGCACACACTTTGGGGAACAGCGTCTGATCGTGGACTTGCTCGGTGATGTATCGCTCGATCATATGTTCAACAACAGGTCCAGTAAGTTCCGTATTCGTACCCAGAAGAGACAGTTGTGTTTTATCCACGCCTTGGAAGAGATCAATGGCACTAGTGACAGCGGTCTCCAGCGAAGCCCGCATCGTCTCTTCTTCCGGCTCGAGCTCCAGAGCTGTGGGATGTATCATAGTGCTGCCAGAGAGTGAACTCCGCAATGAGCGTACAGATCCATTTATTGAAGGTGCGGAGCGCTGGGAGCTCATAGAGGACCGTCTTGAAGAACGTTGTTGTACAGGCTGGTCGTTCGAGGTCACGAACTCCCGGATAATTCTTTCGAGACCGCCGTGCATTTGCCGTGAAATCATCGGATATTGCATGAGAAGGTCTCCAAAATTCTTGATCACTTTCTTCTTCGGAAAGAGTGCACCACCTCCTGTACTTGGCGCGGGACCAGCCACGTCGGAGACTTCAGCCAACAACTTCCTACGCTCCTTGCTCGGTTCGTCGCTGATGATTGCAGGAGTTATCGGTGTTGATTGGAAAGACCCGATGAGAGGGCGCGAGATGTAGTAGACCAGCCACTGTTGTCCATCGTGGGTATCCGCGTAATGCAGCGCATCCGAAAGCAGTTGCGCCTGGTTGAGTGACTTGAAGCCCTTGTTGCTATACACGAAAGAGTCCTTCATTACAACCGTCCTTCCATTGACTGTGCTGTATTGCTTCGCCTTGCCCTTGGGCTCTCTTATATTCTGACCATCCTTGCCAACTTGAGGCTGACCACCTCCAGGCACCCGGATTACATGGCTGGCCAGGAATTCTTCGGATCCGGCAAGCTCTGCAAAAGAGACACCACTCTCGCGATCCTTGGAGCTGAGCAAGACCTCTGTGGTCGGGCAGAGGAGGACGTGGTGGCTAGCCGGCTGACATTGCGAAGGGAAGGCGCTCTTGAAGAAAGCGCGCAGAAACGGGTTGAGTGGGGGCATTCAGGCTGGTTCGTCGTATATCATCGGTGTTGTCGGTACAGCGCAAGAGCGCCGGGAGAGCGTAGAGGTGGTGATCCGGTGTACAGAGGCCTAGCTTGCGAGGTGATTATTGACGGGGTTGACGGAGGGCGTTGGACGAGGGATCGCAGATGGCCGGATGAGCAGGCATCGATGGGCAGTGATGGGAAGAGGAAGGCGCGACGGTCCAGTAAGTGAACAGTGAGGATTGCTGGTGGTATTGACTGCTGCGATCGACGTTGGTGGTGTTTGTGTGGTTTGTGTCCAGAGAGATGCTCGTTGATGGCTGAGGCGGCTGTCGGGGTCTCCGTTCCGGGCCCAAGGCTGACTTCACATGCCAACTCCAGACGAACAGCTCGCGTGGTGCACGCGGCCCGCTCTTGATAAACCACAGCCTTGGTAACTCTATTCTAACCTAACTATTCCAACTCTAGCCTAGACCTCAAATAACGTGCTTGACATCATCTCTCCCATTCCAGTTTGTATTGACCGAGGCGGTTGTGCTGTTCCCTCCTCCATACAGCATACACGTGTTCCTCCGTACATATCGCATCACACCCTCTGTCATCTCATTAGTATCACATACATACATACACCAACAATGGCATCCACAAACGATCTCTACCCCATAGACTGCCCTTTCTGCAAGATCGCCCAGGCATATCCCGCAGAAGCATCGCCAATCCCTCACAACCCCGACCCAGACCTTATCTCACCTCAAGCCTATGTCATATTATCAACACCTCACGTGATGGCATTCCTTGACATTCTACCAATGGCGCCTGGGCACATTCTAGTCACCACACGCGACCACTACCAGAAAGTCTCCGACCTGTACAACCCCAAGGTCGGCGCAGACTGGGTGTCGCAGCAGATCGCTTCCAAATCACGACAAGACTCGCGCGCCATTGGCGAATGGCTTCCTCTGGTGTCGCGCGCTCTTTGCAAGGTCACCGGGATTGAGGATTGGAATATCGTGCAGAATAACGGTGAGCGCGCGGCGCAGGTGGTCCCGCACGTGCACTTCCACCTGATTCCCAGGTATCAAGAAGGGAGGAGGCCCACCGCTAGCAAAGGCAATGTCGACTTTGACCAGATGAAGAGCTGGAGGATGTTTGGCCGGGGCACGCGCGAAGAATTGGATGACGATGAGGCGAAAGAGATGTCTGCGAACTTGCGCACTGCGTTGCGCGAGGAGGTCAGAGAGGAGCAGAACGAGCGCGCAAAGCTGTAGGATCGCGCTCTATCCGAGGATAACATCCTACACTCAGCTTGTCGAACGGGCGTGCCTACAGTCCAAAAGTCGCATCCGGGAACATTACGGCGTGGCTACAAGGCCAACCATAAACATACGGCGTGGTCGGGAACAGTATGGCGTCTTCGTCGATGTCGTGTGGATTAGGAGGACCATAGGAAGCGTGCGGGTCTTGCACAGTGCATTCAGCTTCCATCCAGCGTTTTCTGCTACAACGCCAGAGGGGATGGCGGGACACTATGGAGCCTCATACCCAGAAAGGAAACAGATACGTCGCCGCCCGTCATTGGACAGTATCTCGCCTCCCCACTCTCTAAGAGGATCAGCGCGACACTGTTCGATCATCTCGCTTGTTCCGCTTGCGTCACGTACCACGGTTGCCTCACACACGAGGTACACCGCATCTACACTCTAGAGGTAGGACTAAATGTCGTCCTGCTCTACGAGTCAATACTACGGCCTGCTGCCACGCGCATGGCCAGGTCTGTGAGATCGTCTGCTAGTGCAGAACTCCAATGATCCCGATCATGACTGGGTACGAGCCCATAGGCAATTTCAATGCTACGGGGTCACAGTGCTGACTGCTAAACGCGCTACGTCGTCCGAAGCAAGCGCCACACCCTCGGTCTCGCCGAGTCAGATCGGTTTATTTCATTAGGACTGACATTTTTGAGGTCTACCATTTTATCCTGCAGTAGCGAATGATAAGTCTTCTAATTTAGGTAGCTATTCTGTATAGTATATCAGCTATCTAGAACCCTGCTTTTGCATACTGTCGATGCCCGTCTTTGTCTCTACGTGCTCTACTTTCAGATGCTGCTGGGCTACAAAGATACTGGCGACTGCACCTAGCCCCGCAATACCACCAAACATGATCCACATGTTTCTGAGGCTCCATGCGAACGCGGCTTCTACGGCCTCGCGCTGCACTGGATCAGGGATTGAGTGTGTCATCATGACATTCGCTGCGGCTTGGCCGTCTGATAGAGCGGCAATGACCTCCTGGCTGATGCCGACATCCACCATCGAGACGAGTCGGTCTTCCATCCCGTTCTGGAACACCACAGCTCCGATGACTAGGGAAACCGAGGTCGCCACGTTGCGGAGGAAGCCGAACGTCGAGGTTGCTGCTGCGGTTTCTGCTTGACTGACGGCGGCTTGGATGGCGATGATGGGTGCTTGGAACAGCGGGCCCATGCCAGCGCCAGCAATGATCTGGAAGACCACTATCTGGACTAGAGGCGTGTCTGGTGCCAGCAAGGCGAACAAACCCACTCCCAAGGCGGTCATCAACGCTCCGAACCAGATCAGTTCCCGGTACCGCCCTGTGCGATGCATGATGACGCCGCTCAAAGCTCCAGCGACGGCGCCTGAGATTGTCAAAGGTATGATGAGGACGCCGGACCTTGTGGGAGATGCTTCTTTGGCCGATTGCAGATACAGAGGGAGGTAGTACTCCGCAGCGATGAAAGCCATCCCGTGAGTTACCAGCACGACGGTGACGGCAACGTTACGCCAGTTTTTGAAAATGCCCAGTGGCATCAACGGGTACTTTGCGAATTTGCGTTCGATGTATAGGAAGCAAGCGAGCATCGCCGCGCCGAATACGAGGAGGCAGACGACCGTCGCGCTATTCCAGGGAGCCACGACTCCACCGAAGTCGAGGCCAAGCAGAAGCATGAGTACGACACCGAGGACGCTGATGGTCCCGAGCCAGTCGATCGCCGCCAAGCCGTCGCGGAATCCCGTGTGCGGATTGTGCACATCCATGATGAACAGTATCAGGAAAAAGGAAAGCCCGTTGATGGGCAGGTTGATGTAGAAGCACCAGCGCCAGCTCACGTACTGTGCGAAGACACCACCCAGCAATGGCCCTACGCCTCCGGCTATCGTCCAGATCAACTCCAGCAGCGCGACGAATAGCGATCGCTTGCGAAGGCTGAACAGATCCGAGATGGTGATGATGACCATCTGGAGAATGCCGCCGCCGGCAGTGCCCTGGAGGGCGCGTGCCGCGATGAGCATTGCCATGTTGGTGCTCACTCCGGCTATGATACTCGCCACGAAGAACCAGGCGACTGTAATCAGCAGGATCATCTTGCGGCCCCAGATGTCGGAGGCTCGCGTCCATATCGTGCAGGAGGCAGCGCCTGCCAGAGTGTAAGCGCTGCCAATCCAGGAATATCCCGCCGCGGATTGTAGGTCGCTTGTGATGGCTGGCAAAGCTGTCGCGACGATGGTCTGGTCAAGGGCTACGGTGAACATCGACAAGCACAGCGCGAAGACAATCATGGCGAGCCGGGTTTTGGAACGAGAGGTCGTCTGTGGTTCTTCAAGGCTGAGTGGCTGCAATTGCGTGTCAGCGGGTGGTGCTGAGACTGCCATTGCAAGGTCGTGGTCATCTTGCGGTGCCATGGTGTCGTGTGTAAAGAGCTTGCGAAGATGTCAACAATGAGAAAGGCACTTGTGAGGATACATACATGCACCTGATGTGAACGCGAATGCGGTGTGACAGCAAGCTCTGCCTCGGCAAGGGTGTACAAGCCCTAACGCCAACACTGAGGACATAGATCGACGACGAGATGCACTCCAAGTGGTGACGTCTCAGACTCCCTGGAGCACGAATAGCGGTAAAACAACTCACGAAGGCGAATTGTTTTGAAAAACCTGGCGATACATTTGGTGACCTTGATGTCTCATCTGTTTAAGAACAGCCCAAGGCCCAAAGGCGTTGATGCGGCCGATGAAAGACTTCTGCGTGCCCTGTCCTCAACGGAAACCGCTACGCATCGGGACTTAATGGTTCATGCTCGTTCGTGATGGACAGGAAAAATCACGACGTGTCTAATGGTGGACTTGAGCTTCAAATGACGAGACGACGCACGCGAGTCCCTTGACAGTGCACCTCGCTGGCCAGACCGATTGCTGCGTAGCACAGCACCATATCTCGGGATTGATCATAGAGGTAGTAAACCTGGGGGTTGACACGACTCCGAGAAATCACTTTGTCCGGCCTTCGTGATTACGTTGCATACAAACCTGCAACTTACACAAGCCCTGGCAAATTATATTACAGTTTCTATGGTCTATCGGTCTTGTATCTACACTCTCGGGTTCGATGAATTGTCCTTGCTATATTTGCTTCCACCAATCTCCACGGGTTGCCTGACATTTCTTTCCAGTTGTGTTGCTCCTCTGTCGATGGCTCTTTCGCCCAAGCGCTGTGTCAAAGTCTCTCGATTGTTATTGACACAACATACGTTGGCAACTTTGAGACTTCTGCAGAGGAACCTCGCCCACTGCGGTAACTTACGTTGCTGCCTTTGTTCGAGAAGCTTTAGGAACTCGAGCAAGCCAATAGATGGCGAAGGTAAGTGGAACATTGAGCACAACGTAGACCCACAGTATTCCAAGGTTCCGCCATCGTTCACTGTACCGCGCACTGATTTGGTCCAGAAAGATGTCTGTTTCACTGTACAAGCAGAAGCTGCAATTCTGCGCTGCACCAGGATCGCGCAAGTAGCCCCCGCTGATTTGTGCGAATGGTTGGACATACTCGGCACATGTCGTGTTCGAGGGGGCATTGAAAGAGAGGAACTCATTCTCTGCACAATGTGAAGCAGCTCGGCCAAGTCCAGTAGAGAGCAGGCCTGACACAAGGTAAGTGTACGGCGACACTCGGTACATGAAGATCCAGAAGCCTGGCATCGCTTCAGGCGTAGCTAGAACACCGCAGAAGATCAAGCAGAGCATGAAACAAAGATTGCTCAGAGCTCCGCCGCCCTCCGCATTGGGCATGCCCGCAATGACCAGATGCGCGAATGTCGAAGTGAACATTAGAAAGCCCAGAACGAAAAAGAAGAACAGGCCCGCTCGTTCGTGTATCGCATCGGTTTGTGCTGCATTGTGCTGCATGCCAACTGGAAAGTAGAAACAGAGGAAAATGACAACAGCCATCAGTGCGTTCCAGGGGAGCTCCACGAGAATATTGCTGGCGACAAAGGCTTGCCAAGAGTAACATTTGCTCGGTTGTTCGCGGACCTCATAGAGACTCCGTTGCGTGAAAAAATGCGGCATGATTTGCTGGGTGATCTGGCCGTGGATCGTCAAAAGCATGAATATCGAGAACATCTGGTTCTGCAAACCCTGATGAGTTGCGGGCGCGTCGTAGAAGACGAAGCCGATAAAGAGCGATGCGAGGAAGCATAGTGCGAACTTGGAATAGATGTAGGTCGGTGTCCGCCAGAGTTGTGTGAAGATCCGCACGAGCAGCTCACGCATCCGCGTGCTGAATGGAGTCGCGAATTCTCCAAGGCTTTCTTGATCTGGAACAAGCGCACTGCTCTTGTCAATGTTGCCACACTTTGTTGCCTCGAGTGAATCCAAATGAGCCTGCAAGCTCTGATACTCTTTACTTTCACGCCATAGAGACGGCCAATCAATGCTGGTTTCGGCTCCCGGCGCTGCTCCAATCACTTCTAGCATCCACTCTGCAGGATTGGTCTCTGGAAGACACTTTTGTGCTCCACCACTCTCGAAGTATGTGGTGAGCGTATTAGAATTGTCGCCGATATCTCCAAAGTAGACGGTCTTGCCGCCCTTAGCAAGAAAGAGCAAACGGTCAAAGCGTTGGAAGAGCATAGCGCTAGGTTGGTGTACAGTGCAAAGGATCGCCTGGCCAGAGTGTTTCAGTCGTTCTAAAAGATCCATGATCGCCCATGAAGTCTGTGAATCTAAGCCAGAGGTCGGTTCATCCAGAAAAAGAAGCAGTTGGGGCTTCGCAGCTAGCTCAACACCGATCGTCAATCGTTTGCGCTGCTCAACGTTCAGTCCCTCGCCTGGGACTCCCACAACAGCATCGACGTAGTCCCACATATCAAGCAGTTCGACCACTTCGTCAACGTAAGCGAGTCTCTCTGCACGTGGAGCCGAGTCAGGCTGTCGCAACAAGGCACTGAAATTCAGGGCTTCACGCACAGTTGAAGTCGGTAAGTGAAGATCCTGTTGTTGCGCGTAGCCTGTCTTCCGCTGAAAGGAAGAGTTCCTTTGCTGACCGTCAACCAAGACCTTGCCGCTAATCACGCCAACCGAAACGCGAGAGGCTAAGACATCGAGCAATGTAGTCTTGCCTGCTCCACTGACGCCCATCAAAGCAGTGAGTGTTCCGGGCTGCACAAAACCATCGACATGGTCGAGGATGCGTCTTTCCTGATTCTTCATCTTAACATCATAGCAGACATCCCGCCACGAGAAGATGGGACCTGGTGGTGAGCCATCGAGAACTGCGGACTTGGCAACTTCCGGCAGCTTTCGAGTCTCAACCAGCGCTTTTTCGATGTCATTCGAAGACTGCAATGCCACTGCAGGTTTTCGGTTGCGGAGGAACACTAGCACCTCACCCTTTGACTTCTTGGCGCTGATCAGATCGGAAGCCGCTAGATATATCACCATGAGGCCAATGGTGAAAGCAATGATGATGCCGACGTTGCGCCACCGGTGACTGGGATTGTAGTTGTAGCTGGAAACAATGAAAGCGGTGCCATCCACAACCTCGCGGCCGGGTACAGCACCGACTACAGAGCAGACCGCAGTTCCTGCATCAATGCTGCCATAAGCAGGTACGATTTGCGTGCATGGAAACTGGCGCCCGGCAAATTCGTTGATCATCAGCGCTTCGAAGGCGTAAGCAACCGGGTCCAGATAGTTGATCCAGCGACACCAGGGAAGCATATAGTCGATAGGTATAGCGAAACCAGTGAAGATTACCGCTGCCAGGGTGAGAAGGGCGGAAGGAATGAGAGCCTGCGACAGCGTGCGTGACAGAGAAGCGATAGTCCGGAAAAACATGCTCATCGTCAGGGTGGTGAGGAAAGTGATAAAGACGAAGTAGAAGAACGCTCCCGGAGTCTGGTTGAGCCCTACCATGAAGTATAGCACAACATTGAAGACGATGGCATTGGTAATCTTGTATGGCAGGTCTACCACCATCGAGGCGACAGCCTCAGCAGAGGGGTGATAGAAAGCATATCTCGCATGCTTTTCCACAATTGGGCGTTGTGCGTACTGCGTTAATACTTCAAGAGATGACCCAAAAGCGCTGATGAGCACAGCGAAAAAGATCACTGCTCCTCTCTGAAAGAACGAGGCTGCGTCGTTGTCGAGCCGGTAGAACACAGAGCCCAGGATGAGTGCCATGACGGTGTTTCCGACGAGCTGGCCCACTGTAGTGGACGGATCTCCTTTGAGGCGCAGGAGGGCCCTCGATAGACACAGGCGTACCTGCCCTGCGTATGACAGCGTGAAGGGGGAGCTTGCCCGCAGGTGTGTCGACTTTTGCGCTTTGCGTGACTCTTCGAAGGCCTGAGACGCTTCGCTGTGGAGAGGGAATGTCGCATTGTAGTGCTCCAAGTCTTTCACAAGCGCTGCACGCTCAGGACTATTTCTCCATGCGGTCGCAAAATCGTAAGGAGTCCGAGGTGCACTGGATTCATAGCCGTTGCGAACGATCCTCTCTTGGGGCGACGTCATAGAGGTGGCGAAATCTGCATCAGTCTGTCTCTCTGGTTTGACAAACCCCAGTGCTTCGAAGTATGGCGTGACTTCCGTTGTACGACCGAAAAAGATTTGCCTTCCTTGGTACAGTACAAGTGCTTTGTCGAAGGTATCATAAGCAGCTTGAGGGGCTTGGTACAAGGCGATAGCAGCAGCGGCGCCACCCAACTCAGTAGAGAGGCGAACTGTTCTGCAGAACTCAATGGCGTTAGATGAATCGAGACCTCGTGTGGAGTTATCCCAGCATTACACTGGTGCTCCGCTTAGTGTAGCCTCTGCAATGGTCACTCGTTTCCGTTCTCCGCCCGACACTCCACGGACCACATCGTCGCCAACTCGAGTGTCCGCGGTGTGAGCAATCTAGAAGGCAGCCATATAAGCTCGACACATTTGGTCAGCCCATTGCGCCGTTGTCAGTCCGTCCAGCACCTCTCGTGGAGCTCTAGCGCGAGCAGCAAAATCCAGCGTGTCCTTGACAGTCATGTGAGGGAAATGCACATCAACTTCTGCGGTATAGATAGTCTCTCCTCTGTACCGACTGTGCATCTCTTCGGCCGATATCCCTCGGTAGTTCAATCGAGTAGTTTTGTCAACTTTGGCACCATCGTTCATGCCTGCGACGGTGTTGAGAAAGGTCGAGCATCCAGAGCCTGGTGGTCCGAGCACGACGAGCATCTCACCACTGTCCACGAATCCTTCCAAATTCCTCAGAATGTGGATGGGCTTCGCATCGGATTCGCCCAGAGCTTTCCGCAGAGGAGAAAACACCTCAGACATCACAGTCCAGACAGTTTTCTGGTGGTTGGTGTCTGCGCCAAAGCCGTGAACGTTCAGATCACAAAACGCAAAACCTCCAGCGCGTCTTGGATATCGCTCCACATCTTGTTTGGCGATCCACGATTTCATCCAGTGGCGCGCATTGAAACTCGGCGAATCCGGATCCAAGGTCGAGTCCCTACTCGATGGGGACGCAATTCGATTGCCTGATCCATTGCTTGATTTCGCTTTGCCGCATGTCAGATCTTCGGATTGTGCCTCCTCTTCATCAGGTTTGTCTCCTGGGGATGTTCGAGTCGCCATGTCGGGGCTTTGGAGTCGGCGTATCTAGCTTCGGCGAATGTAACTGATTTTGCGATGTCTCTGTTGTATTTCGGTGGATCGATAGATCTGACGAAGGTCAAGATTAGCACGATACTCAGACACCTGGTGCGATTTCGAAAATTCGGTCGAACACTTACAATTTTGCTCTCACATTCAAAAGAATGCATCGAAACTTAGATGATAAAGAAGGGTATCAACTTAGGGGCAATGCTGATAATAGAGATACAGATCGTAACGTCGCAGGTGATGAGACTCAATAAACGAAGAGGACCAGATCGGAATTTATGTTGCATTGTACAAGAATGGTGCAAGCAGCACAGAAACAATATAATAGATCAAGACTGTGTCGATGCGCGTGCGAGTCTACTCTTCCGTGCCACGGAATTTGAGAAATAGGGTTTCCTGCTCATGACAGTGTGCTGCCCTACATGTACTCTTGGGCCTTCCGTGCCACGGAATTCGCGAGAGGCAGTTGGAGCAGCTCCATGTCCCGGGTAGGCCTACAGTATCAATGTCTAGTCAGCGCGTAACGACGTCCACGTTCCATCAGCCCGTCTTATATTAGTTCGCAAAGACTTGCCATGAAGCCATTTTCTCCTCAGCGTCGACGTCCCAAATGACATGAGTGTTGTGAGTTCAAGGCATGTACAGAGCTATCTCCAGAGGTGGCAGATACATGTACTTGCCTCTTTTCCAATTTTCGCATTCCTTCGTAACACCCTGCAGGCGATGCCGTATCCGCGCCCTGTACCTACCAGAAAGCAGGAATGGCATCTGAAGACCGCTCAGTATCAGCAAGCAAGTCGATTGACTGTTACGTGATGCAGGTAGGTGTGTTTCCTGCTACCGAGTTTGCCCGACGCTTGCTTGCCAGATTGTGCTTGCTCGAGTCGAGGTCGGTGTGCTGATGCATGCGCAAGTCGTTGTTCAAGACGGGGTTAATTAGTCTAGTAACCCTAAAAAAAAGTTACATGCCAGGAACTTTCAGCGGCGAACCCCCAGTCTTCCGGGCATCACTCTCTCTCATCGCATCGCAGCACAAAGACGGCCATCTCGGCCATTGTTGATTTTCGGAGATGAAACGTGCAAGACGAGCTTGCGATCATTGTAGACACAAAAGGGTGAGTACCCAAACTATTGCCAGTCAGCATCAGCGCAGGTACTGACGTATCTTGCAAGCTGAAATGTTCCCCTTCCGGAGAGATTCAGGCATGCGCGAACTGTCGCATCTACGACAAGGCTTGTGTGTATTCCAGTCGTGCGCCAACGGTCGAGTCGACATGTCAACCAGCGACGACACTGCCCGGCGAATCTACTGTGCCAACTGTGTCGATGCGATCACCTGCGCAGCAGAATTCGCACTCTGGCTGTCGGGTCGCTTCGCCACCGGCATTCGATTTCCGCGACAGCAATTTAACAACACAGAATTCATGTGCAGCACAGCACGATCGGGAACAGATGCGTAACGCTGTAGCGCCTCGGGCGACATCCGCTGATTGCGAGACGACGCCGATACCCGTCGGTACAGGCGACTTGGCGGACAAGCTGCTCGGGCGAGCACTCAAAGAACCACATTCCCAGGGTCAGCGGACCCGATGTGCTGTCAGGCGTGAGCTCACCGGTCACCAGTATCGTCCTCCAACTCTCCGCTCCCTGATACAGCGGCTAGCCGGCTACACAAACGCCTCAATGGAATAATCGCAGAATGGCCGAGAAGTCTTTTCGAACACTCGGATGCTGTTGATCCTTTGCTCATCTCTGCGTCTCAATCAATTGACAAGGAGGCCCACAAACAATTCGAACACGGTGAGTACAATATCAGTAGCGAGTGTAGGAGCTGGCTGATTTCATACAGTTTACCTCCACCATGTCCAGCCACACTATCCTATCTTATGTGAGTACGAAACGCAGTCAGGAGAACACAACCACGACAATCAAGCTGTGTTTCAAGAGTCTTTCCAGGGCCCTCTGCGGGAGCTTGCCATTGTGCTTGGAGCTCTAGTCAAATCCAAAGCAAATCGAGAAGCCGCGGAAGCACAGGCAGCTCATGATACTGCAGCCTTGATGTTCAGTCGAGCATTACCATCTTTGAACTCTCACCTTCATGAAACTTCAGTCGAGAGCGTCCAGGGGACAACCCTTTTGGTATGTTCGGCTTTAGTACCAATATACATACATGACTTTCAGGGCGCACTGACAATCCAGTGCTTGTGTTACCTCCAATTAGGACGCTACGGGCAGCCATGGAAACTTTGTGGACACAGTGCTCGAGCTCTCGAAGCTCTTCCTATAACATACACAAACGGCCAAAACCCAGCCACGCTCAATCGACTCCGCGCGATATGTTTTGTACTGGATACGTACGTGCAACCGTCCCTCGATCGAAGTGCTGCTCCAAACTGATATGTTACGCAGTCAGCTCTCTTGTTTGTTATGCAAAGAACCATATCCTGTCGATCAACATCACCACCAGCTGTGCGGATCGGAGAGTGGAGCATTAAATGCACACTCTGTGCTCCAGTTTCGCAGCGAGCTTGCAGGTCTGACTTATAGACTTCTGGTCGTCTTTCGTCAGAAAAGTCTGAACCCCAACGAGCTATTGGGACTCATGAGCTCTCTCGATGTTGATCTAACCAAGTGGCGTGATGGGTTGCCCCCAGATTGGCGTCCTGGACATCCTCTGATCTCTCATCGCCATCAGCGAGCGTTGGTTCTTTTGCTTTGGAAAGAGTATTACGCCCTTTTGACCATGATCTTTTACTCTGTGTCACATTGTCAAAGGGTGTTTCCGGGACACGTCGCAGCAAACGACCATCCGTCTATTAGAGTCAAGAGCCATGAGCACATTCTGGTCGCCAGTGCTCGGGACTACCTCAGAGTACATGTAAGTATCGCTGACACATACGGTGAGATTTCGAGCGCACTGCCATGGTAAGCAAATTGTCCTCCTCACCACTGCGTATTCTAAACCGCCTTGCTGCTTCAAGATGACAACCCGCAACGCTTGCAATTGGCGTAGTAGATCTAATGCTATATAGGGTGACTTTTGGAGAGATCTTACCTATCTTCTCCATCTTGTGCGCACACATCACCGAGGAACCCGCATCTTTGTTGTCAGGGCTTGACGTCGAGCTGCTATCATCGACCTTACAAGTCTTTGGTGCCCACGCAAAGGTCTGCGCGAAACAGAACGATGCGCGCTTCAAAGAAGTAATGTGGATAATGGCTTCGCTTGTGTCACTGCTTTCCGGCCTGACAAAGAACACTCGTGCCAGAAGCGCTGTTCTCGACATCCAGACCGGATTCAACACGGACTTTTCGAATCTTCACAAAGACCACAACCTTGCAGATGCTTTCATGGTTCAACCCTCGTCCCGGGATCGCCAGTCTGCGGACGTATATGGCCCTAGTGTCAACTACAACAGTGGAGGGGGTCCTTCCTCAGGAACGCAGCCACTGGAAAAGCCGTTCGAGGAATTTTTCGAATTCGAATGGCTTGACACAACTGCAGCAGACGTGGAGAACCCATCACTCTCTGCATTCCCTTACATGGCTCAGATTTTCGACAACTTCCCAGAATTTCAAGGCGAGATGGACAACGTAAGCTGACCGTGAAACAATGGGGAGGTCACATGTCAGCGAAAGCGCCGCACGCATACATCACATGTGACAGTTGCCTCTTCCTACTCCACCGACACAGTGCCGCGTTCACAACTTCTGACAACCTGACGGGACAGCAAATTACCGGTTTCTGCTATGTATACACCAAAACCATCAGCAATGGTGCTCTCTACGCGACGAAATGCAATGGCAACTACATGATCTCGTAGCAGTGAGGTACGTCTTCGCTGCCAGAGCTGCACCAGCCATATTTTCGGCCACCGACTCCATGTCCGAGCTACTCAGCGCCGTCATCTTGTTTTCCAGCTTCTCAATAAGATTTGGATGCCGGTCACCAAGCACAGTACCCAGCGACCTTACGAGATCCTTCATCGCTTCCTGTTGCTGAGAAGAGCACCCTTCGCTTTCACTGGGTGCAGTAGAGAACGCACACTCGCTCATGCTCTTGTCCACCAGCTTATCGAAACTAAGGATATCCGAATTGGACCTACTCGTCTGTCAGTGCAGTCTCAATATGCATGTGCAAGAACACGTACCTTCTGCCGTCTACGCTGCGCGAATGACAATTCCGCATGTGCTCCTTGAGATGGTCCTTCCGCTTGAATACCTTGTGCTTCTTGCTGCGCGAGCAGACACTGCATGCGTGAACACTGTCCGTATGCTTTATGCGATGTCGCAAGAAAGTGTCACGTCGCGCATATGTCTTACCACACCCGGCCTCTTGACATCTCCAACCCTTGTGCAGCGAGCTCCTGGTATGCCTATCGAGGCCTTGGAGGTTGTCGAACTCGAGCCCACATTCTGAGCACATCAGACGCTGGATCTCGTCATCTTGTCGGCGCTCGCGATCAGACAGTATCGATGGTGTGGTTCCTCGCTCGTGTTTGGTTTCCGAAATCGAGGTGTGCGAACTCTGCCGCTGAGTGACGATACCTCCTTTTCCAGCGAACCCATCAATTGAAGATGGATGCGCAAATTCGGGAAACGGAACACCAGGACGGAATATCGCTGTCGTCACGGAATCGGTTCGTTCAAGCTCTTCAAGCTCTGTGTCTGCCCACGACTGGGGAGGAAAATCGGCGTCGTCTACCGCACTTGTCCAAAACAGGGGCTCGTTCGTGAGTTCGTTGTCCAGCCACAAACGTTCGTCTCCGAATGGTGCTGAAATTGTGCGACTGTTGGCTTCCCAAACATTTTGTGTAGCCATTTAAGGAGTCTTAGGGCGAGAGAAAAGGGCAACGGCAGTGTTTCCAACACTGGCAAGATCTCGCCGGTATTGGCCTATATACGGCGTGCAAGCCCCATAGATCACGACGGATCAAGAACCTTGCTGCACTGCATCGACGCGGATTCCAGCCTCCAGCTCAGACTTGTCGAAGCCTTGAGTGGCAGGCGACCGACGGCTCGTGAGCGCGGGTCAGAGGCGCCCTACACAAGCACAACATTCTTGGTGGAGATGCTTTCCCGCATATTATTGCTCATCGATATCTGATGCTGGATGTACCGGTGTAGCGTCAAGCGCCGGTGAAGGTAGTGCATGACTACCTTAACTGACTGGTGGGGCCGGTGAAGGCGCAGCTCTCTCGCTTATTAGCTGCAGGAGCTGAAGCTGATATGCACCACACGCGCATGCTTGACTTCATCCATCGTCCGTCCTACGGGCAAACAGGCCGACAGGCAAATTGGTGGGCAAAGCACTGCCTTATAATAATGTGTTCAGTTCACAGCCTGCTGACGCTTGTGCTGAAGATTGAAGCCATACCGCTATGTCCTCTCCATCCAGCCTAAGCCTACTGCTCCTGTCTCTTCGGGCAGTGCTAGTGCCTTAGGCACTACTACCACACAGCCTCGTCGTCCTCTACCCTCAATCGACGCTACATCCACTCTCGTCTATTATCTCCTCTTTCAGCCGATGCACAACCATCACATGCTCACGCGAGAAGAGGCCGCCCTGTTGGACACGCGTCAACGAGCGATTGGCCAGCTACCGGCAGGCAGCCATGTTTGACCAAGCTCCTTGATCATGGGCACCTCGAATGCATACGTGGACCTATAGGTACACTGTATCGCTGCCCGACTGCAACCTTTACATCCTTCGCAACATCACAACCACTAGGAAGCTTCCGCGACGCAGAGTCCTGACCGCGTGGCTTGCGGTGGGTGCCATCAACACTGGACGACTGGACAGCGGCGTTCCGGACCAAATGCACCCTACTGCAGGAGAAGAGCTGAGATTGAAGGCGTGCTTTGCGGATGGTCGTTCCGTGGTTGAGATCCGGCTGCTACGCACGAAAAGAGAGGCGCTCTCCGAGTATACCGCTCGAGATCCAGTATAACATGGCAGTTCTCATCGGCAATGCAGAACAATAGCGAAGGCTCAGCGGATCGCGGGCATGACATTCCCGATAGTATTGTCAAAAGGGTCGCGAGAGCCCCCGGTGCAACCATCTTTCCAGCAACCGTTGTCCCTCGATCTAACGCGCCAATGCCCCCCTCGCTGCCTCAGTCACCGGTGGGAGTGAGCTCCCCATAGTGCACGCAAGCTCCTGCCCACGCTCCTCTTGCGGCCGCCCTTTGCCCTGCCGATGTCCCTCGCTCGCATCCAATCACTCTGCTGGCTCGTCGGTCACGACGCGGAGACCGCCGTCGACTCTCTCGCTGGGCCTCGAGTGTGTCTGCGACACTGAGCATGTCAGTGGGAGAAGTATCTGGTCGATGGTCGGCGCGGCGCGAGCCCTGTGCCTTCTTCCCACTGGCTACAATGTCACCGCTCGTTGTCCTGGCGCTTTCCCAGTTTTCGCCGATCAATCTGGCGCCGGGTCGCCAGTCGTGTACCTGTGAAGGGTAGCTTAGGGGGCAGATACCCCCACCTCCCCCCTCTCTGCAGACAAGCACCTCTTGCACCGCTTCCTGGACGCTCCTGCGGCACTCAAGTTCCTCGCGAACAGTGTATTGAGCATCCTGCAACTTGCACCGTTCGCATTGCGTTGCTGAGTGCACACAGCAACATCGTTTAAGCTCGTAATCTCCATTTGCCGCCATGTCAAGACGAAGCTCAGACCACGCGTCGGGAACCCAGCGACGGCCGAGCAATCAACGTCCTCCGCCACAGGAATATCACGAAGACTCGTACCAGCGCTCCTCCAGCCACGAACTATCAGACGATGAGATGTCGTACATGCGCGCCAATAGGCATGTCAGAATTCCCGGACTGACTCCGCATCATGACCGTGGGTGAAGCCTCGAGACTCACGGGCAGGACCAAGACTGACTTTTCCTAGCATTTCGATATATGCCCTCGCGTTCCAGCCGATACCCTACGAGCTTCACGGCGCTTGGCAACGCAGGATCAGATGTCGGCCTCGATCCTCTTGATGAGCCTCTTACTCGGCGTCGTATTCGTAAGGCGCCCACCTCCGGACTCAGCACAGAGGGACGCAACCCCTCGTGGCCCTTTCGAGAGCCAGCGGAGCCTCCCAAATTCACTGCTGCAAGCACCAGCGTCTACTCCTATCCAACGAACATCGACATACCCTCTGGACCACCACCCCGAGTCCACGATCGCCGCGAACAGGCTGACCGCCCTATCGCCAATGAGTCCGAGGCGGTGGTTTCTGGCCGTGAACATGATCTCCGTCCTCAAGTCCCCCAACCGCAACTTGACCGTTATCGCACACAGAGCAACATCCTCCGCCCAGATCCACAACGTCAACAGCCCAAGCGACGTCTGCCTGCACAAAGTGACCCTTCGACCACCAACGACAATCGCAACAAGCACCCTAGGTACGATGACTGATCATCCGGGAATCGATGTCCCAATTTTAATTACCAAATGGATACTGTAAATTTGTCAGTGCAGATAGATGTAGTTAAGAATGATTCCGGTGTTTCGCGCTACGTCTTCAATTGAACTTTCAGTAATCTGTACGCTTCCGTGCCAAGACCGTGATATCATGTCAACTTCCACTTTAGCCTCTGCCTTTTCGCCCGCAGCTTTGTGGCTCAGCCATTTTGCAGACCATTAATAATAAACTCCACCATCCATGATGACTTCTGACGAAAGTATTCCATGGGGCTCGCTACCTCTGGAACTTTACGTCCTGTTGCAATGGACCAGTGTTGCCATTGATGCTCTCGATGAGCGCCGACGTCATCTTGCACAACAATTTGCCGCAATCGGATACTCCGGCCGCTTCGTGGGTACCTTAATCGTTGCAGATGGGATTTTATGAACGCTCTACTAAACGCACAATGACAGCTGCACGTCGCTTTCTCGGGTAGCCACTCTGATCCTAAACTACCACATCAAGCGGATTGGGAGAGTATCCTGGCGCCATTGCGTACAAGTTTCCAACGCCAGCTCGCTTCACCATATTCTTTCCAGCCTGATGGCTTTCACTGTTGGGGAATCGTCTGGTTGCGTACTTGTTATGGCGAGGGCACCGACGAAGCGCACCAAAGACTGCTAAGTGGACTGAATCTAGATCTTGCGCTGGAGATGGAAGAGAACATCTTGGACGATGCAGCGCTGTATGACTGGGGTGACGACTGGCGTCGCATTTTTGAAGTTATACCTGAACGGTCATTTGAAGAAGTACTGGATGATGGCGATGCGAGAGCTGCTCGGGAAGAGCATGAAGCATGGATTCAAGAAGCGCAGCGGGAACTTGACATTGACGAAGTGGATGACATCGATGCTTTGAAAGAAGGCACTATGAGGTTTCACTTTCGGGCTGTTTGCAAATACCTTTTCGTCTCGGACAGAGTCGCTCTCGATACTGGCGAAGTGCTCGTCGTCTTTTATGACCATTGTGGGCGGACGGTGCGGCAATCGCGAGTACGGCCTGAGTGTTGTGGGGAGATAGCTGGTGCGTGGTTTGATGGCTTCATCGATGAGATGGAGGTGTTTACAGAGGCGGACATCGGCTCCGATTACCTCCCTGGAGGGCTGTGTGGTCCTCCATACTCGACTTAGGCAGATAATGTGAGAGGAATCTACCCTATCGTAGAGTTGCCATCTCCTCACCATACATTGTGAGCACCCAGGCGACGCTATGCTGGGTAGCAAACCGTACATTTGAGACACTTAGCAGGCTGGATGTACTGTCTCGACATTCTTGTGAATGTGATCGTAAAACACTGTGCTTTATTCGGGGTCATTAACTCGTCATGACCCACCACCCAAGAGCCGCTGTGAACGGTGCCAAGAAAGCATGCCCCTTCCAATTGCCATCGATCTTAGCACAGGCTAGGATATCGCAAAGCTGTGTGATCAAACCACAAAGCATCATAGTGCCTGCGGTCTTTGTTTGACCTGTCAGCGTCAGAACGGCCATCACCACGCCGCTTGCAAGATTTCTGCCCGCGACGGCTCGCATGAGGGGGGAAGCGGTGCTGTGGTCGAATGCTGTGACGCCTAGGAAGCCAGCGGCGCCTGTTCAAAGAAGAAGGATCAGTATGATGACTTTCGGTCTCAAAGACATTTCAAGTTACCTTCTACCGGGTCGGTTGCTTGATACAAGCCGACGGCGATTTGGAAGCCGGCCATCGCCCTGGTCGCCCAGATGGCTGCTGTTGCACGAGTTGCCATGATTTCGGCGCTGAATGTTCGATTAAAGAGTTTTGTGATGTCTTGGAACGGAATACTGATACGGAACGTCAAATGAATGACTGATAGCTTTATTGGGATGAAACGGATTAATTGTCAGCGAGCGCGCACCTGAGATTTATGGACGATGATGATCAATTGGGGCGCCATCGGTATCGTGGCGGAGTGATAGGGTTCAAGAGGGACACAGTTGACTCGGCATACCTAGAAGGGTATAGTGTACGACCAGCCAATTGTGTTTCGGTGGGTCCCCGCACGGAGTGAGACATGTCGACCGAGCAATGCCCAGAAAGCAATCGTAGTAACCGAACATACATGACTTCCATCCCAAAAGGATCCAATGCACGGCTATTGAGCCATAATTCAATGGGAACCCGTGCAAGTGTGACACACATTTTGACGCAAAAGCTTACGAACGATTCTCGAGGGCTGGCCATGCACGCGGATCGACTCTCATTTTCCGAAACCAATGGAATCGAAACTAGATAACAGTAAGCTACGATGCCTTCCCGGCGAGCGCACACCAAGACTCGACACGGCTGCCAAGCCTGCAAACGACGTAAGATCCGCTGTGACCTTATACAACCAGTTTGCCGAAACTGTGATCGCAACAAAGAGTTATGCTCGTTCTCCGACGGAAAAGGCCAACAGGCAGTCTTGCCATTTTCAGTGGTGCTTGAGCCGCCGGAACACATCGGAACGGAAGAGAACAGACTCTTGCAGATTTATACTGCGTTCACCTCGAGGACACTCACTGACAGGGGACTGCAAAGCGACCTGTGGCAGATTTGCGTTCCCCAGCTAGCCGCCTCGAGTCGATACCTCCAGGACGGAATACTAGCTCTTGTCGTATTACACGAACGATGTCTCGCACGGTCAAATGATAAGGCCTACTTTATCCATGCTTCTGACCATACACAAAGGGCACTCAAGGGATTTACAAAAGAGTTGGAGGCAATTGACCACACAAATTGCGACGCTCTGTTTGCCGCAACAATGTTGATTGGCTGCTTGTCTTTTGGGCTACTCTCGTGCCAGCAGGCTTGCGATTCTAACTCCGGTAACACGATCGACGAAATGTTGTCGGTGTTCGAGATGTTGAATGGCATCGTTGCGGTAGCGAACCAAGCACGCCCACTGTTGCACGGCGGTTCCCTTTCGCGCATGTTGGACCGCGTGCCTGACCCTACCGACCCTATGCTCGAAGATGGGCAGCAACGTACAGTACAAGGAAGGGGGACTACCGAGCACCAGCGTGACGACGGCACCGAAGAGTGTCGAGTTGCTACCGCGAGGCTACAGTCTACACTCAGATCCGCGGGGTTTGGTGGTGTGTCTCAAGATCATGCCATTGTCTGGTCTCTTAGTCTGAGCAAGAACCTCAAAACAAGGATGAGACACAGGGATCCGGCTGCTTTGATACTGCTAGCACATTACGGTCTTCTGCTATGCTTCTTCGAGAGCAGATCGTGGTTTCTTCAAGATATCGGCCCTAGGCTGGTTCACACAATTGCTGGCGAGCTGCCAACAGAACAGAGGAAGCAGATTCTGTGGATCGAGAGGATTCTAGGTAATTCTAAGATGGGAAACAGTTTTTAGGTACCTACCGTCTGTGATACAGTAAGCTGCATTATCTTTATTCTAAAACCTCGAGCACTCCGTTCTCCCTAGCTATTAATATTCTGCGGTTACAACGTGATCTCAGGTAAATATACGGGCGCCATGCGATACGTTCTCCATAGCCGTGCGCGCATGAAAACATGAAGCGCATAGGTTGTATACGAAATCGGCCACCACCTAATTCTGTAGTACGTTACAGGGAATTAACTGGTTACAGTTCTTCGTACTCTACTATTCGATGTGTGCGTGCGCGACCTTGAACCCACCAGGCATCAAATCGGTGTAGACACGTTGGGGATCATACTTGGCCCTGATATCTTGTAGCCGGTGAAGATTGCTTGATCCATAACTCTCAAAAACCTTCTGTCCCTTATCGGCATCGTTAAGGAAGATGAAATCAGAGATTCCGTCAACCTCACGTAGCTTCTGATCGATCTTGCTATCAACTTCGGCGAGAAAAGCTTCGATAGCTGCATCATCTTCTTCCGAGGCCCACGTTATACTTTGTTCTGTCCAGAATGCCGGCTCGATAGGGATATCATAAGGCGAGCCCTTGCAGGCTTCAGCCAACCGCGTTGTGACGGGGTTGAATGCAAGGCCAGTGAAGAATTGGTCGATCCGGTTCGCGATGCCAGTGGAGTTCAAGACTTCGAAGTATGTGTCGTGGATGATGCTGATCGTTTCACTCGTCGCTTTCGCATTGATCACACGAAACTTCTGTCGCAGGCCGTAGGACTCCCCGCCGGCCCTGAAAGCTGGAATGGCGCCGGAACCATAGATCGCGAGAGGCAGCCTCGCCATCGCAGAAGATCCATCGTCAGCCGGAAGCTTGCTCGTAGTATCGTTAACGAACTCAGCGAAAGGTCCGGAGCTCGGTAACGCTGTACCATTGTAGAAGAGTGTAGAATGGTATTCGGCCTCAGTGTAGTTGGGACCCCAGCGCGCGATCGGAGTAATGGCAGCGTATGGGTCCGCGTCTGGATCAGTCGTAAAGTCCAGCACAGCTTCTAGAAATGCATCTCGTACAGATCTGCCGCTGCCATAGGATGCTTCCGCGATGAAAGGAGTAGGGTCGTAGAATGTTTGCAAGTCAAAGCGCGTGACGATCGCAAACGAATTTCCGCCGCCTTGTAAAGCCCACCAAAGGTCTGCATGCTCATTGTCTGCTTTTGCAACGACAATTGACCCGTCGGCAAGCACGCACTGCATATAGTATCAGCGAGGTTCCATGTTCCAAGTAGTGCCATGCACAAACCTCATAAGCCTTGATCTTCCCACCTGCAGAAGCCAGCCCGCGATTAAAGCTGTAGAACGACATGCCTCCACCGAGCAGCAGCCCTGAGACACCGACAGGACCCAGGCGTCCTCCCACAACCATCAAGTCGGTACCATTGAGGTATGTGAAGACATCGCCCCATCTAGGGCCTGGCCCGACAGACAAGTAGGACTTGTCGTCGGAAAGCGCTAGAGTCTTCAAATTGGTGCTAGAAATCAAGACCCCAGTGGCATTGATGTTTGCCGCATCTGCGATGGGCATGTGACCACCACCTCTCATGGCGAAAGGCACGTGTGAACCAGACAACTGTTTGACGGCATGGGAAAGGTCGGTGGCATTGTAAGGGAGGAAAACACAGCCTGGGCGTTCCCATGCAGAAGCAGTCCAAGAAACTGTTGAACGTACGTAGTCAGCTCGATGTGACTGGGCTGTACTGGAGTGCGTAACAACAAACCTCTCGTCTCGTTCAAGTAACCAGGATCTGTGGGTAGCAAGGTGATGTTTGGAAAATCATGCTTGAGCTGCAAGCAGGTACGAGAAACTGTACCAGTCTTACAGGACGAGTTCCTGGCATCGTGGAGAGAGGCGAAGGCGCCAAGCGCAAAAATTGCAAAGGCAGAGATATGCATTGTCCTCAGGTTGGCGGCTTGGTATGCTGCAGTGAATTGTAGTTGTAGGTTGACTTCAAGGACTAACGAACAAGGAGAATTCAATCCTTATATGACAAACGCAAGGCTGTGCAAGCCATGTCGCGATCAACCGTTCGATCAAAGCGTTGCAAGCAGTGGATCTGCACGGCCCGTGTCTTTGTATAGATTGGTCCAAAGCTTCTGTTGGGTTTTGTTATTGGGTCATCGATCTGAGTGGCTACGTGTGTCTGTCGCTGCAGCACGACGTGATTTGTGATCTATGCTCTTGGATGTTCGACTTGGCTGACGGCGATATCGCAGGGTTCGTTATACCGGCATACGTCGTACCGGCATTGCGCCGCAGATACTCGGCGTCGCATCCATCGTATATGTCTGGTTCGGCCTTGCCACAGTAAGACTACGCCAAAGAAAACGCTATGCGCTAGTGCGCGATATCATAGGGCTCGTCGTACTCGTCGTACCGGTCGTATGCGTCGTACCGGTTCAGCGCCGCATACTTGGCGTCGCTTTCGTCGTATTCAACCTGGCGGCAAGGTGGTATTAAGACTGGACCGAAGACAATGACATGCCAGCTCGCGCTGCCTACAAGCTAATTTCTGGACAGTGAAACGAACGGCATCGAACGTCTGGTCATCATGGCCAGATACCATAATTCAGATTATGCCAAGGAGAATGGCCGAAAGCCTGGAACCAGAACCAGAAGGATTGTCGCAAACTTGGTGGGCAAATTTTCAGATGTTGTATCTTACACGGAAATTAGAATATGAAGAAGGTACGTTAGACATGTGATAGGTCGCATATTGGTGATCAGATCTCATGTCCCTTGAGGGATATCTGATATACAAAAGCGCGATGAGCTTCTTTCTGTAGCCCTAAACGACCTAAACGCCTCTTCAGGATTAGTGCCATGCACGTACCGGTCGGACGCGTGTGTCTATACTCCTTTTTGTCTTTCCCATGTCTTTCACGAAGAGTCAACATCTTTTCTGGAGTCACACGGTCAATTGCAGCAAGATGTATCGGCCAACATCAGCATGGGCTTGGGCTTTCCTTGGGATAGCTTGCTTCCAAGCATGCTTCACCATAATCGTCGATTCGTTCTTGTTATACAGATTCGATCAAAGATTGCTTTCGCTAAGTTTCAATAATGATTCCGATGCGGAATCTTCTAGGAAGCATGCTTTGGGCCTCACTCCGACGTACTTGGTCATATTGGTCCTCGGATTGCTCTATCATATATCACTCTCCTGGGACACTCTTCGGCTGCAGAACACCATTCAAATCTGCGGTGTATGTTGCTTCGCCGCAGCCATGTCCACGTACTCCATGGCTGAGGTCATCGAAGTGCGATCGGCAGTCAGCGACTTTCGAATACATATGCCTGCAGGCGGAGCACTTCTAACGGCAGCAGAAAGTGGGCTCCTGGTAGCTATACCAGCCGTGCTAGCCATCACAACCTTGGGCTTATGTTTTCTTGCCTGGAAATTGAGTCAGATGTTCGCTTGGACGATCTACAAAAGCTTTTCTGCAGACATGAACATTAGAAAACGATACTCATTGTTGGAGGTGAGTAACATCAAAGCTTTTTGGCGCAGGCGGGGGCACTGACCATTGCCAATGCAGCTCTACGTTACACTCCTAAAATTCGACTTTTTCTTCTTCTTAGGCTTCGCGGTTCAACTGCTAGCAGTAGCCGCTGGTCCTCAGGGATTGCCAATTGGGAAGACGGAGCTCTATCTTACGATCGCCGCTGTTCCTCTCGCAACAGCACTGCTCGTACTTGCAGCATGGGTTGTGAAGCATGAGAGTCGCAAAGGCCAAGTCTGCATTGTCGTGGCGTACATCATTGCAATCGCTTATTTCATGTACAAACTCCGCCAGGTCTTTGTGAGCGAAACAGCAGCAGCGTACAAACCAGCACGAGGCATGCTTACTGTTTTCGGTACACTCACCATGCTGCTCCTGATCGCCTCTGTTGTAGTGGGCCTCAAGTGTCGAAAGAATTTCGGGACAGGCCTCAAAGAACATATGCAGAACGGGCATTCGCTGACAAGCGGCGACGATGGCGGTGCTACTTCTCGACAGCGTAAAAGGATGACGATCTGGTAATGGATGAACACGTTCGTGTATACTAATTATGAATCCTTTTGTGGTCATGAATCCCTCAAAAGGCCAGGGTACATAGGCACATTCTTGTCATGATGAGAAATAGCTGTTGATACTCGCCGTATGATTCAGTAATCTACATTGTCGTTTTCCTACGATCTCGAATGCTTGACCTTCTCTGGTATCTCGGTATCAGACCATACTTAGAAGCCTAGCTCTCACGAAGGAGTCAGGTATCTTTATTGCAATTTCTGGTTTGTATTACTTGTCCCAGCCTCCCTCGGCAGTCTCGGCCTTTTTCATACATCCTCGCCTGATATCTTCAAGAAGCAAGAAGAAGAAAGGACGGCCATTGCTATCAATGATGGCTGTCGGCACCAATAGGCCCAAGCTGACTTTGACTACCCTGGGTATACGACTGATACTCCATATACTGGCACTGTGTTTGTGAATTCGTTGAATACAAAGATACTACAAGACTCCAATCCCTACCTACAGCTGGAACAAAACGCTTCAGAGCGGTGCAAGCCCTGCTGGAGGATCGCGTAAGACCTCTAGATCGATGCTCTTGCCATCGAACCCCAAGTTCGCCTCAGCAACTTCCCGGATCAGGACATATACGCGACGTGGCTCTCCCTTCGGCAGATTGCCGTGCTCATCGATAGCTTCGGTTGTGCGCCTAATGAGCTCCGACTTGGTGGCGGCGCTGTATCCGCCTTGGATGACATTGATGTCGAGGGTGATGAACTTGCTGCCGCCGGGCTTTCCGCCATGATAGACCTGATCTTGAGGGTACGCGTGGGTGTATATCAATGTTGTGGAGCGTACCCAGTCGGTAAGAGGGAGTTTTTCGAGCTCTATGGCGTCTTGTGTGATCTGGGCGGCGAGAGAATAGAGGCCTTCGGGGGTGAAGGCACCCTCGGTGTAGCTCAGGTACATTATCGGCATGGTTGGGGCTGGAGAAGAGGTCAGCGCAATGTCACTGCTGAGGGAGTGTTGTGGGAGGTTCACTTTGGTAGGCGGACACAATGGTGTGGATTGTGAAGTGGAGAGAATGATGTAGATACTCTGGGAGGTGGCCTAAATATGTTATGTCCAGAACTGGGTGGCTATGCAATCGACCTGAATGCAACTCCTCTTTCGTGGACAGCATAAGCCGATTGAAACGAGATAAGCGAGACCATCTTCCTTCCTTGCAAGACCAGATCACTTCAATGTAACCTATCGCGCGAATGCAAGATGGTATGCCCGAAACGGAGATTGATTGAGCTTCGTGGTCATCGTCTGGCTCGGTTACCTTCAATTGGTTCTTTGTGTCGTATCATGATTAACACAATGGTTCTTCAACTCGTGCTTGCTAAGCCTCAGCTCATGCATTGCCATGACTAACGATAGACACTCGCGTGGTCAGCCAGCTCCTGTATGCATCCTTGATTATACATCCTCAAGGGAGACCAGAATGACATGCATCATCCACCTCGCTTATCTCGCTTATCTCGCTTATCTCGCTTGCGTTGCCTGCGTCGCCTACTTCGATGTTCTCAACTGCATCGCTCAGATTGGTCGTTTCACCTGCTTACAATCATCCCCGACTGTTCTGTTTTGATCATACCATCGTGCATCGGAGTTGGATGGCGACCATGAATATAAATTTGGGGCTTCGTCATGCTCCAAGACGAGTTTTGTCCACAGCAATTGTTTTCCGAAAGAGCCTGTACCATCAATCATGACACCAGTTCTCCAATCCCAAATGCGAGCAGCTCGTCTGACCAAGGTTCGTTATAAGAAGAAAATCGTGCCAGGGTCATGGCGAAATCCCAGCATGCGAACAGCTGTTCACCTTTGCGCCTCCCGAAACTGATGCTTATCAGTACAATACACCATACGAATTGCACTACATTGACACCCCAAAGTCAGGAGCAAATGACCTGCTCTTCAAAGTCGGTGCCGCGGGCTACTGCCACACCGACTATCAAGTCTTCGAAGGTGTCTACAAGTCCGAAACTCCGATCACCCCCAGCCACGAACCCGTCGGCACGATCGTTGCTCTAGGATCCCAGGTTGATGGCTGGAAAGTCGGAGACCGCATCGGAGCGCTACTTTTCAGGCACGCCTGTGGAACTTGTCACGGATGTCAGAGAACGCTCAAAGAGGAGGGCCGGTACGATATTCGGTTCTGCAAGAATGCCTCTCTGGCTGGGCTCAAGGATGATGGCGCTATGGCTGAATACATGATTGCGGACGCTTCTAATGCGGTCAAGCTGCCGGACTCGGTGTCTTTTGAACAAGGAGCGCCTTTGATGTGCGCCGGGGTGAGTTACAAGTCTTCTCTTGCATCTACCAACAGCTTCACCGTGGCTCACCATGCGGAACCTCGCAATGTCATATGTCCCTGCTTACTTCGGCTTGCTATAAGTGGCAAAAAGAATGCGCTGACTTTATTGCAGACAACTGTGTGGGGCGGCATCAAAGCAGCGAAAGTGAGCCCCGGAGCACCAGTCGGAGTCATTGGCATCGGCGGCCTGGGATCGCTCGCCATCCAGTTTTTCAAAGCTCTGGATCATCCGACAGTAGCTATTGACAGAAGATCCGAGGCTCTCCAACTCGCCACCGAGACACCGCTGAAAGCCGACCTTGTCATCGACTCCACCTCGACGAGCGCTTGCGAAGATATAACGAAGTGGGCCGACAACGAAGGCTTGGCTGCCGTGATTGTTTGTACAGACGACCTTGCTGCCAATGAGTGGAGCTTGAAGCTGTTGAGGGTTCATGGTCGATGTGTCGTGCTGGGACTGCCGACTTCACCTCTGCGATTCGATGCTTTCGACCTGGTGTTCAAGGAGCTTGACATTACTGGGAGCTTGGTGGCGACCGTTGAAGAAGCTCGCGAGATGATGAAGGTCGTGGAAGAGTTTGGCATCAAGTCCCATGTCAACGTCGTTTCGCTTGATCGGGCACCTGAGTTGCCAGCCTTGTACATGGATCCGCATCTCAAAGGGCGTCTGGTCGTCAAGATGTAGCCGAGTCTTAAATCGCAATGGTTGCTTCGGGCTGGTGTGGAACTTTGCATGTATCTATCCGCCCACCGTCAATGAAATACATGCAGCATCAAGCTCTCCCCACGTCCATCATCGGAACACATCGTGAATGTCCTCGGGTCAAGAAAGCAGTCTTGCACCGTTGATGTGGTCTTGAAGTGCATGCTCCATGTCGAACTCCGTGTGCGTCGCCCACTCGCGCCAAGCGACTGCAGCCGGTCTGCTTGACAACCATGCGGACAAATCAGTCACACAAGTTTCTTCACCGTAGATGTGCAAGTCTGGGTTGCACGGATGCTCACCCTGGTAACATCTCCAGCGAGCATGACCTAGTATTGAATACCTTTTGGCGTCATCTGGAACAGAGTCGTTGTCAGTTCTGATTCTGGCAAAGTACGACACGTAGTTACGGCCGTCCGGCTCGGGTATTAATTGGCATATGACACGGTTTGCTGGGGAAGGATAATTGTCTGGCATAGACAACGAGCTTCTCCTGCTGTGCAAGTCGAATGCGTGGAAGCAGTCTAGATTTGTTGAGAACGTGTGGCCTTTGGAAATGCCTTCTTGCTGAAGCAAGCCACAAGTGTTCCGAATCCAATGCAACCAAGATGGGTGCGGGCAGCATAGGCCGATGATGTGCAGTAGGGGCAAGAAGCCGATTTTGACTCCCTCTGGTGCAAGATACGTATCTCCTACATTGGCATTGTCAATCCCTTCCTCCAGTTGTGTGACTGCGCAGCGCAATGCCTTGTAGAAGAGATTATATGCAGACAGCTCGTTGTCTTCTGGAAATTCATTGCGAACGCACAATGCCCATTTTGTACGAGCCATGTAAAAACTGTAGTGCGCGGCTGCGAGATTTGCGTGGCGTGAAACAGCAGGATAGCCTTGGGGTGGAAGCGGGTATGCTTGCCAGTCGTTCCCAAGTAGGCCATTAGTGTCGGTTACTGTATCAGGGTCTGGGAGTAGGGCTTCGTGTCGAGTCTCCCAATCCAAAAGCTGTTTCTGGAAGCCATGGATCTCCTCCGCGGAGACAAGTTGATCATAGGCAGCGACGGGATTCCAGATGAGTTGTTCCATGTCCTCGTTGTTGCGAGGCATCGACAGGAGTTCTTGTAATGCAGCGACTGTCAGCGCCGCCGGCGTTTCCACAAGAAGTGGGGGACGATTATAAGGAGGCAATCCACCTGAAAATATCGAGGGCGCTAGTGATGGTAGAGCAATACGACACGTCTGACTCAGTGACTGCAGACATCCGTCCAGCGCTGGATGTTGAATGCTTTCAGGCCCATTATCTGTGCCACCGGTCAACAACACAAAAATCCGCGAATAATGGCTGGCAACTCTCAAATGCCCGACACACGCGGGTAGGTTGCCGCTGAATGTCTGGAGTGCAGTCAGGAGAGTCGGGCATCGTGATGCGAACCACGGCTACTTAGAGGCTTACCTCGAAATACGCCATCAGACAAAGTACGCCAACAAGGATTTTTGGGACAGATCTCGCGTCATCCAAATGATGTGCCAATTCTTGCAAGGCTTGGGTATATTGCTGCACCGCGCTGAGCTTTTCGTTCAGACCAGCCTGCTGAACAGTCTCCTCTCGCGCGGCCATCATGATCACGCCCCTGTGCAAGTTGCCCAGTGCGGTCAAAGTGAGGTGGACGTACTAGCTCCCCCAGGCCTCCTGACAAAGCACATCCCTCCAGAAGTACATGTGCTCAGATGGGAACAGCAGTGGCAGAGTCCTGGTCAAGTAGTGGTGATATCCCAACACGTGCCGTGCTCCAGACCCTGGGCCTTGATCTGGTCGCGGGCTGTTCGGAAGCGGCGCAAGCAAAGAGCTATAGACATGTTCAGACACAGATTGTTGCGTGTCAGTAGGCAAGGCTTCCTTGCGCAGTCTTCGGGGCTCAACGTGCCGCAGCTGTGGGTAGCCAGCACAAACAATGTTAGCAGCCTCACAGCGCTCGCAAGATGGTTTTCGCTCATCGCATTTGACATGTCGCTGGCGGCAGCTTGAGCAGCCTGTACGTCTCCTCTTTTTCCTCGGCATCGTAGGCAGTTGGCTCAAGCAAAGCTAATCTGCGGCAGCAGAATGTGGCCAAATGGCTTGTAAATGCAATTTACCTCGCCGAGCTCGCCTAATTAGGCCTTTCCCGCATGCTCGCTTAGTACACGTGAGATCAGTAGCGGTCATGTCTTTGGAGGTTGCGTTTCGTAGTATTGGAATGTAACACCTTGTCCTTCGGGTGACTCAAGGCTCAGCTCGCCGCAGCCGGAGAAGTACAGCTTTCGCATTTCGGCACAAGACCAGCAATGTCCGGTTCCTCGTATCGATAGACATTGGACCAGAATTAAAGCCGGTTAAGCTTCTCGCTTAAGGCTTGTGTGAGCTTGTTTGAGCTTAGGCGAGATGATGACGCGTAGCGGCGTGCTCGAACCCTTGCGTTATCACAAATACCTTCTTCTTTCGCTCTACCACCTGCTTGTTTGGTGCGTAGCCTCAATTTATGATCCGAAGCACTAGAATACTGTTATCGCACGCATACGAGCAGCGCCCAAATTGTCCATCCGGCAGAAGCACGTTAAAATGGAGGCGATGGCCTACGACGATGAAGGCAGCACGCCCTCTCACACTCCGCCAACGACACTCACAGAATGGTGGCCTCCATGATGCGTCTTCTCGCCGCTGCACCCTTTGCGCTTCCAGCAGTCAAAGCCCTCGTTCTCCATGAGCAGGTCTCCACCGTCCCGGCTGGCTGGAGCATTTCATCTGCTCCAGACGAAAATGCTCAAATCGTGCTGCAAGTCGCGCTTGCTCAGCAGAATATTGACCAGCTTGAATCGAGACTGTCCTCGCTCTCGACCCCCAGCTCTTCCTCCTACGGCCAGTACCTCGACCATGACGATATCGACGCCCTATTCGGTCCGAGCGACGCTAGCAAGAAAGCTGTGAAGGAATGGCTGAGTTCTTCGGGGATCAAAGACTACACTGTCCAAGGTGACAGCGTGTGGCTCAAGACTTCTGTGGCGCAAGCCAATAGCCTCCTTGGAACAACTTTCAACAAATATACAGACGCCCAGGGAGTGTCAAAGATCCGCACAACGCAATACTCGATCCCGCAAAGCCTCAAAGCGCACGTCGACCTGGTCTCCCCGACCACTTACTTCGGCACCACTCAGCCGATGAGAAACATCAAGTCGACATATTCGCGTCCATCTCTCTCCGAGAGAGCGACTTCGCTGCCTGCAGGCTGCAACTCGACCATCGTTTACCAGAACCACACTTACGGCGGGCTCACTCCTGACTGCCTTCGATACATTTACAATGTCAAGGATTACAAGCCTGATGTCAAGTCTGGTAGCAAGATCGCCTTCAGCTCTTTCTTGAATGAGAGTGCCAGTTTCTCTGATCTCTTCGCTTACGAGGAGCACTTTGGCATTCCTCCTCAGAAGTTAGTCGCTCACTCCTGGTTATCTCACGATGTGCCCGCCACTGACATTTTTTTCTAGCTTCTCGGTCGTCCTTGTCAACCCTGAAGATGGCGCGACGGATCTGCCACAGCCGCCCTCTGATGCTGACGATGGCGAGGCCAACTTGGACGTGCAAAACATTGTCGCCATCGCCCACCCTCTCCCGATCACAGAATACATCACTGCTGGTAGCCCGTGAGTACTCACAGAAAGTTGATGATGATGCAAACAGAGCTGACGTTGGTTCATGCAGCCCGTACATCCCGGATCCAGTCGAGCCCGCTGGTACCACGAACGAGAACGAGCCATACCTGCCCTACTACGAGTTCCTGCTCTCCCAGCCCAACCACAAGCTGCCACAGGTCATCACCAATTCCTATGGAGATGATGAGCAGACAGTCCCCGAGAAGTATGCAGTTCGGGTTTGCAACTTGATCGGAATTCTTGGTATGCGCGGCGTGTCTGTCCTTGAGTCTTCCGGCGATACTGGTGTCGGTGCCGCATGTTTGAACCAGGATGGCAAGACACCTCAGTTCAACCCAGTCTTCCCCGCAACTTGCCCGTATGTCACAGCTGTTGGTGGTACTGTTGACCTTGCGCCCGAGATCGCTTGGTCAGGCTCCTCGGGTGGCTTCAGCAATTACTTCAAGGCTCCTTGGTACCAGAAAGCGGCTGTGCAGCACTACCTGAACACCTACGTGAGCGCGGAAACCAAGGAGTACTACGGCCAATACGTCAACTTCACTGGCCGCGGCTTCCCAGACGTTGCCGCATTGAGCGTGCACCCCGAGTAAGTATTATTGCTGCTTCACATGAGTCTCGAGACTGACACACGCACAGTTATCCTGTCTATCAAGGCGGTGTTCTCACGCCCAGTGGCGGCACCTCCGCTGCTTCTCCGGTACGTCTATAACTATGTCGCATTGCCGCAAAGCTCAAGCTCACCCTAGACAGGTCACCGCCGCCATCATCGCACTTCTCAACGACGCACGCCTTCGCGCTGGCAAGCCCGCACTCGGATTCTTGAACCCTTGGATCTACTCCAGCGGATACAAGGGCTTCACCGATATCACAGGTGGGCAATCGGATGGCTGCAATGGACTGAACACTCAGACAGGCAGCGCAGTCAACGGGGTAAGTCATGCGACAACACTTCGCAGCTTCAGTGTGACTAACTCTCGTACAGTCTGGTGTTATTCCGGGTGCGCATTGGAACGCTACAGTTGGGTGGGATCCAGTGACTGGATTTGGTACGCCAAACTTCGGTGCTCTGAAGGAGGATGTGATCAGCTGCATTCGTTAGAAAATATTGGCTTGCTCCGAATCAAACATACTCCCCTGCCAGTCCGCAACCATTCGGCGGAATTGTTCCTATTATGTCCGTTCTCAAACAAGTATTTGAATGTGCTGGCATACGCTTCAGCAACTTACTCTTAGACAATCCGGTAGCGCTCTTTTCCAAGCTGTTTCTCCGTCTGGGCATTGCGCATTGCGATAGTTGTGCATCACATTTTATTGTAGTCAGCACGCGTAAGCTCAGATATGAAGGAGGCGAGCAAGACTGTGCATGGGAGAGGGTGACAACATTTGACGGTTGACATCACGACTATACGTCGAGATAATCCGGTCACGTGATGAGGCAAACGTCATCGCAATGTCAGACCGGCAACACTTCGCCGAGATTACTTTGCCCCATGTCCACGCTCCTATCCACTATTCACCAGGCTGCGCAGGATGTCGATCTACACTCTTGTAGTCCTTCGCGACGACATGCATTGCCAGTGTCCTCTCGCGTTCGGTCTCAGGCTCTGACGGATTTTGCGACAAACTTCACACGACACACAAGTAAGGGCACAACATCTTAATCAATCCGGTGCCTCAGCGCGAGAACGCTCTTCCATCGATCACTGCCAGAAAAATGACTGGCCTACGTGCAGATGCTCGCGAAAAGCTTGGCAGATGGAGCAAAGAATCCTTCTCGACTCTGTGGAAGACGGCTCTGGTGCGACTGCCACGAGCTGTGCCTCTGGAAGCTCTGTATTTGACCAACCCAAATGGACCGTTGCCGTACAAATTGCTGCTGCCGTCGCGGCACAGCGGCCTCACGGTCCAAGTATTTGTCTTCCTACCTCCTGTGACCTTTCCATCGCAAAAAACGGGCTCTACAGAGCCAACACCAAACTCCTTCCCTGTCGTCATCGACTACCATGGCGGAGGATTCTATCTTGGCTCCTGCCTCGAGCAAGCGCCCTTCTGCTCAAAGCTTTGCCGCGAACTGAACGCCATTGTCATTGGAGTTGACTACCGCATGGCACCCTTCGACAAGTTCCCTGCCGCAATAGAAGATGCCGATGATGTCGTGCAATCGGTTTTGAACCCGCAGTGGCCCGGTTACGATATGTTACGGCAAAGCATCGCAGACTTTTACCGCGCGGAATGGTTTGCAACTATTGGCTCGAAGGAGGATCGCGACAAGGGAAAAGTCCCGACGCCGCCGACTCCCATTATTCACCTCGACACCACGCGCATAGCCTTCAGTGGTGCAAGCAGCGGCGGTAATATCGCGCTCAACATGGGAATTGACGTAGATGCGACCATGGGCATGCCGCCATGGCCCTGTCCAATACCTGCAGACTATCCTCATCCAGTACCACTCTTGCTCCTCTACCCGGCTCTCGACCTTCGCCAACTACCTGGTGAGCGACAGCTGAACGAGCAGATGACCCTCGCAAAGTCAAAGAAGGAGAAGAAGCTTGACATTGACGACCATCTTGCTGCCACGTACGTTTCGCGCGAGATGGCAGGACACCCTCGCGCTTCGCCTGGACTGGTCAACACTGCCACAGCACTCCACAAGAATGCCAAAATCTTGCTCATTCTAACCGGACTGGACACACTGTGGGAGCAGAGCGAGATCTGGACGAAGAAAGTCGAGGCTGAAGGCCGAGGCAAGGATATGAAGACGATGCGATACGAGGACCGCAAACACGGCTGGACGCAGATTCCAGAGATCGCGCTGAGCAAGGAGGAGAGGAAGACGAGGCTCGAGGTCTTGGACGAGTGTGTTCGCTTTACGGACTTGGCGTGGAAGGGCAGGAATCCTGTCGAAGTCATGGACCGCGAGAACGGCGACCAGGTTGCTGCGCAGGGCGACGATGCTTTGAAAATGCAGGATCATCAGTTGTAAGCTGACGACTATGGTAGCTATCTTTTCGTACTACGAAGTCGAGTATCTTCTACAACTATTCCTCGTGACTTTATCTTTGCATACAGGTGCTGCTATATAATGGTTTCATTCTGCAGTAGTGTGAATACTGGACATTACTCTACATGCGCGCCGCGCCGTCCGCCGCCAGAAATGTCAGCCAACCAAACAGTGGGAGGTACGGGCATCCCCCTTGCTAGCGTGCACAATCTGCCCGGAATAGAAAACCTACCAAAGTACCTGCGGTACTCCCTATGGTAGACGTTCAAAAATAGGCGCATAGATGTAAAGAAATTGTCGTCATGACACCCACTATGTAGACTTAAGATTAGACAATTGTTTGCGGATGTTCGCATGGCTGTGGGTTTCCACCATCTGCCGTAGAGCTTCCTATCTTCCCGTCGCCGTGTCGCGCGTTGAAGCGGGTGCCAATAAGTTTCATCTGCATTTCTGTTTCGCGCACTCACCTCAGTAGTCACATGCACTCATATGAAGACACTCACCTCCCACGGATGTAAGAAGTTCCGCAATCATTAGTCATGCGCACGTGTCTGTCGGCTACAACACATGGAATGATGTCGCTATAAATGCCTTCCGACGGCATCAGTGAAGCGCACGCTTTCTGTGTTCAAACCTGACATCATGTGCATCAAACGACGCTGGTCTCTACCTTACGCCTCCGAACTCGACTAGGGTCACCAAGAAGACGTTGGCGCGCTTGCGTTGGCAGATTCGCTACGAAGGGAACATCGATCCTTCACCAGCGTTTGAAGTACGAACAACCTTGGCGGTAAGAGGAACACGGTGGATGGAGTATCCGCGATGGACGGAGTATTAGTAGAAGAGTGTAAGAAGGGTCGGTGCCATTCTCGAAGATTTTGTCGGCAAGCAACTGCTGAACAAGTTCGAGGAACTTCTTCGACAAGTCGAAGTCCTCGTAGAGGAAAGTGCACAACTTGTAGAAGTGCGGTGCAGCTTCGGAGCTGATCTGCTTGTTCGTATAGATTATCCTGGTAAGGGATTTACTCTAGTTAATGCCCGTGTGCACCTAGGCAGTAGCGGTAAAGGAGACATCGGCGTCTTGGCTGTAGACTACCTCATATAGCTGACGGTATGCCTACCAAAGGTAGTGAAAGACGTAGGATGGCTCGTCCGGGTAGTAGACGAAGATGTTGCGGATGGACTCAAGGTTTGCAGGGCGGATGATCTCGAGAGACTTCTTGGACAAAGCGTAGTCCTCGAGGAAGAAAGTGCATGACAAGGCGTAGCTTCGGAGCCGATCTGCCTGTTTGCGTAGAGAATCCATATGAGTTATGTGCTCTAGTTGGTGCCTGTTTGCACCGCTGCCGCGGTGGTGGTCGTAGATCCGTTGCTGGAAGTGGTAGAGACATCAAGATCACGATTTTGACCGTAGACTATGAGACCGCCGATGCGCTCACCGAACGCAGCCAAAGAAGACGTCGTACTTGGACGCGACTTCCGCCGTCATCTAGGGGTTGTTTGGGCCCTCGTAGCCCGAAGGACGGGTTTCCCAGCAATAACGACAAGGTGTGGCTTGCAGCTGAAGTAGAGCTCGTAGATCTGGTCGCGGAGCTCTTTGGGTTACGAGGTGATTTGAAACTGCCCTTCCCCAACCGACACGACCATCAAAGTTTTCCAAAACAACATCGACAGACGGGCCCTGACCCTGTAGCCCACAATGAAGACCGACGAGCAGGAGATTGGCGAGGATAAAGCAGATTAGCAAGAAAGTGAAGTGATTCGGACTGCGTTACAAACGTCGAGGGAACCCTCCACGGAAGCTACTTAGAGGAGGACAGGGGAAAGAGCCAGGCGAACGTCGATATCAAGCGTGTCTTGCGACAGATCATCGACACTGCGGAACTGCCATTCGCTGATGCCAGCACGCGAGATGGAGAAGCGCAGAAACTGAAGGTAGAGCGCAGAGAGCGGCATAGACGGAGAAGTGCAGAAACTGAAGGTGGAGTGCAGAGAGCGGCATACAAGACGGTCGTGTGGGTACTTGCACCCAGGTACGATATCAGCCATGCACTGAAGGATGATCTCTCAATGGCAGTACATGACTATCTGTCAATCGCCAACACCATCGTGGGCCTTATCAGTTTTCACTCGACGGCTCCTTCGCACCTGCGTAAATTCTCTTGCAAGATCCTCAGAAACGGTAGCGTACCACGGCACTTCTCTGGGCCAAAACCATTGAGCGCCTTTGCGCGCCTACCAGTCCCCTCGCTTTTCTCTCGTTTCCGACAGCCTACTTGTCAAGACAAGCGACCAGCAGTGCGTTGCTGCCCTTCGCATCGCGCAGAACAGACCTCTCCATCCAGTCCTCCCCTCGCGTTTCTGTCAATGTCTCTACTAATGCACGAAGCAAACAGCGCGCTGCTGGCCTTCACATGGCGAACAATAGGCATCATCCTTTCGATATGTCCCACGCGCACGTGTCGGTGTCCCTGTCTTCACTCACAATACGCGACGTCCTGCCGTTGTCTCGTCGCCCAGACTATCGACCGTCCGCTTAGATCTCTTCTCGAGGATTTTTTCGGACTCTGCTTCCGCGGAACCCGTGTGCTCATCAAACGTGGCGACGGTTCCTCATACCTAAACACCAAAAGGAGAACGAAATTCGCATAGACGGGATTCCCTCGTTGCAGCCTTGAGTCAGCTGATCTGAAGATTATGGGGCGCTCAGATGTTCGCAAACGCGCTACGCCCGTCGTCCGTGTTGGCGGCGCTGTTCACGACTCATGAAGCGGAAGTTTTGTATAATATCCTGGTACACAGGATAGCTCGAACGACTGTAAAGGATCGCACTCGAGATTTGATCTCGTTCTGAAGTCGGATTCGATGGTCGAACTCTTCGCTACCGCTATCTGTATCCACACATCTCTCGGACATGACAGGAATCACCGCGATCACCAATACCATCGCACAAGCCACACTGTGCGATGACGCCATGCCCGCAAATATCGAGCTCTCAATAACACCAACGCTATCACCAATACGCTTGCGAAGGCTTCGGTTGGCGGTGGCGCCATGCGGACAAGAGATGAGCACCACAACCACCACCAACGTGCTTGCAAAAGCTATGGCCGGCGATGCCGCCGTACTGACAAGAAGCAAGCACCACCGCTATCACCAATACGCTTGCAAAAGCTGCAGTCTGCGGTCGAGCCATGCCAGCAAACATCGGTCTCCCAAGAACGCCCCCGCTACCACAAACATGTTTACAAAGCCTGCGACCAGCTATAGCGTTACCACCATGATCATCAAGCTGCTCAGCAATGATGTCCTGAATGTTGAAATGTAATCAGGTATAAATATATCTGAACTTTCGACCTACAAGCCTTTTTGGATTTCAACGCTGAACGATGAAATCTAGTAAGAACTCTCACGAAAATTCGGATGCACCTGCGGGGAAGGGTCATTCATAGACTATGTTCACTTGGTATCTGGCTAGCTGATCGCTTCGTTCCGCATTCGTCATCACGGGCTTGAGCGGTCTCATAAAACACTTTGTTGTATGTCAGATCACGTCGACTTCTCGGACCCGAGCTTGCACGGCGTGTGAACCTGGACAACATGGCATACAGCAACCTGAATTACCAAGCAGACAGGAGATCTTTGCTGTAAACCAGCGATATGCGGGCAACTCTGTGCTCGTCTTGGTGTACGACAACCTGACTTCCATGTGAACATCGCCGCCCTTCAACAGACTTGTAATCATCTCGGTACCTTCGTACAGCAACCATGGCTGCCAGCCCACGTGAACGCCCTCCAGCAGCCTTGTAAAAACCCAGCGGCCATACTGAAACACAGCAGGCAGATGTCACTGCCTGCCAAAACCTCTGCATCGGACCCATTTCATCGCAGGAGTAAGCGCAGATTAAGGGCAGATGTAAACGCTCTATGGCGAGCCTGACAAAACTTCCATGTTGCAGCGTACAATGCTCGCCGCTATGTCTGTAGTCTCCTCTACTGTAGATTTTTCTGGCGGGGAAAGGGTAGCAACGTGTAGAATGATGTGCGTTATGCAAGGTGCCCACTACTATGCCCGACGGTGGCTTTTGGCTTTGCCCTAGCTTGTCCTGATGGCCAGATTGAGATGATGCTGTGATTCAAGAAGCCGTCGCGCGCTGGATTAACCGTAAATCTGCCTCTGTCAACACTTAATAGAGGAGGTCCCGCTACATAGGACACTCACCTCATACTGGAACGCTCACCGATGACCTCCGCCTCCCCATGAACGTATCTATCGATACGTTAGCCATGCGAAGATGCTTGAGGATCCCGCTGTAGTTCGTGCGCCTGACTGACATTTCTTGACAAGGAACACGATCGATGCAATTTCTATTGCTTTCGAGTATCCACTAGTATTCATCACATCGAGATCTTCCTTTGTACGTTGATGCTTCCTTCCAGACGCGGACTTCGATGAACAGCTGAAGCTTTACGTCCCCATAACTCCACAGTCCGCCAACCTTCTCTCAATCTCATACCATTGAAACCTCGTCGTCTGTTCCGTTCTTCTGATCTTCTTCTTACTCTTCTTCAGGACGCCTCGCTCGATAACGTTCATGCCACTGCCTCTCCACACGTGTCACCTGAAACCCGGTTGATTCTCTTCGACAAGCTCTTCACACTGCGCCTGCGGTCAGTCTCCAGCTGGCGGACTATTCCCACCTTGCCTTCTATCCCAGAATCTGCGCTGTCTCGCTTACCCTTTGGCTTTCCCCTTGGGCGCACGAGCAAGCACGACGACTATACCGGACCAACCTGACGGCGTGTTATGACAGGTGAGCGTTCACATATGCCCGTGTGATTCTTTGTCTCTTGTTGTTCATGTTCAGCAGGGATATCGAATGCTTTTATGGCTGGAGTAATGGATATGGCATTGAGCAGGGAAGAAGAAGGACCGAGCAAGCAGCTACATCTGCGCCCGCCACTTTGCGTCGCTGCTCATAACAACTTCATGCTGTGGTGCTATCTGTTGTGCTGCCGCCGACGTTCAATTGTGCTTGGAGTGGGCCATCATTCGCAACGATTGACATGCCATCGAATCCACACCATTACACACTTGGAATATGGAATGTCATTTCCTGCAATCGTTGCTTGTAGGATGGAATGGCTCGATTGTAACATGCGAGTCGTTCATGACTCCTTACTCCATCCAGCTCTTGAGCGCCACCTCCTTCGACGACAATGCTGCCTTTTGAAAGACCAGTCCTACAAGCCGATGGGGAGGAGACCGAACCAGTAAAATATCGATATCTTGGCCTCCACTCCACGTCCTCGCCCGCAGCCCGAAGGTCAAAGGCCTTTCACTTTGTGGCCTCTCACACGACTAGCCTCATACGCATGATGGCCGATGACGAGGTAACGGCAGTATGTATGTTGGACCGGATCGGCGCACATGCAAAAGCGATACACAGAGAAGCGGTCAAGAATTGACCATGTGCAAGGCAATAATTTGGCGCATGACAGCGCATTTCGACGTGTGCTTGCATGGTATAGCTGCTAATTGACGGATTGTGCCCACATGCAACACCAAATCCTGGCTCACTTCTAATTCTCGACATGTGTTCTTCAAACACAAACGTGTGAAGAAGGCACATGCAGTCAAGCTTATGTGTGTTACAATCTGCAGATGAGTGGTCTGGACTCAGGTTTCACGTTTACCAATAGCAAATCGACTATGATATACGTAGCTTACAGACTTTTGGCCTACACAATTCTCCCTTAGAATTGGTGCTGCATGGGAGAAATGCAGACTTTGGCGCAACTTGTTGCTAGACTAGAGCCACATCGAATCCATGAAGTCGGGATGGTCTGAGGTTCACCGCTCCACGTAACAGGATCTATCACGTGAATGGGGACTCTGTTATCAGCTGCGTGGCCCGCTCGTGAACTCACACAATAGCGAATGAAGAACGTCAACAGTCTTTTGCGACATTTGATGATGACACAAGGTCAGTCCGCAGCGCGAGAGCCTTCAAGCATGTGATACTGGCGGCTTCACACCATCGCCAACGTCTAGGATGCCTTGAGGAGAAATTGGGCATGTCATGAGGGTACGACCGGGCAATTTGCGGCGTGAAAATTCCAGTATCACGAAGCCTAAACTGGTGGCTGTGACAGGACGCCGACTTAGTCTCCAGTATGCGTCGACTAGCGGAAGACGACGAGTGCAGACTCAGGCACTCTCAAACGTTCAATCTTGTGTTGAACGACACGGGCGAGGAACATGGAAGTTGGGCAAGGGCAGTTCAATAACCTCATCGATGTACAAATCCACCCGCGCATGGTTGGGTTTCCGTGATGTCGAGGTACGATACAACCATGCTAACCAAGCTCCTGCGATGGACGAATCTCAGACTCCCTGACTTGCGACAGGGTGCGAGGTCCTGAATGCCCATCATCTTCGAGTATGTGTTGCTTGCACCCAAACAGTAACACGAGTAGAGAACAGGAACAGTGATTGCGATGATCCGGCGTAGCGCGCGGCTTCTAGACATAAGCTTTGCCCCAGAATGGCAAATAGAAGGAAAGCATGGCCCAGTGAGACCCAGAAGGTGAAGGCGGTCACAATGGCCAATCTGTAGCCCTCGTCTAAGGCGGTCGGTGGATTGGGTGGCTTGAAAGTATTCTTGTGGGTATGAAGGATACCCCGGGTTGTGACACTCCAGGTTACGACGATGTCAGGTGAAGCATTGGTGCTAGACTGTTGAAGCGGAAGCGCATAACAGAAGAATCTTGCCGGATCCCTTTCTGTGACCAGCTCACCTAGGACGAAGAAGGCGGCGAGATCTGCCCAGGTGACACGAAGGAGAATGGAGTGGAACATGAAGGCGACCAGGACGATTCTTTGGCCCAATGGACCGTAGCGTAAAGGAGGCGCATGTTGGCGAGCTGGAATGTTCGTTTTCGATTGACACCTAATGTTGGATGACTTTGCGTAGGTGGGAGTGATGTTGTTGCGAGCCGACTGTGTATCTAAGCGTGCGTGACGAGCAAAAAGGTAGCAAAGTTTTGCTTGGTCAAAGTCAGGTGACAACCGGCTCGGAGGAACCTCGTACAATGTTTGACATGCCACTCTTCACTTTTACAGCATCTGTTTGCCTGTAAGTTTCCCTCGGGCACCTGCATTCAAGCACGCGCCACGCGATTGTCAAGGAGCTAGTACCACCTACAGCTCTGCCATTGATTACAACTGTCACATCCGTTCGACACTACCAAAACGCGAACACGCCATCTTCTCCTTCACCCCAATTCTGTTACACAATCTCACAATCCGGCAATCGCCACCATGACGAAAACAATCGAACATTGGTTCAAGAACGGCTCTCCAAGAATCCATCCTCCGAGTCCTTCGAGCGTGAGCTCGACGAGCGAGTGCGTCAGTCCTTTGATCACGTCCGCATCCTCCACCAATTTCGCAAGTACAAAGGCGCATTCACAGTCGATGCTGAGATGGAAGCACTGAGCATCCTCAAGAACGCTCGTTACACCCACGCCACAGCTGATGCAAAGCTGCGTGCTCTGACGCTGGTTCATCAATATCGCAACCCGGATGAGCGTAGCGTCTACCATGTTGACGCTGCCGGGGAGCTACCAGTCGAGTTTACCCAATCGTGCGAATACATCGCCGACCACCGCATCTCGCACGACACAACCGCACTCCAGTACAGCATCTTCAGGCACCCAGCCGACTGGGAGCAGGGCAAGGATAACTATCTCGCCAGTCAGCAACTTTCTGCCATCCGTCAATGCGAAAAGTTTCTCCAAGACGGCCATTTTCTGAACATATGGTGCTTCATTCTGCGACTCAAATGTCCTGCCTTATCCGACACTATGCGCACATGAATGACCTAGCGAGCAGTCGCGCTCAGCCGTTTGCGACAAAATGAAGCCGCATTCACGTGCTGCACGTGCTACAAACGAGACACTTCGCCTAAGGCCACAGCACAATAGCATTTGCACGTGAAGCGGCTGTGGTGATCATTTCATAAACCTTTGCGCTGGCGGCACCATTTTTCACGAACCACACCGACCTGAGAAATTGCGACTCGACATCTTGCATTCACCAACCACCAAAACTTCCTCTGCAAACCAAGTACACCTCCTCGCCGGCAGGCGATACAACAACACTTCCAAGACCTTTTGCCCCGACGGCCTCAGACCGCCCGACGACCATTCATACCAAGCGAGCCCGCCTTTTCGCCGGCAGGCGACCAATCCACGAGATTACAAGGCCACCTTTTCAACATGCTCTACCGACGCGCCACAGCCTCTCGTCATCTCCAACCGTCATGCTGTCGGTCTTCCTCGTCATTCGTGCAGCTCTTGCTGTTCTGGCCCTTTTCCTGGTGAATCACTTCATCATCCAGTGCGGCACTGTTCCTCTTGGTGGCGATACCTGCCCTCTCCGTTCAAAAACTACTATCTCCTCGATCATCACATCGGCTACCGCCAACTCTCGCTGCGATGGACCCCTCCTGTTCGAAATCGCGCACGTATGCGCTTTCGTCATCGTCCTTGTTCTCACGGCCCACGTCTGTCAAGCCCTGAGATCCCGCCCCAACGCCGTGCGTCGAGAGGGCACTTTGGAAGACTCCATCTGGTCTTGCAAGCTATTTTTCTGTCGCTACACCATGACCAACCTCGCCGTCATTACCGCCCATTACATCACGAGGATGTTCCCTTGCGGTCTCGCTTCAAAGCTGGAGCACCCATTCGGCCATGCTATGGAGTGGTTGTTCGTTGCATTGGTTTGATTTGCCTTCGTGGTTATGGTGTTCGAATGCGCTGGTCACCTTGGAGGCCTACAGCGGTCCCATATACATTGTGAAACACAAACTAGCTGTTCATCAGGATATACTCGATGCTATTCACGGATGGAGCGGACCCGACTCTGAGAACAACGACCTCGCAACCGCTTCAGGTCTCGCGCTTTGCATTCGCACAACATCGTCATCCACCTCAAGCAACAGAGGAGGGCATGAGATGATGTCCCCGAACATCGACTGGCACAA